>RWGY01000045.1:3868023-4195773 GCA_007726485.1 Eragrostis curvula
CGGTTCGACGCGCGAAAGCCCCCCATCCCGGACCACGATGAACTCCAGGCTCCCGAAGTACACGAGAGCGCCCGGAGTCCAATCGATGTCGTGGCTCGCCATCAACTGAAGATGTCAAACGCGCTGAGGTCCCCTTCCTGGCGCGCCAACTGTCGGTGTTAAGAAACCGGCCGACAAGTAAATTTGTAACTACGGCGCCTAACAATCTTCTATGATGGCGAGGGTTTTGCGAGAGAGGCAAGGTTTATACTGGTTCAGGCAATTGATGCCCTACGTCCAGTTCGTGAGTGGTTCGTGTTTCGACTTGCAGAGGGGAGCTACAAGTGTTGACGAGGGAGGAGGAGGACTCCAAGCCTCTTCGTCTGTATTTCTATGTCTGTGTGTGTTGTCTATCTATCCGGGGATTCGATCCCCTCGCCTCATGCACCCAGCTCTCCTTTTATAGTCAAGGAGTGAGCCGGTTTACAAATGGGAACGGGGCTTTCGAGTTGTGGGCGGCGCGGCTACGCGCCGCACTAGTCCGATCCCTAGCCGCTACTGTTGCTCTAGTCAGGCGGCGTCCTATCAGCCTGGTCACAGGGCAGGTGGTCGAGATGTCAACCCAGACTGTCGCGGCCGTCTTATCGCCGGTCCGGTCTTCGTCCCTGTTCAGGGTGATGATGATGTCGTAGCCATCCCGCTGCTGTACTCGAGGTGTCAGGCGGCGCCGCGAGATGAGACGGGTGTCACTGTGCAGGTCAGATCGCGTGCCTGCAAGTATTTGAGTTGCTGGGTAGAGTTAAGGCTCCCCAGCTACTCGTCGTAAATGCCTGTCCTCCTTGCCAGAGGAAAATCTTCTCGACGAAGTCTCCCAACTCGGGGTCGGGCGAAGCGCGGCTTGTGGGCCCGCCCGACTGGGGGTCGGGCGAGGCGGAGTCTGTGGACCCCACCCGACTCGCGGTCGGGCGGGGCGGAAATCGTGGGCCCGCCCGACTGGGGGTCGGGCGAGGCGGAACTCGTGGGCCCGCCCGACTGGGGGTCGGGCGAGGCGGAACTCGTGGGCCCGCCCGACTGGGGGTCGGGCGAGGCGGAACTTGTATGTGCCCTCGGGGTCGGCCGTGGGCCCCTCGAGCGCTCTGTTGTCGTGTACCTGTTCCTGTGGGCCCTACACAATTAAGCTGAGACGGTTAGCAGAATTAAGTATCCTAGATCAGGATACCCTGATTTGGGTATCCGTCACTATGACTACTAATCAGCCAATTTGACATTCTTCCACTTCAGTGTCTTATGTGTTTGAAAAGAATGAATTCTGCTAACCCAAAGTTAATGTGTCTTAATATGGCAGGAGCTCTGCTCTTCATGATAGGAAGTCACCTAGGCTGGCTAAAATTTCAGACCTTGGAACAAGGCCATATGGAAGAAGTCATTGAAGGTACTAAAGTTATTTACAAATATTCGATTGGTTGTTTTCCAATCCAGTTTATCTGGTTGATTAGGTGATTTTGCCGGTGTCATGAAATGGTCACAACTGTATGTTGATGTTGCTCAAAATTAGGTGATTTTAATTCACCTTGTGCTGATACGTTACTTCTTTTCCTTGATAGACTTAGCAGGCAACAAGGTTTACAAGAACTCTGGAATTGATACCTTTTCTGCACCAAACAAGGAGTGTCACAAGTATTTCAGAGGGACTACCTTTTCTGCAACCATGGGATCAGTCCGAAGAGTACTGAACTGCCTAACAGCTGGCCTTTGAAAGCATTAGTGCTACTAGGTACATCTGTACTTTAGCCAGTATTATAGGTCCAAAAATTCATATCATGACCTCTTAGCGCTAGAACATATTTGGATCTTAGCCTTGTAAATATTGAGCCACAGATGGATATGACACAGTTATTACTTCCGATGGATATCTATGTTTATATATTGAATTGGAACTGTTTGTGTTATGCAAGTCCTTGGCAATCATGTACTCTAGCATTTCTTCATGGATTGTGGGTCTATTTGTATTAATATTGAATTATATTTCTTGATGCTGGACACAAGAATGGGTTACATGTTAAGTGTCGGGAATAGTAGATAACTGTTGGTAAATGTCTAATGTCGGCAAAGGTTTAACTGTTGGCAAAAGTATTAACTGTCGGCGTAGGGTAAAAAATGTACTACAGTTTATCTGTCGGCATAGGAGGAAAAAGTATTAATTGTCGGCGTAGGGTAAAAAATGTACTACAGTTTATCTGTCGGCATAGGTAATAACTGTCGGCAAAGGTTTTCCCGACAGCTTCTACCGCGACTATTTTTTATATGTCGGCAAAACCTTTGCCGACTGTTGGTATTTCTTACGTCACAGATAAATCCGCAAGCGCACGGAATACCGTTGTAGCACTTCACCCGGGAGTATTCCAAGGTATCGTATTTGTTTTCCCCAAGGAACGGAGTTATTCTACCGCAAGGCAAGTTTTACCCAAGGACAACCAAGACAACTAGCAGCTTAGGATTGAGAGGGTGATTATTATCTAGATATTTCTAAGGTTAGACGAATTCAGGTTCTACTCGTCTACTTCGAGCACCGGCTTAGGCTTTGGTCTGCCAAGCCACTCCGGCTAATAGCTCTACTATGTACCCGAACGTGGAGGGTTCCTTTGGATGGACAGGGCTGTCACTTCCTGCCACCTACCTCTACAAACCGTGGAGCACACAGCGGTCAAAGGCGACCTCCAGCCTAGACACCACGTCTATGCTATCGATCACTACTCTAGCCCCGGCCTGATACTGATTCAGAGAACTAGAGCACTCCTTGCGGAGCGACGATCCCGTTGAACGAGTATAACAAGAATTATGCCTAGACGAATGATAAAGCTCAATAGATAGATAATCACCACGTATAATCACTAGAAGTGTTTACACGCCAAGGTAAAAGAATAGGAACTAAACCTCCAATGAAAAGGGGAGGAGAACTCCTATCTCTTCCTTGCCCTCTCTCCTATTCTACTAATATACAAGAGGCTCTCGGCCTGTGGATTGGAAATGAGGAGAGTCTTGTGTCTTGTGGTGTGTTGTTGTCTTGAGAGGGGGGGGTACCCCTTTATTTATAGCCTTGGAAGGTCGGCAACTTTGAGGCGGTTCCCGAGGTCGGTGACAATTAATGCAGTGGGAACCGACCTCCAGAGGTCGGTTGTGAACCGCCATAAAAAGATGGGCCAGGGGGGCCTCCCTGTCAGGTCGGCCGACCTGGCCAGGGGGGGTCGGCCGACCTGGCCTGGGCCCCACTGGGCCTCATCTTCCTCTGGCTTCCTCCCTTGGCTGTGTACAGGCCCAATCCACTTGCATTATTTGATCTTGACACTTGATTCTGTGGTTTTGGGCTTTTGGACTAAGTTCTTTAGTCCGGGAAAATCTGTTGATTGCAAAAGTTCATGCTTGGAGCCTGTTTTCCCTTGTTTTTATACGAATTGCACCTGCACTCATAATTTCACCAAGACTAGTGGAATTTGTTAGAAATAAGCCCTATGTCTACCCTTGGTGATGGTGTTAGGTCCAAAAAAGGTGCATAAAGTTGACGGTAAAAATGGGTCGTAAGGACCGTCAACAAGATCCCCCACACTTAGCTCTTTGCTCGTCCTCGAGTAAAGCTGTGAGTGGAAACTGAGAGGAACTCTTCCCTTAGGTAAGTGAAATCTGCACACAAGCTATTACAAGCCACACCTTTCCACCTGTGAACATGATGGTGGCTAACATGTATTCTTGGATGATTGAAAAGTGGAACGGTTCATGACTTAAGTCACCTTGCCTTCACCTACTAAGTACCTTGGGTTTTTGAAAGAGTTTTGAAAAATATAAACAACATAGCTCTTGCTCCTCTATTGATTCTCTCGGATCGCTCAAAAAGTGTATTTTCCTTACCAAAGCATTATCTTGCCTCTTTTGTCCTACTTCTAAGGCTTGTATGTGGAGCTCAAGGTAGGGATAGAAGAGGCATACTTGTATCACAAATATTGCTGAACCAAAAGAAAGGATCCACGGAGAATTCAAGTCATACAACCTTGATCAAGAAGTGCATGTGTGGATGGATGTGTGGATGTTTATATGTGACGACTCCTTTATTGGATTTTACCTCTCTTTGTTTTGTATTTCCGAGACATGGCTATCATTTTTCTTTCTTTTCTTTTCATGCTCTGTACATGAGCATTTTTCTCTTTCTTTATCTTGCTCATCTTTTTGTGAGCCTTCTTTTTCTTTTGCATAGCCATGTCCCTCTTTTGTTTATTTGAGAGAGAGAGGTAAAATGGGATAAAAGTGAGGAGTGTCTTTATTTGGATGGGTGGATGTGCTAACTCCCGGTGTAGGAGTTTAGCATTTTTGGTGGATCGTGTACGTGATCTTGATCAAGAGAGCATGACAGGTTTCCCACTAGGGTCGCAAAATTTTGGAAAAGCTCATTGCAAAAACAAGTAGCATATGTATGTATGTTTGATAGTTGTGATTAACATATGGCATTGGTAGGAATTTATGTATCAAAAGAGGAGCAGCAAGCCATGATATTTTAACTTTTTGAAATAAAACTCCCAAGGACTTCGTAGATTTAAACAAAGGATCATTTCATCGAACCATATCACACTCGCCAATTATCTAGAAAAACATGGGTCCTATGGATAGATTGTTCACAAGCAGGTGGTGATGGAGCGAGTAATAACAAGTGTGCATGATTATGTTGAGAGCAAAAGGGAGAGTATTGGGTTTTATAAAGATGTGCTAAAAAGAAATTTTCCCAAGTTTTAATTGGTCAAGTTTTATTTTCGTATCTCAGAATGAACTTGACAGGTATGGTAGGCAAAAAGGGAGTGTGGGAAACAAACTTGAGTAGCACGGGAAAGCAGAGGCCCAGTGGGACCCACCAGGGGTCGGCCGACCTGGCTGTGGGCCCCTCTGGCTCCCTTCTTTTTCTGGTTGATTTCTTGCTATATTTATTTTAAGGAAAGTGCTACTACGGGTGATAAAACAAATCATAGGATATCATGATAAAGATTTTAACTCAATTAAGTGCATGACATCAAATTCTTTATTTGTATCGGGCTCAAGATAAATTTTTAGACGCTGGCCATTTACCTTGAATATCTTACCTTCGTCGTCTTGGAGTGTGATTGCTCCGTGCGGCGAAGTGTCAATAACTGTATATGGCCCGTCCCATTTGCTTCGTAATTTTCCGTGCCCGAAGAGCTTCACCCGTGAGTTGAATAGCAAGACTTTGTCTCCAACTTTGAATTCTTTTCTTCTTATCCTTTGATCGTGCCACCGTTTAGTCCTCTCTTTGTATATAGCTGAGTTGTGATATGCTTTGTCTCTCCATTCTTCCAACTCAGCTATCTCCATTTTTCTCTTTCGTCCAGCATCCCTTAGGTCCATTTTCCATGTTCGGATGGCCCAATATGCTCGGTGCTCCAACTCGATGGGTAAATGACATGTTTTTCCATATACGAGTTGGTATGGTGACATGCCTATGGGCGTCTTGTATGCTGTTCGGTATGCCCATAGTGCATCGGGTAGCTTGCTTTTCCATGACTTCCCCATCTCTAGTACGGTCTTTTGCAGGATCCGTTTGATTTGTTTGTTTGATGTCTCGGCCTGCCCACTTGTTTGGGGATGGTACGGAGTGGCAATATTGTGTCGTGCTCCAAGCTCTCTAAGGAAGCTACGGAAGGTCTTATCGATGAAATGAGACCCTCCGTCGCTTATCACTAGCCTCGGTGTTCCAAATCTTGGGAAGATAATCTCGTGGAACATCCGGCGAGCATGCTTGGAGTCAGCGGCTCTGCAAGGCATTGCTTCTACCCATTTGGATACGTAGTCAACTGCCACCAAGATGTATTCATAGCCTTGGGATTTGGGGAATGGCCCCATGAAGTCGATGCCCCATACGTCGAAGATTTCGACTTGTAGATTGAAGTTGAGGGGCATAGCATCCCTTGCTGTGATGCCTCCAAATCTTTGGCATTGTGGGCATCGTCTGACGAATTCTTTTGTGTCTTCGTACATTGTTGGCCAAAAGAATCCGCTTTGCCATATCTTAGCCTGAGTACGAAACACTCCATAGTGTCCCCCGTATGGAGCTGCATGGCATTTTGTGATGATTTGTGTGCTCTCGGGTGTTGGCACACATCGTCTGAGCAGTCCATCGGCGCAGACACGGTACAGGTAGGGATCATTCCATAAGTGACGGCGACTCTCGTAGATGAGTCGTTTCTTGTTTTCTCCGGGCGGTACGTACCCCGTCACGATGAAGTTCACGATGTTGGCGTACCATGGGTGCGCGTCCCTCACTTGGAGCAGCATGTCGTCGCGCAAGAAGTCATTGATGGGTAGTTCCTGCGGGTTAGTGAATTGCATGCGCGACAAATGATCCGCTACAGAATTTTCTACTCCTTTCTTATCACGAATTTCTAAATCAAACTCTTGGAGCAGAAGAATCCATCTTATCAAACGAGGTTTAGCATCTTTCTTAGAGAGCAAAAATTTTAAAGCGGCATGATCAGTGTAAACAATAACTTTTGCTCCGGCTAAGTAAGATCTAAACTTGTCAAAGGCAAACACAACAGCAAGGAGCTCTTTTTCAGTGGTAGTGTAATTTAATTGAGCTCCTGTCAGCGTTTTGCTTGCATAAGAAATTGCATGATGCTTTTTATCTCTAGTTTGACCAAGAACAGCCCCCACAGCATAGTCACTAGCATCACACATAATTTCAAAAGGCAGCGTCCAATCAGGGGGTTGGATAATTGGAGCTGAGATGAGTGCATTTTTGAGAGTAGTAAAGGCAATCATGCAATCATCAGAAAACTCAAAGGGTGCATCTTTTGCGAGCAGATTTGTAAGGGGTCTAGCAATTTGAGAAAAATCTTTAATGAAACGACGATAGAACCCCGCATGTCCAAGAAAACTGCGAACACCCTTAATATTAACAGGAGGTGGAAGTTTTTCTATTACTTCTAATTTAGCTTTGTCCACCTCTATCCCTCTTTCAGAGATTAAGTGCCCAAGGACTATGCCTTCTCTAACCATGAAGTGGCACTTTTCCCAATTGAGCACTAAATCCTTTTCTTGGCAACGTTGCAGGACTTTGTCTAAATTTTCTAAACAATGATCGAAGGTTTTTCCATAAACAGAGAAATCATCCATGAAAACTTCCATAATTTCCTCGATCATGTCAGAAAAGATAGACATCATGCATCGTTGAAAAGAAGCAGGAGCATTACATAGCCCGAAAGACATTCGTCGATAAGCATAAGTTCCGTAAGGGCATGTAAAAGTGGTCTTACTTTGATCGTCGGGATGGATGGGGATTTGATGATATCCCGAATACCCATCAAGGAAACAAAAGAAAGAATGATTTGCCAGCCGTTCCAACATCTCATCGATGAAGGGCAGCGGAAAATGATCTTTCTTTGTGGCCTTGTTAAGTTTTCGGTAATCAATGCACATCCTCCATCCCGTGACGGTTCGTTGAGGGATTAACTCATCCTTGTCGTTATGGACGACCGTCATTCCTCCCTTCTTGGGCACAACCTGCACTGGACTCACCCACTCGCTGTGTGGAACAGGATAGATAATACCAGCATGCAAGAGTTTTAAGACCTCTTTCTTAACAACCTCTCTCATCGCATTATTTAGCCTCCTTTGAGGTTCCCTAGAAGGTGTACTTTCAGGATCTATGGGAATGCGATGGGTGCAAAGAGCAGGGCTGATTCCTTTGAGGTCTCCTAGCGAGTAGCCAAGAACGGAGCGATGCTTTTCTAACACGGCTAAGAGTTTAGTGCTTTCTTCCTCCGAAAGCTTGTCACTTAAGATGACAGGGGTTTCGGGGTTTCCGTGAAGAAAAGCGTAGCGCAAGCCTGGTGGAAGTGGTTTAAGTTCTATTGGAGGTGGTGGCGGTGCAAGGGTTTCAGGTAGCTCTAAAATTTCCTCCGAATCATCTTCTTCTAGAACAAAATCAAGAGCATCTTCATCCAAAGATGATTCGGGGGTTTTATGAAGAAAAATCGCCATAACCTCCTCTATGCATTCATCTTCCTTAGGTAGTTCCTCGGCGAAGGAATTTCGTGCTTGAGTGATAGGAATAGAGAAAGGTTCATCGCCGAGGGTGAAGTCGATGGTTCCAAAAGGTGACGTCCCCAAGAAAAGTTTTTCTATGGGATATCCTACAAAGACATCGAAATCCGAGATTCCGAAGACATGGAAGTCCAAGGATACCTCCGCTTCATCGTGCTTGATGCGAACGCCTCTAACGATCCCCAAACCCTCAAAGATATGCCCCGGAGAGGTTCTAAGGAGTTTGCTAGTGGGTTCCCATGCTTCGCTGCCGAACATGGTTAAAGCAAAGGATTCGGACATGATGTTGGCTCCTACTAGAGGGCTGTAGAGAACGTCAACTTTGGATTCCCGAATTAAGCTTTGAATGGTTGAGGTGGGGAGGACAAGTTGAATTATATCGGAAGAAAGCTCATTTTCCTTCAACCATTCATCGCTCATGATCGACGTCAACTCCCGAATAGTTTTTAAGAGAAAATCTTTTTCCAAAGGTTCGGGGGTTGATGCACAGATCTGAGGTTTCTTTTGACAAGAGTAGTTCAAGGTGTTTCCAAAATTTTCGAAAATCTCTTCCTCGAACTCAAATGGGAACTCAAGAGGTTCATCTTCCTCTATCATGGTTCTTATGTTAGATGAGAACTCGGGTGTCGGCTCTACCAATGTAGGCACCAATTGTTGTGTTTCTTGCGCAACGAGTTCCTCATCTATTGACTCCGGCTCAACTAGTAAATCAGCGGAAAAAGGCGTGTTTTCCACAATTCGATCCAAAAGTTCGTGTGCTTCCGCTATGGTCTTATGAGAAAAAGATCCACCAGCGGCCGTGTCAAGATAAAGTGCGGTATCGCTGCTCAATCCCGAATAAAAATGTTGCAATAAAACTGGTTCGGGGAGCAACAATTCTGGTCCAGAGTCTGTTAATGAACAGAATCTGATCCAAGATGCACTTAAAGTTTCCTCCTCTTCTTGACGAAAGTTAATTATTTCCGCTCGTAGAGAAGTAATACGAGATACGGGGAAGAATGCTAGACAAAATTTGTCTCACAATTCTTTCCAATCACCGTTTACTCTCTTAGCGGTGTAAATGTACCATTGCCTCGCCTTCTCATTGAGAGAGAAGGGAAACAATTTCCATTTCAATGTTTCTTGTGTCATGCCATGGATCGATCGGCATGAACACAAATGCTCAAACTCTCGCAAGTGTTCATAAGGATTTTCATGTTTAAAACCCGAAAAGGATAAACCTCTTATCATCAAAATGTAATCGGGGGAAAACTCATAGCCAGATGAAGAAATAGGTTGTGATGATGATGGTGGCTCTAAGAGCTCGCCCCGTGGAGTAGAGAATGATTGGATGGTGGGTTGTGACTCCATGAAATGTTTTTTTTTTGTGAGTTTTGTTTTTTTTTGAATTTAAGAGAAATAAAAACAGAACGGTAAGTAAGATAGATTACGAGAGCAAACTTAATTTGCAATAGAGATATCAACCGTTCCCCGGCAACGGCTGCCAGAAATGCTTGTTGGTATTTCTTACGTCACAGATAAATCCGCAAGCGCACGGAATACCGTTGTAGCACTTCACCCGGGAGTATTCCAAGGTATCGTATTTGTTTTCCCCAAGGAACGGAGTTATTCTACCGCAAGTAGGGCTGGACGAAAAGCTCGTGGCTCGTTAGCTCGGCTCGCCTCGTGACTAGCTCGGCTCGTTTACTTTTTCTAACGAGCCGAGCTAGGTTTATAGCTCGTTATGCTTAACGAGCCAGCTCGAGCTGGCTCGCAAGCCGCTCGCGAGCCAAACGATCCAGCATGTCCCAACAGGCTCAACACCCTTAGGTCTCCTCCTCCCTCCACACACCTTATCTCTTTCTCGAATCGTGCCGCCACCACATGTTGTCTCATCCCAAGTCCCCATCGCACGTCTGCCTCGCTCTGTTCGTGAGTCGCACCGCTTGCCTCGCTGATATGTCACCTTGTTCCCTCGTCGCCCACTTGCGAGCTTGCCTGGAGGAGCTCCGCGAGGTTGTCGGCGTCCTTTCTCCCGTCATAGCACTCGCCTCTTCCTTCCCCTTCATCATCGACGCTGCAGCCATCAACGCCAAAGCTCATGATGAACATGAGCTCGTTGTCCTCACCGCTCTTCCCATGACTATGGCGACGATAGAAGAAGACTGAGTCAGGATCCAAACCTTCAGGCTTGAAGCCGGGTGGTGCCACCCGCTCCCTCTACTTCCTTCATGCGGTGGTGCTGACTCCTCCACATCTCCATCTCCGTCCCCTCTCGGTCGCGACGACCTCTGCGTCGTCGGCCACCACCTCCTCGCCCGGCACACCGTTGTGCTTAAGGGCATGAAGATGTACCCGGCTGTATGGTCGTCGTCTTGTTCCACAGGCCGTAGTAGAGATGCTGGAGACGAGTGACGAGCTTAACGAGCTGGCTCGCGAGCCAGCTCGAGCTCGTAACGAGCCGAGCCGAGCTAGCATTCTAGCTCGTTAAGATAACGAGCCGAGTCGAGCCAGCTCGTTATCCTAACGAGCTGGACCGAGCCGAGCCGAGCCGAGCCGAGCTGGCTCGGTAGTCCAGGCCTAACCGCAAGGCAAGTTTTACCCAAGGACAACCAAGACAACTAGCAGCTTAGGATTGAGAGGGTGATTATTATCTAGATATTTCTAAGGTTAGACGAATTCAGGTTCTACTCGTCTACTTCGTGCACCGGCTTAGGCTTTGGTCTGCCAAGCCACTCCGGCTAATAGCTCTACTATGTACCCGAACGTGGAGGGTTCCTTTGGATGGACAGGGCTGTCACTTCCTGACACCTACCTCTACAAACCGTGGAGCACACAGCGGTCAAAGGCGACCTCCAGCCTAGACACCACGTCTATGCTATCGATCACTACTCTAGCCCCGGCCTGATACTGATTCAGAGAACTAGAGCACTCCTTGCGGAGCGACGATCCCGTTGAACGAGTATAACAAGAATTATGCCTAGACGAATGATAAAGCTCAATAGATAGATAATCACCACGTATAATCACTAGAAGTGTTTACACGCCAAGGTAAAAGAATAGGAACTAAACCTCCAATGAAAAGGGAGGAGAACTCCTATCTCTTCCTTGCCCTCTCTCCTATTCTACTAATATACAAGAGGCTCTCGGCCTGTGGATTGGAAATGAGGAGAGTCTTGTGTCTTGTGGTGTGTTGTTGTATTGAGAGGGGGGGGTACCCCTTTATTTATAGCCTTGGAAGGTCGGCAACTTTGAGGCGGTTCCCGAGGTCGGTGACAATTAATGCAGTGGGAACCGACCTCCAGAGGTCGGTTGTTAACCGTCATAAAAAGATGGGCCAGGGGGGCCTCCCTGTTAGGTCGGCCGACCTGGCCAGGGGGGGTCGGCCGACCTGGCCTGGGCCCCACTGGGCCTCATCTTCCTCTGGCTTCCTCCCTTGGCTGTGTACAGGCCCAATCCACTTGCATTATTTGATCTTGACACTTGATTCTGTGGTTTTGGGCTTTTAGACTAAGTTCTTTAGTCCGGGAAAATCTGTTGATTGCAAAAGTTCATGCTTGGTGCCTGTTTTCCCTTGTTTTTATACGAATTGCACCTGCACTCTGTTGACGGTCCTTAAGTACCACTTTTGACCGTCAAGTACCTGCATAAAAGAAATAAAATAAACACCAAACATAGTGGTAGGAGTTTATTACTAACGATTTCCACGAGTGTTGGTGAATTTGTGAGTGCACGTACATTTCATATCAAAAGGAGGGAATTCACATCAAGAAGGCCACAACACATCACTCCGAGAAAATCAGCACAGGCAGCCCAACAAGATATGGATCAAAAGTCATACAAAACACAACCAACTTGGGCCAATGCACGAAGATCATTGAACAAGACATCAAGGAGGACCCCTCGGCCAAAGCCCAAGGCCAAATGGGCCAAGGGGGGGTCGGCCGACCTGCTACAGTGAGGTCAGTCGACCTGCTACAGTGGCCAATCTGACCCATCTTTTTCTGGTTGGTCGCCACCGCCTTCCTGATGTCGGTTCTGCCTGCATTTAATGCGTTGAGGCGGTGCATTGAGGCGGTGGAGGCCCCCAAACCGACCTACTCAAGACTATAAATAGAGGGGTACCCCCTCCCCTCAAGGACACAGAAGAAGGAGAGCCTCATTCCACTCCCAAGTGCCTAGAGCCATTTGTACACTAGTAGAGTAGGGAGAGAGTAGGGTAGGAGAGAAGGGTAGTTCTCCCTTTGTGAGGACTTGGCCCAAATCTTGTATCTTGGAGGATACTTATTTATAGTGAAGTGTTCTTCGTTCGTTCATCGTTCGTTCGTCGTTCGTTCTTCGTTCATCGTTCGTTCGTCGTTCGTTCATCGTTCGTTCGTCGTTTATCTTCATTACAAGTAAGTACTCTCGATCTCCATTTGGATTGTATGTTTCTATTCTAGTATAAGTTCTTCCTTTACTTGCTTGCATGATCATCGTTCTATTCAAGTAAGCATTTAGAGGCAGAATTTATCTTTAGTCTTGTGAACTAGAATAGGTCTGGCAGGGAGGACTTGATTGCCTTGCTGTCACGTGACCTTGGGACTGGCATAGGGACTTAATAGCCCTGGTGTCACATGTCCTAGGAGAGGGTCGCCAGTAGGTGGTGACAGCCCTGCTGTGCTTAGTCCTTTCTGTTCTAGGGAATTGACTTCTTGGAATCGGTCTGGCAGTGAGGACTTAATTGCCTTGTTGTCACGTGACCCTAGGACTGGCCTAGGGACTTAATAGCCCTAGTGTCACGTGTCCTAGTAGGGGAGTTTGCCGGTAGGTGGTGACAGCCCTGCGGTGTCTACTCTTCCTTGTTCCAGATAGAACTTCATCCATAGGAATCCTCTCTACCCATACCTACCATCCTTCCTCGTGTCCTTGGACCAGCTAGACTAGTAGATAATTCCACTCCGTTCCCTTGGGATAATATAAATAACGATACCCTTGAATACTCACGGGTGAAGTGCTACAACGGTATTCTCCGTACGCTTGCGGATTTATCTGTGACGTTAAGAAATACCAACAAGCATTTCTGGCGCCGTTGCCGGGGAACGGTAGTTGCTTTTTGTCTTCGAACCTAGTTGGTCCTCGTATTGTATCCCTTTTATTTATCCTTCTTTTTATTTCTTACCTTTTTTCCATCATCAATCTTCCACCATCTATCATTTCTATCCTTTCCTTGAAAAAGACCAAAAACATTTATCATGGAGCCAGAACCTACAATCCAATCCTTCTCTGCTCCAAGGGGAATGTCATTTGAGCCACCACCATCCTCCAAACCCATTTCCACATCCGGCTATATGATCCACCCCACTTTTATAACCATGGTCAGAAACCGACCCTTCTCTGGAACTGACCAAGAAAATCCATATCACCACCTGCGAGAGTTTGAGCAAGTGTGTTCATGCATCGTGATCCAAGGCATGGCACAAGAAACCGTGAAATGGAAGTTGTTTCCTTTCTCCCTTCGTGAGAGAGCGGAACAATGGTACACGATTGTCGTCAGAAACATGAATGGGGACTGGGAAAAACTCCGAGATAAATTTTGCTTAGTCTTCTTTCCCTTATCCCGAATCGTTGCTCTCCGGCTAGAAATCATGAATTTCTCGCAGAATGAGAAGGAGTCCATAGGTGCAGCCTGGGTTAGGTTTTCCTTGCTAACTCTTACTGGCCCAGACTTGTCTATCCCCGATCTCATACTATTGCAATATTTCTACATGGGTTTAGACAAGAAATCCGCCCTATATCTTGACATCGCCGCTGGAGGCTCCTTTGCTTCTAAAACACCGACCGAAGGAAGAAACATCTTGGATCAGATCGCAGAAAATAATTCCTTCGTCAGTCTTCTTAGTGAATCCCTCCAAGAGAAAGTCGTGTCAAGCATCGAGGAACCCTCAACATCCGAATCCATCCCCTCTTTGTCCACATCCCATGTTACGCCTGTTGAGTTCCCGTATGAGTTTGAGGAAGAAATTATTGAAGACTATGGAAAAACCTCGAACGACATATGGGATAAGATGCCTCCTACTCCTCCCAATCCTCTAAAAGAACCATTTCTCAAGGAGGACATGAAGGAAATTCTTGAGAATGCCCCTTTCACCAGCACGAGCTATCAAAATCCTTCGGCAAAACCTCATCTTGATCATGAACCATTTGAGCAAGTGATGTTTGTATCCCCATTCGCATCTTTGGATCTTGCTCTACATAAGGATGAGAGGTTTTCCACCCAAGATGAGGATAGAAAAGAAGAAACATTCCTAGCCCAACAATCCTCATCACCATCGCTCTATCTTGAGCCTCTTCCCTCTAGCCCTCCGTGCACCATTCTTATTGGTGATCAAGAACCTCTTAAGAAGGAAAACTCTGGGGCTATGGACTTCCTCAAGGCATCAACTCTAGAGGAACTTGATCCTTTGCATGAGCATGAAAGTTTCTTTCTTGAACACCCACAAGAAACATGCTCATGCCATGAATCTCTAGGGCCCACGCCCCTCAATGCCAAAACCCCGCATGAGGCCTACAACCACCTTGTTTATCTCTTTTGTTACTCATTCTTTAGGTTGGTTGTAGATGCTTTCGTTTATCACAAATATTGCAAATCTCGTGGTTGCATATCGGCACTAACTTTGCAGGGATTAGAATGGAGGAAAGTCTTGCTCATCGGACTTAAAATGATGATGCCCTTGCCGACAGGATAATCGGTAGTTATCTCATATTTGCATTCTTTTGCATATTTGATTTCTCCATCAACATCCATATTTGGATTTTTCTACAAAGTTGCACTTGCATTCTTGCATGTTTGAATCGTCCCAATATTTGTTTGGGATTGTTCAAACCACCTGCCATTTGCAAAAAAAAAAAAAAAAAAAAAAAAAAAAAAAAAAAAGGAGAAGAGTTTTCTATTTTGTGAAAATGAATTTGAGACAAACTTCTGTTGGAAAATGTTTTGAGCAAAATTTTGGAGGGGTTTTGGCACAACTCCCATTGACTTCTTATCACATAGCCATTGGGGAGTTGTGTGCCAAGTTGGACTTCATCTTTTTGAAGGAAGAGTGCTTGAATCTTCAGCTCCATTTCTCGTTTTACTTAAGCACCTTCTCAACAAAATTTTTGCTCACATTTCTCCATGTTTTCATTGCATTTGTCTCAAGTTCAAGAAAATGTTTTTCCCTTTTTTTTCTTTTGATTTTATTTGCATTCTTTTGTTGCGATCAAGAAGCTTTGCAGCAACCGACGGGTGATCCACATTGTTTACACTAACATAACCCGTTCTCGAGTTTGCTCTTGTGTTTTCGCTCTTATGTGCAGCCATGAAAAGGGCCGACAAGCGACTCAACAACGCGTTGAAGAAAGACGACATACCAACATCATGCCACGCTGCACAAAGCCCGATCAATATCATGGGGATCGACACCAATCAAGGACTACGGGCAAAGAACAAGTGTGGGGGAGGATCCCTCCTCCACTAAGGTAACTTGTATCGCAACTTGTATCCTTTTGCTTTCGCCTTACATGATAAAAACATAAACTTGAAAAAAAAATAGTTTGAATAAACTAGGCGTTTTTATTTCCCTTTCCAACATATCATGCGCCTTGAGTTATTTTACTAAATTCAATAAATTTAGGCTCCCCGGTCTTTTACCCCGGTAGAGTCCTTTTGTTTCCACATATATTTTGAATAAATAAGCCAGGTATAAGAACAAGTGTGGGGGAGATCTCTTGGTCCTTCATCAAGCACACATTAGAGATCTCCCACCAACATGATGCACAACGTCGCACCAATCAAAAGGCAAAGGAGTGGAGCCATCGGGCACAAGAAGACAAAGTTCAATCCTATGAACCCTCTTGGTCTCCACTTCATCTAATGCGACGGTTTGCGCATCCTATACCCTACTCTCCAATTCTTGAGTTAAAATAAATTTCTTGCTTCAATCACTGAAATTTAACTCAATGACAAAACAAATTTTTTATCCCTCAACAAACATGCATGCTTCTGTTTGGTTGGCCTGCATATTCTTTATTCCTCGCTTTGCACACCTGTTGCTTGTGAACACCATTATCATAGGAACCCATGTTTATCTAAGTTGTTGGCGAGTGTGATATGGTTGGATGATAGGAATCTTGCTTCTTCTGCAAAGAGTGCTTGGGATTTTTATCTTGAAAAAATTAAAATCAATAGCTTTGCACTCCTCAATGGTCTTATATTCCTACCAGAGCCAAATAATGATCACATTGAAAACCCCTACAAAATACTGCTTGCTATTGCTTTGAGCTTTGTCAAATTGTGTGACCCTTGTGAGATGCTTGTCATACTTTCTTGATCAAGATTGTGCACATACACCACCACCATAAAACATGATAAACTTCTACACTGGAAGTTAGCAACACCATTTCCATCCATCCACCCACCAAATAAATACTCCATCACTTGTTGTTGATGTCTCTCTCCAAATATTCTGGCAAAAGTGACATGGCTATCGAAAAAAAAGAGAGAAGTGAAAAAAAAAGAGAAAAAGAAGAGAAAAAAAAAGAAAAAAAAAGAAGTGATAGCCATGTTCTCAAATAAAAGTCAATCAAGAGAGAGACATCATCGCATCAAGGAGTATCCATCTTACTCCACCTCATTCCATTCACCATACACATATCCACACACATGCACATTCTTGATCAGATTGTATGGCTTGTTTTCTCTTTTGGATCCACTCTTTGACTTAGCAATATAAGTAATGCAAGTATGCTCCTTTTCATCCCTACCAAGCTCCACATAAAGCCTTTTGTAGAAGTAGGATGAAAAGAGGCAAACCCATTGCCTTGGTGAGGAATCATACACATTGAGTGATCTGAGAGTTATCATTTGAGGAGTACAAGCTATATTTTTCTTTTGAAAATCTATCAAAAACCCAAGTTACTCAACAGAGGAGTATGAATGACTTGAATCAAGACCGTTCCATTCCTCAACCGCCCAAGATAGCATGTTAGCCACTTCAAAGTTCACAGGTGCAGGTATGGCTTGGAATAACTTGTATGCTAGCATCATACCATAGGAAGTCATGCTTTATCTTAATCTTCCACCTTCACTCGAGGACGAGCAAAGGCTCAAGTGTGGGGGTGTTGTTGACGGTCCTTAAGTACCACTTTTGACCGTCAAGTACCTGCATAAAAGAAATAAAATAAACACCAAACATAGTGGTAGGAGTTTATTACTAACGATTTCCACGAGTGTTGGTGAATTTGTGAGTGCAGGTACATTTCATATCAAAAGGAGGGAATTCACATCAAGAAGGCCACAACACATCACTCCGAGAAAATCAGCACAGGCAGCCCAACAAGATATGGATCAAAAGTCATACAAAACACAACCAACTTGGGCCAATGCACGAAGATCATTGAACAAGACATCAAGGAGGACCCCTCGGCCAAAGCCCAAGGCCAAATGGGCCAAGGGGGGGTCGGCCGACCTGCTACAGTGAGGTCAGTCGACCTGCTACAGTGGCCAATCTGACCCATCTTTTTCTGGTTGGTCGCCACCGCCTTCCTGATGTCGGTTCTGCCTGCATTTAATGCGTTGAGGCGGTGCATTGAGGCGGTGGAGGCCCCCAAACCGACCTACTCAAGACTATAAATAGAGGGGTACCCCCTCCCCTCAAGGACACAGAAGAAGGAGAGCCTCATTCCACTCCCAAGTGCCTAGAGCCATTTGTACACTAGTAGAGTAGGGAGAGAGTAGGGTAGGAGAGAAGGGTAGTTCTCCCTTTGTGAGGACTTGGCCCAAATCTTGTATCTTGGAGGATACTTATTTATAGTGAAGTGTTCTTCGTTCGTTCGTCGTTCGTTCTTCGTTCATCGTTCGTTCGTCGTTCGTTCATCGTTCGTTCGTCGTTTATCTTCATTACAAGTAAGTACTCTCGATCTCCATTTGGATTGTATGTTTCTATTCTAGTATAAGTTCTTCCTTTACTTGCTTGCATGATCATCGTTCTATTCAAGTAAGCATTTAGAGGCAGAATTTATCTTTAGTCTTGTGAACTAGAATAGGTCTGGCAGGGAGGACTTGATTGCCTTGCTGTCACGTGACCTTGGGACTGGCATAGGGACTTAATAGCCCTGGTGTCACATGTCCTAGGAGAGGGTCGCCAGTAGGTGGTGACAGCCCTGCTGTGCTTAGTCCTTTCTGTTCTAGGGAATTGACTTCTTGGAATCGGTCTGGCAGTGAGGACTTAATTGCCTTGTTGTCACGTGACCCTAGGACTGGCCTAGGGACTTAATAGCCCTAGTGTCACGTGTCCTAGTAGGGGAGTTTGCCGGTAGGTGGTGACAGCCCTGCGGTGTCTACTCTTCCTTGTTCCAGATAGAACTTCATCCATAGGAATCCTCTCTACCCATACCTACCATCCTTCCTCGTGTCCTTGGACCAGCTAGACTAGTAGATAATTCCACTCCGTTCCCTTGGGATAATATAAATAACGATACCCTTGAATACTCACGGGTGAAGTGCTACAACGGTATTCTCCGTACGCTTGCGGATTTATCTGTGACGTTAAGAAATACCAACAAGCATTTCTGGCGCCGTTGCCGGGGAACGGTAGTTGCTTTTTGTCTTCGAACCTAGTTGGTCCTCGTATTGTATCCCTTTTATTTATCCTTCTTTTTATTTCTTACCTTTTTTCCATCATCAATCTTCCACCATCTATCATTTCTATCCTTTCCTTGAAAAAGACCAAAAACATTTATCATGGAGCCAGAACCTACAATCCAATCCTTCTCTGCTCCAAGGGGAATGTCATTTGAGCCACCACCATCCTCCAAACCCATTTCCACATCCGGCTATATGATCCACCCCACTTTTATAACCATGGTCAGAAACCGACCCTTCTCTGGAACTGACCAAGAAAATCCATATCACCACCTGCGAGAGTTTGAGCAAGTGTGTTCATGCATCGTGATCCAAGGCATGGCACAAGAAACCGTGAAATGGAAGTTGTTTCCTTTCTCCCTTCGTGAGAGAGCGGAACAATGGTACACGATTGTCGTCAGAAACATGAATGGGGACTGGGAAAAACTCCGAGATAAATTTTGCTTAGTCTTCTTTCCCTTATCCCGAATCGTTGCTCTCCGGCTAGAAATCATGAATTTCTCGCAGAATGAGAAGGAGTCCATAGGTGCAGCCTGGGTTAGGTTTTCCTTGCTAACTCTTACTGGCCCAGACTTGTCTATCCCCGATCTCATACTATTGCAATATTTCTACATGGGTTTAGACAAGAAATCCGCCCTATATCTTGACATCGCCGCTGGAGGCTCCTTTGCTTCTAAAACACCGACCGAAGGAAGAAACATCTTGGATCAGATCGCAGAAAATAATTCCTTCGTCAGTCTTCTTAGTGAATCCCTCCAAGAGAAAGTCGTGTCAAGCATCGAGGAACCCTCAACATCCGAATCCATCCCCTCTTTGTCCACATCCCATGTTACGCCTGTTGAGTTCCCGTATGAGTTTGAGGAAGAAATTATTGAAGACTATGGAAAAACCTCGAACGACATATGGGATAAGATGCCTCCTACTCCTCCCAATCCTCTAAAAGAACCATTTCTCAAGGAGGACATGAAGGAAATTCTTGAGAATGCCCCTTTCACCAGCACGAGCTATCAAAATCCTTCGGCAAAACCTCATCTTGATCATGAACCATTTGAGCAAGTGATGTTTGTATCCCCATTCGCATCTTTGGATCTTGCTCTACATAAGGATGAGAGGTTTTCCACCCAAGATGAGGATAGAAAAGAAGAAACATTCCTAGCCCAACAATCCTCATCACCATCGCTCTATCTTGAGCCTCTTCCCTCTAGCCCTCCGTGCACCATTCTTATTGGTGATCAAGAACCTCTTAAGAAGGAAAACTCTGGGGCTATGGACTTCCTCAAGGCATCAACTCTAGAGGAACTTGATCCTTTGCATGAGCATGAAAGTTTCTTTCTTGAACACCCACAAGAAACATGCTCATGCCATGAATCTCTAGGGCCCACGCCCCTCAATGCCAAAACCCCGCATGAGGCCTACAACCACCTTGTTTATCTCTTTTGTTACTCATTCTTTAGGTTGGTTGTAGATGCTTTCGTTTATCACAAATATTGCAAATCTCGTGGTTGCATATCGGCACTAACTTTGCAGGGATTAGAATGGAGGAAAGTCTTGCTCATCGGACTTAAAATGATGATGCCCTTGCCGACAGGATAATCGGTAGTTATCTCATATTTGCATTCTTTTGCATATTTGATTTCTCCATCAACATCCATATTTGGATTTTTCTACAAAGTTGCACTTGCATTCTTGCATGTTTGAATCGTCCCAATATTTGTTTGGGATTGTTCAAACCACCTGCCATTTGCAAAAAAAAAAAAAAAAAAAAAAAAAAAAAAAAAAAAAAAGGAGAAGAGTTTTCTATTTTGTGAAAATGAATTTGAGACAAACTTCTGTTGGAAAATGTTTTGAGCAAAATTTTGGAGGGGTTTTGGCACAACTCCCATTGACTTCTTATCACATAGCCATTGGGGAGTTGTGTGCCAAGTTGGACTTCATCTTTTTGAAGGAAGAGTGCTTGAATCTTCAGCTCCATTTCTCGTTTTACTTAAGCACCTTCTCAACAAAATTTTTGCTCACATTTCTCCATGTTTTCATTGCATTTGTCTCAAGTTCAAGAAAATGTTTTTCCCTTTTTTTTCTTTTGATTTTATTTGCATTCTTTTGTTGCGATCAAGAAGCTTTGCAGCAACCGACGGGTGATCCACATTGTTTACACTAACATAACCCGTTCTCGAGTTTGCTCTTGTGTTTTCGCTCTTATGTGCAGCCATGAAAAGGGCCGACAAGCGACTCAACAACGCGTTGAAGAAAGACGACATACCAACATCATGCCACGCTGCACAAAGCCCGATCAATATCATGGGGATCGACACCAATCAAGGACTACGGGCAAAGAACAAGTGTGGGGGAGGATCCCTCCTCCACTAAGGTAACTTGTATCGCAACTTGTATCCTTTTGCTTTCGCCTTACATGATAAAAACATAAACTTGAAAAAAAAATAGTTTGAATAAACTAGGCGTTTTTATTTCCCTTTCCAACATATCATGCGCCTTGAGTTATTTTACTAAATTCAATAAATTTAGGCTCCCCGGTCTTTTACCCCGGTAGAGTCCTTTTGTTTCCACATATATTTTGAATAAATAAGCCAGGTATAAGAACAAGTGTGGGGGAGATCTCTTGGTCCTTCATCAAGCACACATTAGAGATCTCCCACCAACATGATGCACAACGTCGCACCAATCAAAAGGCAAAGGAGTGGAGCCATCGGGCACAAGAAGACAAAGTTCAATCCTATGAACCCTCTTGGTCTCCACTTCATCTAATGCGACGGTTTGCGCATCCTATACCCTACTCTCCAATTCTTGAGTTAAAATAAATTTCTTGCTTCAATCACTGAAATTTAACTCAATGACAAAACAAATTTTTTATCCCTCAACAAACATGCATGCTTCTGTTTGGTTGGCCTGCATATTCTTTATTCCTCGCTTTGCACACCTGTTGCTTGTGAACACCATTATCATAGGAACCCATGTTTATCTAAGTTGTTGGCGAGTGTGATATGGTTGGATGATAGGAATCTTGCTTCTTCTGCAAAGAGTGCTTGGGATTTTTATCTTGAAAAAATTAAAATCAATAGCTTTGCACTCCTCAATGGTCTTATATTCCTACCAGAGCCAAATAATGATCACATTGAAAACCCCTACAAAATACTGCTTGCTATTGCTTTGAGCTTTGTCAAATTGTGTGACCCTTGTGAGATGCTTGTCATACTTTCTTGATCAAGATTGTGCACATACACCACCACCATAAAACATGATAAACTTCTACACTGGAAGTTAGCAACACCATTTCCATCCATCCACCCACCAAATAAATACTCCATCACTTGTTGTTGATGTCTCTCTCCAAATATTCTGGCAAAAGTGACATGGCTATCGAAAAAAAAGAGAGAAGTGAAAAAAAAAGAGAAAAAGAAGAGAAAAAAAAAGAAAAAAAAAAGAAGTGATAGCCATGTTCTCAAATAAAAGTCAATCAAGAGAGAGACATCATCGCATCAAGGAGTATCCATCTTACTCCACCTCATTCCATTCACCATACACATATCCACACACATGCACATTCTTGATCAGATTGTATGGCTTGTTTTCTCTTTTGGATCCACTCTTTGACTTAGCAATATAAGTAATGCAAGTATGCTCCTTTTCATCCCTACCAAGCTCCACATAAAGCCTTTTGTAGAAGTAGGATGAAAAGAGGCAAACCCATTGCCTTGGTGAGGAATCATACACATTGAGTGATCTGAGAGTTATCATTTGAGGAGTACAAGCTATATTTTTCTTTTGAAAATCTATCAAAAACCCAAGTTACTCAACAGAGGAGTATGAATGACTTGAATCAAGACCGTTCCATTCCTCAACCGCCCAAGATAGCATGTTAGCCACTTCAAAGTTCACAGGTGCAGGTATGGCTTGGAATAACTTGTATGCTAGCATCATACCATAGGAAGTCATGCTTTATCTTAATCTTCCACCTTCACTCGAGGACGAGCAAAGGCTCAAGTGTGGGGGTGTTGTTGACGGTCCTTAAGTACCACTTTTGACCGTCAAGTACCTGCATAAAAGAAATAAAATAAACACCAAACATAGTGGTAGGAGTTTATTACTAACGATTTCCACGAGTGTTGGTGAATTTGTGAGTGCAGGTACATTTCATATCAAAAGGAGGGAATTCACATCAAGAAGGCCACAACACATCACTCCGAGAAAATCAGCACAGGCAGCCCAACAAGATATGGATCAAAAGTCATACAAAACACAACCAACTTGGGCCAATGCACGAAGATCATTGAACAAGACATCAAGGAGGACCCCTCGGCCAAAGCCCAAGGCCAAATGGGCCAAGGGGGGGTCGGCCGACCTGCTACAGTGAGGTCGGCCGACCTGCTACAGTGGCCAATCTGGCCCATCTTTCTCTGGTTGGTCGCCACCGCCTTCCTGATGTCGGTTCTGCCTGCATTTAATGCGTTGAGGCGGTGCATTGAGGCGGTGGAGGCCCCTAAACCGACCTACTCAAGACTATAAATAGAGGGGTACCCCCTCCCCTCAAGGACACAGAAGAAGGAGAGCCTCATTCCACTCCCAAGTGCCTAGAGCCATTTGTACACTAGTAGAGTAGGGAGAGAGTAGGGTAGGAGAGAAGGGTAGTTCTCCCTTTGTGAGGACTTGGCCCAAATCTTGTATCTTGGAGGATACTTATTTATAGTGAAGTGTTCTTCGTTCGTTCGTCGTTCGTTCTTCGTTCATCGTTCGTTCGTCGTTCGTTCATCGTTCGTTCGTCGTTTATCTTCATTACAAGTAAGTACTCTCGATCTCCATTTGGATTGTATGTTTCTATTCTAGTATAAGTTCTTCCTTTACTTGCTTGCATGATCATCGTTCTATTCAAGTAAGCATTTAGAGGCAGAATTTATCTTTAGTCTTGTGAACTAGAATAGGTCTGGCAGGGAGGACTTAATTGCCTTGCTGTCACGTGACCTTGGGACTGGCATAGGGACTTAATAGCCCTGGTGTCACATGTCCTAGGAGAGGGTCGCCAGTAGGTGGTGACAGCCCTGCTGTGCTTAGTCCTTTCTGTTCTAGGGAATTGACTTCTTGGAATCGGTCTGGCAGCGAGGACTTAATTGCCTTGTTGTCACGTGACCCTAGGACTGGCCTAGGGACTTAATAGCCCTAGTGTCACGTGTCCTAGTAGGGGAGTTTGCCGGTAGGTGGTGACAGCCCTGCGGTGTCTACTCTTCCTTGTTCCAGATAGAACTTCATCCATAGGAATCCTCTCTACCCATACCTACCATCCTTCCTCGTGTCCTTGGACCAGCTAGACTAGTAGATAATTCCACTCCGTTCCCTTGGGATAATATAAATAACGATACCCTTGAATACTCACGGGTGAAGTGCTACAACGGTATTCTCCGTACGCTTGCGGATTTATCTGTGACGTTAAGATGTAGTGCACATAAAGGTGTAGCAAGCAACTCAACATGGCACTAATCGAGGGAACAATACTAGTGTGATGTGCAAATGATGAAATTAAGCACAACAGTCAACACTAGTGCCTATGTGTTGCATAAAGGGATGATCTTTACTGCACAAACAACACATAGGCGATGAATATCATCTAAAACTAGCAGCAACCGAGAGCAACATGAATGAATAGTGCTAGAGAAGATAACATTCATCAAATTGGGGCATAATTAGATGAAGAGGAATGAAATTTATCGATGCCCTAAGCAATTCAACTTACTACTGTGCAATTCAAGCAGTGAATCAATCACAAGGTCGCCAGAATCAACGAATGGTCGCCGGAATCCTCACCGGAGATGGAGCGGATGATGGAGGTGAGGTCCAATCCGGGCTCGGGTTCTCCTCCTACCAGTCGCGCACAAGCAACAACTCGTCGGAGAAGGCGCGCTCAAGGACGTGTGCGAGGAGGAGCTCGTCGGCGGCGAGAAGTAGCAGCTGCGCTGCACGGCGGCTAGGGTTTGCGAGTGGAGGTGCGGTGGCGCGGCGCGGTGCTGCTGCTAGTGAGGCACGGAGGTGTGGTGGAGAAGCTCGAGCACGGCGGCGATGTCGCGCGATGGCGAGCACGACGGTGAGGTGGTCGGCGATGGTGGGAGCGGAGGAGCGCGCGCGCGCGAGTGAGGAAGAAAGGTGGCCGCGTCGAATTTGCACAGTAACGGGAAGAACCGCGTCGAGATTAGGGTTGAATCAAGATGGAGGGCGGAGATCGATCAAAAGTTTGAATCAACGGCTCAGATTGAAACGATATGTAACGGTCAACCCAGGTCACCGTATGATACGGTGTCTATTGCCGTATGATACGGTGATCAGGATGAACTGGACAACGCAGAAACGGTCACAGTATCATACGGTGATAAGCACCATATATTACGGTGACTTGCAGAAACGCTGAGTCAAGGAAATTTCTTTCTTTGTCCATACATCTCACACAAAAACCAAATAAACACCATGTATGGACTAGAAAGGGAACTCTCAATCACTCCTTTGAAAAATAGGCCAATATAGGCTGCACATAGGCATATAATAATTTTTGAAAACCAAAAAAGATGCAAGCCGATAAGAGCCAAACGAGATAAAACCAAAGGAGGGGTATGTATGAGCCCTTGTCAATGACCCGTACAAGTAGATTTAACCTCGAGGATCATTGTGCAATGCTCAATGGGCATGAAGCTCAATCATTTCCTTTAATCACACTTTTATGGGATGTGGTATCATATAAGGCATGAAGCACTTTCCTCATAGTGTGATGGCTCCTTTGTGATTTCCTATATGCAATGCATGAGACAAGCATATTATACAAATGCAAGTGAAAGTAAATATGCCATGTGAGATGCAAGCAAATTTAAAGACATTGCATAAAGGAAACCTACTCAAGGTCAAGTTTGAACCTCTCTCAAGCTTACTCACCATGAACCAAACCTTGCCTTGAGTCATACGAGCCACCAACTCAAACATCCCCCATGTTCATGGCTATCTTGAGAAAGTTAGACCTTGAACTAATTTTTATGTTCTTTTCTTTTTAGTTATTTACACATGCATGGATGCAATCATAATAGTTCACAAAGGAGCTCCTAGCTACCATGCAAGACAAATGCAAGAAAAGAAAACTACTTCTACTACGATACCAGGTTACCTCCTTGAAGAGTAGATATGTCGTTGAAGCACTCGATGCTTGTGGTGGACCTTGATGAATCTTCAACTCGGCACTCGGTCCACCACCACCATTCATCTAAGTCCCGGTTTTGGGGACCCACTCGAACTTTATTGGCTGCTCACGGTCAACGACGCACTTGGGTACCCAAATCTTCCGGATCTTCCTCTTCTTGTCCAGTGTTCCAAGCGCCTTGGCTTTCACCTTGCCCTTCTTGTCCCTAAAAAGCTTGAAGTGGGTGTTCTCATGGAACAAGTTAGCATTCGGCATAGTCTTGGAATTTCTCACCGTGGGGCAATTCTTGTAGGTGTGTCCATCTTGACAACACTTCTCATAATAATAGTCATCCGCCATGAGAGGAATCACCCAAGATGGAATGGTGTCTTCGTTGCCGATGATGTTGACGGTGGCGGGGTAGGAGCCAAGTCCCTTGTTCTCAGCATTGTTGATTAGATTCCTTCCAAGAATCTCCTTGTGCAATGTCCTTCCCCGAGCAAGCCTCTCGAAGTCGTCCATCACCATCGCCCTCTCTTCCTTGAGCTTGTGATAATCCTTCAAAATGGACTCATCAAGAGAAACAAGCTCACGAGAGAGGGTTAGCTCATCACAAGTGATATAAGATGAATTTGAGGGAGATGAGCTAGGAGAGGGGGTGTTACACTTTTCGAGGTCGAGTGCTTGATATGCAACCTCAAGTGCCTCATGCTTCTCATTGAGTTTCTTGTAGTCATCTTCAATGATCTTGTGGGAGATAATGAGGTCCTTGAGTTCTTCCTCCAATTGCTCGACCCGAAACACGGCAACGTCATGCTCCTTCTCAAGCCTTGCAATGATCTTATCTTTCTTCTTCATTATCTTGCCGGCTAGATCAAGAGCACTCAACAACTCCTTGTAGGTAGGTCTATCTTCCTCTCCAAATTCTTCTTCATCCTCATTTTCACTTTCACTCTCCTCCTCCTCATCATCACTATCAAAGTCCCTTGCCATCATGCACATAGGAGGTGGAGGTAGGTCACTTGAAATGTTGGTGAGGACAATTCCAGCCACTTGCTTGCCCTTCCGAGAGGTGTCATCACTCTCATCATCTTCATCGCTTGATTCTTCATCGGTCACCCAATCTTGCACAACAAAACCCTTACGAGATGGCTTCTTCTTGTCTTTGGCCTTGGGGTGGTCCCTCTTGACAAACTTCTTCTTCTTCTTGTACTTGACCCTCGGCTCTTCTTCTTCATCGTCGCTAGAGTCTTGTGGCTTCTTCTTGGTCTTCTTGATAGGCTTCGTGCACTCCTTGGCAAAGTGGCCCTTGTCACCACAATTGTAGCACACGGAGTCTCTCTTGGAGCGCCGATTGAAGAAGTTTCATCTCCTCATGATGAGTGCGAGTTCATCGGGACGAATTTGCAAGAACTCATCATCTTCTACATCTTCATCCACCTCATCTTCACTTGATTCGTGGACGATCACTTTCTTGCCCTTCTTCTTGCTTGAGCTCTCGACCCGAAAAGCAAGGTTCTTGGTCGGCTTCTCGTCGGGCTTGAGGTCGAGGTGATAACTCTCGAAGGCGGTGATCTTCCCAATCAACTTGTGCGTTGTAAGCTCTTCGAGTGAGGTATTGAAGAGGCATGTGATGAGTGCGCCGTACTTCTCCCTTGGAAGGATCCTCAAGATCTTGCGCACAAGTCCGGCATCATCGACCTTCTCCTTCACACCGAGCAAGTTTATGTCCTCTACAATCAAGTTCAAATGAGAGTAGGCATCATTAATAGATTCACTTGATGACATAGTAAAGGAATCATACTTATCTTTGAGCACGTAATATCTTTCCTCTTTCACATCCGCGGATCCCTCATGAGTAACTTGTATTTGTTACCAAATCTCATGAGCGGTTCCCGCGGACCTGATGCGAGCAAACACATCCTTCGTGATCGCTTCAAACAATGCAATTTTAGCTTTAGCATTTGATTTAGTGAGGTTTTCATTGACCTCCCCTTTGTCATTTACAAGCTCAACTAACTCACTTGTCACACGCCACGCGTTGGGATCGATAGCCTCAAGGTAGGCTTGCATACGAGCCTTCCAATAAGCATAGTTGGTCCCATCGAACGTGGGTGGCCCGCTTCCTCCCGGCATCCTTACTCAAAGGCGGTTAAGCCCTATTATGAGCACGAGGCTCTGATACCACTTGTAAGGATCACGGAGTACCGAGAGGGGGGGGGGGGTGAATCGGTAGTCACTTGTAAATTTCTCCGGCAAGGTACTTTAACAATCCTACTAGTAAGCTAGGTGATAACAAGAAGCAAGCGATGCGCGCACACTAGCAAGACTAGCTAAGAGCAGCCCTACACATGCAATTCTACCAAGAGTAAAGCAATCAACCCTATCAAGCAATTCTACTACCAAGAAGTAAATGCGGAATAGTAAGTGCTAGTAAGCAAAGAGATGGGATAGAGATTGCTCATGGATTTTTAGCCCGTGGTATCGGGAGGATGGCGCCTCCCCCTAGTCCACGTTGGGTCACTCCCGCCGGAGTCTCGACCCCTCCCTCCGCTCGATGGCGATCCCCTCTAGAGTATTCTTCACCCTCCAAGTGAAGACGCGGGCACGTCCCTCCAAGTGAACTCCGGATACTCCTCTGAGGGTAAGGATCCACACGTGATGCGGTCCAAAGGGCGCTCCCTTCTTGTTGCTTCTTTCACACAGGAAGCACAAAGACCGTGTACAAACTTGTAGAGACTTCCACACTCTTTGGCAAGCTCTCTACCAACGCCTAACCGGTCTAGGTCTTGCCATAGACCAAGAGTAACAGCTCTAGATGACTCTCTATGCACACACTAGCCCTAGAGATCAAAGGATGCTCTTGTTACTCTCTCAATAGCACTAGGATCACTCCAAATCCTCAACAAGTGCTCTCTCTTCTTGCTCTTGGCTCCTCCTAGGCAACCTCACCTATTCCACTGGCCAAGAGACCCTCAAAGGGGTAGGCAACCAGCTATATATAGCCTCAATCCACGAAACTAGCCGTTGCCTCAAAAAGCAGCATGTCAGCCTAGCCACCGTATCATACGGTGACTACTTCTCCTTCAGCCTTCACTGCTATCTTCTCGATCTTCATAATCACCGTATCATATGGTGACTAGCACCGTATCATATGGTGACTTCTTCCTTTCCATCTCCAGCAAAACGTCCATTTTGCACTTTCCCTGGAAACCATACGGTGACCCACCGTATCATACGGTGACCATCATACGGTGACTCTACCAGAGACTCCTTTCTCTGTATTTTCCTGTCTGTAGTCACCGTATCATACGGTGACCTCTTCTATCTGAACTCGCAGAATCTGCCAACTCTCTGGAAATCATACGGTGGCCACCGTATCATACGGTGACTATCACCCCTCATCATACGGTGACTTCCAGCAGAGGTCTTCAGTCTGAAGTTCCTGCAGTCACCGTATCATACGGTGACTACCACCGTATCATACGATGGCTTTTCCCTGAAGTCCATCTTGATCATCTCCTCGATCCTTGACTTCATCTTCACTCTTCTTGGTTCCTCAAGCTTCTCTTCTGCCACTCTAGTCTCTGAGAGCCTCACATTGCATCCAATGATCTCTACCACTAGTGTGCACTAAGAGAACCAACTCGAACCCTCTTGATAGTCCGGTTTTTCCTATGGACTCAAGCCTACATCGACATCAAGCCAACACTTGCTTGGATCTAGCATGTCCTTAGCCTTGATCCATCTCCTCGACCGCGACTCCATCAAGTCCATTGTCCCGAGTTGTGGAGGCAACCAATCATCGAGATATCCAATAGAGAAAAGGTTAACGTAGTCCTCCATCATATGTGATCATAGGCAACAACCTACAAAAGAGTTAGTCACATACAACATGATCATCCAATCACCAAAACATTCATACCTTTGGGGTTTCCATACTCCCATGGTCATGAAGCTTACATCGCGCCCGTCGATGGCGGCAGCGCGCGCGTCGAAGGCGGCGGCGAGCTCGATCTCTTGACGACGTGAAGCTGCTTCCGCGGCGGATCTCATCGCCAGCGCACGCGTGCAGGTTTTGTTCTCCGCGCGCGCCGCCGTCGATGTGGTTCGCCGTGGTACATCTGAGGCTCACGGTTGCAACAGGGGCGAAGCTCCGTGTGCGCGTGTCGACGGTGCAAAAATCATGAATTTACCGTCAACATATTGGTAAATAAAAAGCTAATCACCAAGATTCTGTGCATAGTAGTTAGAAATTAACATACTTTCACGAGTTTTGGTGTATTTTGGATGCTGGCCCTGACTCGAAGAAAAGTCAGGCCGGCCGGCTCCACCATAGGCCGGCCGGCCCCCCTTGGCACCCAAAGGCCTCGGCCTTCCTCCAGCAGGCTGCAAACGGGCCAAAACTATAGAAACCAAAGCCTGTGTAGCAGAATTCCACCAACATACCATCTGACGGGATGTTTGGGCCTTAACTTGGCCCTTACTCAAGTTCTGCCGCCCCCACGAAGGAACCGACCTTCGAACCGACACCAGCAAGCAATCTGGAGCGTCCACGCAAGAGGCGGTGGCGAACCGCCACAGTGGACGGCCGACTGGCCCCCCTACTAGGCCGGCCGGCCTGCCTTGGCGGCCCCGCCACGTCTCCTTCGCCTACATAAGCCCCCTATTCTAAGGAGGCTATAAATAGCCCTGGTGTCCGCAGGAACAACTCGCACCTCACTAGTCCAAGAGATCCATTACTCATTTGTAGAAGTAGAGTTATTATTTGGGAGTTAGAGTAGAGTAGAGTAGAGTGAGAGCTCTTCTCGAGGTTCCGGAAGTCTTCTCGGAGTTTCGGTATTGTTCTTGTATCTTAACTCTTGTAGAATTACTCTTTATTTATTTATATAATTATTTCTATAATTATTTAGTTTATTCTTTATTTATTTCTTTTAGTAATTCTTTTCTATTTAAGTTTATTTACTTAGTTAAGTTAGTGCTCATAATAGTCTTGTTGTGGGTTTCGTGATTGTGTCTAAGTAGTATGAGTGAGTGCTTTGCCGAAATGAAGTTCGCGCTTAGTGAAAGCTATGCTACATTCTTAGATAGGGCTATTCTCTCGATCAAGGATAGTTCCTCTAGGGTAGTTGTAAGCGCGGTGCTTAGAACTATACCTATGCATGATTGGCGTGTGTCTTTACGGAGGACGGTAGCCCCACGTGTGACAGGCGTGTTCAGGCCTTTGCAATCCGCCACGTTCAAAGGCAAACCAACCGGGTTCTCAATAGCGGTTAGATCCCAGGGGGAACCTACAGTATTGGCGTTCAGTACCAACCCTGGCACGATGGTCGTGCTCCGAAACAACATGACTTGAGTGTGCATAACGTTTGCTATAGTATATAACCTTGTAGAATTAATTGCGAGAAGTAAATAGATGTAAGATTAACACCTAGGAATCTTTGCCTCTAACTCGTTGTTCTCCTAATGTAACTTCTACTATCTCTGTTATTTCTTTGGATTATATGGTGAGTGCCACCCATATATCATGTACCCTTTTTACCCCCATCTTAAGTAAGGTATCATTATTTCACATAATAGTATCTACTTTGTTACATTTTCAACTTCCTATCGCTCTAATTCCCTGAGGAAAATATAAATACGATAACCCTGAGGTGAATTGCTACAATGGTGTTCCGTGCGCTTGCGAAATTAATGGAAAATTAATTATGCACATATTCACCGCCAACAAGCATTTTTGGAGCCGTTGCCGGGGAAGTAGCAGCTAGGATTTTGAAGTATAACATTGTATACTATTGTGAAAGTAAGTTTACTTACTTTTGCGGGCTTACCTTTGTCCTGTTTTCTTGTTGTGGACTTTTAAACAGGACCGTGCATGACTGGTTTCGACCTACCAAAAAACTTCCACTCCGACCCAGAGCAGTTCTTGAGGAGGGCGAGATCAAGACTCACCCCTCCTTCCGCATGTACGACATCCAAAGCTCTGGTTGTCAAAGGATCCTCCTCACCGGTCATTGACCCATCCGTTTCAACCTCGAACAACAACAACAACATGGGTGAGCCGATCGAGAAGTCGATCCATGAGTTCTTCGCACCAAACATGGAGAACATCCGCATGGGACACCTCCCGCGTGTCAACAACAAGGACTACGAGCTCAAGCTGGCCCTGCTCAACATGATCTTGGCCAGTCATTTCTGTGGCAAACCTTCGGACGATGCAAACTCTCACCTCCAGCGGTTCTTGATGACGTGCAACACATTTGCAAACAAGGATCAATCTCAAGATGAGATTCGCTTGCAGCTCTTTCCATTCTCGCTGTTGGGGAATGCCTTGCAGTGGTACTACGCCAACTTTGAGGCTCTCAACACCTGGGAGGCATGCTCAAATGCCTTCCTCGCTAAGTTCTTTCCGCCGGGCAAGACAACTGCCCTGCGCAACAAGATTACGGGCTTCCAACAGCTCGCAGATGAGTCGATCCCCGAAGCCTGGACAAGGATGCAAGATTACGTGCTCGCATGCCCACACCATGGCATGGAGCCATGGCTCCTCATCCAAAGATTCTACCATAGACTGAAGCCTACCGCAAGGGAGCACCTCGACGCCGCTTCGGGCGGCTCCTTTTTCTCTCTTAGCGTGACAAACGCTAAGAAGTTGATTGAGAAGGTGGTGGCCAATCAAAGCCACGACGAACGTCAAGTGTTCCCTAGCAAGGGACGAGGAGTGCATCAAGTAGAGGCCTTGGACATGCTTGCACTCAAGCTTGATCAAGTCCTTGAGAAGATGAAGACTCCGCAAGATCTGCAGGTTGCTGATTCCCGCATGACATGTGAAGAGTGTGGCAGCACGGGGCACCTGGGAATTCATTGCCCCAACACCATGGAGGAATGCAAATTCCTCAACAATGGCAATGGATTCCGTCCCCAGAACAACTACGGCTGGAACTCTAAGCCTGACCTCTCCTTCAACAAACATCAAGGAGGTAATGGTAATTTCTCTCGCTATGAGCCCTCTATCAAAGATCTAGTGCTTGCCCAGGTTAAGATCAATGATGGCATTAGTAAGAAATTTATTTCTGCTGATAAGGCCTTGGAAAGCATAGATGCTAAGGTAGAGTCGTTCAGCACTGCACTGCAAAACCAGCTGAGCCATAATAAAATACTAGAAACGCAAATTGTGCAAATTGCTTCAGCTGTGCAGCCTCCTGTTATGGGTAGACTTCCGAGGCAACCTAAAGTCAACCCCAAGGAGACTGTAAGTGCAATAACTATCAGGTGTGAAGAAAAGTATGAAGGCTCTTCATCCATTGAGGACATGAGGAGGAAGGACCCCGGATGCCCGAGCATTCCCTGCTTGATCAACGAGCGGTGTTTCTCTTGAGCATTGTGCGACGTGGGAGCAAGCGTGAGCATCATGCCAAAGGTAATCTACATAGGGATAAGACGCCTAATGAAGCCTTTAGCAATGGGCATGAGCATCCAGCTTGCGGATGGGTCACGACGCACACCCGAAGGGATACTCAAAAATGCCCCTGTCCAGATCAAGAGTCTCTTTGTCCCTGGTGATTTCATTGTGCTAGACATGGAAATGGACGACAAGATTCCTCTCATCCTTGGGAGACCATTCTGGAGCGCCACTGTTGGCGTCTCTTACGGTCACGCGGGAAACACGCGACCGCGGGGAGACGCCGGGGGTTATGGAATTGTTCACTTGCACTATTTAACCAAATAATCCACAATTAGTAACAAGTACTAGATATGAACTATAAGGTTTGTCATGTTAAATAGAATATCCGCAAGCGGACGGATAACCCGTTGTAGCATTTCACCCGAGAGTATTCCAGGGTATCGTATTTATATTTTCCCAAAGGAAGACATGGTTGACAAGAGTACTTATGTTCATGGTGTTACAAACGATAAGTGATATAACCACATTCCAATGCAGGGGTAAGGTTTAATAATAATAAGGATAGTGTGACACACACGAAGGCATTCCACTCTCTCTAATAAAAGGCGAGAGACAATCCTAAGCAATGCTAAGTTAGACTAGCGAGCTACTACTCCAAAGGTACAACATTCATATAGCGTGCACAACCTCTACCTATCATCTAGCGTCATGCAAGCACAAGCAAGCGTCTAATGCCTAGGCAACATCGGGAGATCCGGCATACGCAAGGTCTGCCTCGCGACTCCGGCCTATTTACGTACTCCTATGCCGTGCCCGAACGTGGAGGGTTCCTTTGGATGGACAGGGCTGTCACTTCCTGCCACCTACCTCTACAAACCGTGGGACACGCACATACCCAAGGGTGGATAGACTACCCCGGCACCATGCCGGCGTTACTAACCACGACTCTAGATCCCTCGAGGCACCCCCAACCCTTCGGATCGACGGGGTGATAAATCTAGAGCACCTTTGCAGGACAATGAGCCCGATGCCTAAACATGACAACAACTAGCCTAACTAGCATAAACTAGATAAAAGGGATCAAAGCTAGCACTAAGTCATGCATTAGCGTTTGTCGCTCAAGAACGAGCGACGAACGATGAACGATTAAGCAAGTTCAAGAATAATCGATGATCGAGTATGAACGAACGAAGAACGAATGATGAACGAGCATGAACGAACAACGAACGATCATACAAGATCATGATAGAACTAGCAAGCTCATAACAACTATATGAATACTTGTATTCCATAGATTAAATAACAAGTCTTACAAAGAGAGAGAAAGGATACAAGAGCGCTACCCAATTCTCCACAAGACTTTGGGAGCAATAGGGCAACCCACTACTCAGCCTAGCACTACCTAGAATTGCCTCTAGCTCTAGTGTGAGGAGGAGGGAATGATCCTTGTGTATTGTGTGTTGGAAGGAGGGGGGGTACCCCTCCTTATATAGTCCTTGAAGGTCGGCAACTTTGAGGCGGTTCCCGAGGTCGGTGGCATTTAATGCAGGGGGAACCGACCTCCAGAGGTCGGTTACAAACCGCCATAGAAAGATGGGCCCAGGGGGCCACCCTGCCAGGTCGGCCGACCTGGCCAGGGGGGGTCGGCCGACCTGTGCCTGGCCCCTCCTGGGCTGGGCTTTGGCAGGTGGCTCCCCCTCTGGGTCTACTTCTCTGGTCCAGGTGCATTTGGCCTTAGTTGTGTTGGACTTTGACGAGATTTGGCCTTTTGTCTTGGAGTTGTATTCCCGCGGCGAACGTTGTTTTGTAGAAGTGTTGATTCGTCGCCTTGGGGCATGATTTCACCTGGATTTCTCCCATATTCCACCTGCACACTAAAATCTAGAGGTACATGTGGAAATAGGTTATTCTTAAATAAAATGCGTGTAAAGAATGTCCAATCCTTCTTGTTTATTGAGCTAGTTGACGGTCGAAATTGGTCCGTAACGACCGTCAACAACTCCCCCAAGCTTACCCCTTGCTCGTCCCGAGCAAGAAGTATGACTTTAGGTTGTTGATCAGGAGTTGCTACAATGCCTTCTTCTCAAAGGTACCAAGTGTGTAACAAAGATACTCATCCTTGAGTTGAATAAGTTGGCCAAGGTAACTCACCCTTTTCCCTTAGTCCTTATGGGGCTTTTGCTTTATACTTCACCTTGGGCGGTTGAGAGAGAGAACGGTGTACGAGCATTTGTTTTCTCATTCCTTGTCTTGCTTTTATTCTCCGGAGGTTTTCAAAAAGATTTTCAAAAATAAAACCAAGTTCCTCAAGTGATACTCTCGAATCGCTTAAGTGGTGTTTTCATTCCTCACCAAGGCATGTGTGTTGCCTCATCCTACATCTAATAAGCTTTTGTGGAGCTCGAGGTAGGATATGAAGAGAGGCATACTTGCATTCATATTTTGCAAAACCAAAAGAGTGGATCCACGGAGATAGCAAGCCATACAATCAAAGATCAAGATGTGCAAGTGTGGATGGTGGTGGTGTATGCGACTACTCCTCTTTTTGTTCACCTCTCTTTATTTTATATTTTGGGGCATGGCTATCTTTTCTTCTTTCTTTTTCCATGCTCAAGATGAGAGCAGATAAATTTTCTTTTTCTTTTCATGCTCATCTTCTGTGAGCTTTATTTTCTTTCTTTCTTTTGCATAGCCATGCCTAATTTTGATATTTCAAGAGAGGTGATAAATTGTGAGGAGTGTCTTTATTTTGGTGGATGGTATGACATGCTGCTAACTTCCGGTGTAGAAGTTTAGCATATGAGGTGGAATGTGTACGTGATCTTGATCATGAGAGTATGAAAAGCATCTCACTAGGGTCACACAATTTTGATAAAGCTCAATGAAATGTCAAGCAGCATATGTAAGGTTTTTCATTAAGTACTACATATGGCTTTAGTAGGAATTTATCATCGCTGAGGAACTTACAATTTTTTTTTATGATTTTCGAAAACAAAATCTCCGGAGTTTTTCAAGCTTAATTTGGAACAAGATTGCATCAGCTCTTTTTACCATATCATCTCTCACAACAACTTAGGTTCAGTGCAAGCGTATGCTACCCACAAGTTTCAAGTTCTAAGCAAGTATTTTTCAGCCAACAAACTCAAAACTTGGAGAATACTAAGTTATAAACTAGGCACAAGAGAGAAATACGGCAGAGCAACTATTCATCATCTCAACATAGAAGGAAAAGAATCATTTTTACAGCACATAAAAAGAAACTACACTAATTATTTTTGTTCTTTTTAGTTTTGTTATTTTTATTTTGTTTTTTCATATGAGAAGCAAGAACAAGCAAAAAATGAAAGGAAAAGGATACAAGTTGCGATACATGATACCTTAGCGGGGGGCATGGTGTCTCCCCCCCAAGCTTGTTCTTGCTCATGGGTTTGGTGGATTGAACCCCATGTGGCGAAAGTAAGCCGAAAAATCGGCTTGTCCCCGCTCCGTCATGTTGGTGAGGTTGGTGAGCTGGGTGTCGGTGCGTTCTTGCCACTGATGGGTTTGTAGGATGTGTTGATTCAGCGCGTATTGAGTGTCTTCCGCCGTGGTCTCGAGCCTTCCCATTTTCTCGGAGAGGTTGTTCATTGCTTGCTCAAGGTGGAAACCTTGAGTCGCACCAGAGTCGGAGGAGTGTTCCTCCCATTGTTGTTGCGGAGTGAACATCCTTGGGTCATGCCCCGAGGTTTGCCACGCCGAGCCCCCGGCCACGTGCGGTGGCGGGGCTGAGTATACACCGGGAAAATACCCGGTGTGACCATACCCCGGGCCGCCATGAGCCATGGGCTGCGGTGTGGGTGCCTCGGAACTTGATGGCTGCTCCGACCTGCGCGTCCTCCTGCGAGAAGAAATACTCCTGCGCGCACTCTCCATTTCTTGGAGCTCAATGGTTAGATTTTTGCAAGTATACAAGCGAAGATCCGGGTTAGGTAACCGAAACTCGTTTGTATACCCGACAAAATAAAATATGAGGGAATCATTTGGACCACGCTTAAGTGTATGACCGCGAATAAGATAATCTTTGTTTATGAGCATGCGAGGAGTATCAATATATTCAACATTAGCATCATGCAAAGCACCTACTCCTGCAGCGATACGTGTAATCAACGAAGTGCACTCGATAGGTCCTATCATCCCAAAATTATCTAGCAATTGGTGAATCATGTATTGCACAGGAGAAATCTTAATTTTCTCAACCATAGCATAAAGAATTTTCATTTCATCCTCGCGCACAACTCTAATATCACTCCTAGGAAAAAGAGTGATGCCAATCCACATGTGCAAAAAGCGCAAAGTAGGGTGATGGATGTGATTAGTTCTAGGCTGCACACAAGTTGAAAAACCCGTAATCCTATAGCTTCCTATAGCTTTGAATACTCGAGAAAATTCAGCATCCATACCTGTTTGTTGCAGCAGCTCCGTGTTAAATGCTCGCGTAGGAGCAAAGATACGGTTTTGAAGAAGTGCGTAGGCGTTCGTCTCGTGCTCGCCCACCAAGTCGAGGTCGGTGTCGGCGAGGAGATGATGCTCGTTGTTGCTCTCTTCTTCGGCTGCATGTGGTGGACTTGGCGGTGGTTCGACCACGGGGCGCGCGCGCGTGCTTCGGCGTGAAGAGCTTGGACTTGAGCTTGAGCTTAGGGACTTCTTCAACGATCCGTACAGCCGCTTCGCTCCCGACATGGCTGCAGCGAGGAGAGCAAGAACACAAGAAGAAAAACTCCGAACGGGTTATGTTAGGGAAAATTGAATCGGCGAAACCGTCGGTTGTTCTTGTGAGCAAGAAAATCGCAACTTGCAATCCTCAAAAACAAACTGAAAACACACTAAAACCAAAGAAAAAGGTCTTTGCAGAATGTTGAGGCAAGAAGCAAGAGAGCGCAATAGAAAACTTGGGAGCTTTGAGAGTGAAGTGTGTGAGGAGTGAAAATGAGTGAGTGAGAGGAGAGAGCTCAATGCCCGGCCACCTCCATTTATACACGACTCACAGTAGCCGTTTTTGAACGTTGAATAGGAAGTGTGACCGTTGGGAAAAGACAGAGGGGCAGCAACGGCTAGCCCAGGTCGGCCGACCTGTCCTGGTGGGGTCGGCCGACCCCTCTGTGGGGCCCACTGGCTCCTTCCTTGGCCTGTAGCCTCCAACGGTCATATGGTTCATGACCTTGGCTGCTATGCCCAGAAAATCCTCGAAAATATTGCTCATAAAGATTTCCAAATAAAAACATGCCTCAAAAATCCAAATGGTTTTCGAAAAAATTTGAAACTAGAAGAGAAAATGTTGGAAAATTCCAACATGTGAAGATTTATTGTAGTGGTACAAAGGTACTCCAAAACCTTGAACAAAAGAGTGAAAAAGTTTTGAAGAACCAAATATTTTTGGAGATTAATTTTTGTATGCATGGCGAGATGAAAATTCAAATATGCTGGCGGAAAAAATTCAAACGATTGAAATAAGAATTTCTTGTGGTGAAATAAAATACGCAAGGTGATTTTAAAGTTTTTAAATGCAAGTGGTGGGTTTGAAAAGGAAAAAATCAAAAAGGAATCAAAAGAAATGATAATGCCGATTATCCTGTCGGCCAGGGCTTCGCCGTTTTAAGTCCGGCGAGCAAGGACTTCTCCATGCGTTTCATTCTTGAGGTGCCGGCCCCGTCCTTGGAGAAGAGGATGAAGATGGCTGCACCTTCTTTACTTGCCACATTTGTTTGATCTTGGGTTGTGTTGGTGGCTTCTCAATTTGAGGGGTCGATTTCTTGACCCATAACCCCGGCCTTGTTGTTGCGGGCTTCTTGGGTTGGTACCATGACGGGTTCTCACGTTTGTCAATTTGCTTCCAAAGAGCAATGAGACTATCCGTCTTTCTCGTGGTCACTTCAACTTCTTTGATGTTTGAGGGGTTTGGCCCATACTTGATCTTGATCATCGAGCATTGTTCTTTTCAGGGTTGAAACTCGAACTTTTCCTCCTTCCCATTGATGTAGAGGCGGATTTCTCCAACTCCAATATCAATTTGGGCCTTTGTGGTGCTAAGGAAGGGATGTCCCAAGATGAGGGGCGTTTCCTTGTCAATGTCCATGTCCAGCACCACAAAGTTCACCGGGACGGTGTGGCCTCTTATGAATACCGGCACATCTTCCGCAATCCCCATTGGAAAGCGAAAGGATGAGTCGGCCAATTGTAGCCGCATCGCTGTTGGCGTGAGGAACTTGTACTTTAATTGCTCGAAGATTGCCTTAGGCATAATGCTCACGCTGGCCCCAAGGTCGCACAGTGCGTACTTGAAGTGGAATCTCTTGATTGCACAAGGGATTACTGGAAAGCCTGGATCAGCTTTTATTGTAGAAAGTTCTTCTCTTATTTGCCTGTTCTCCCCTGCATGGTTAGTCTTACGAGAGAACATTTCTCCTGTCGTAGTGATAACGTTAACTTTTTCAATGGGAGATTCTGGTTGCCCAGGAATCTGCCCGGAATTAGAGGTAGGAACGAGAGCAGCAAGCTGAGCAAGTTGGGTTTCTATCATTTTGTTAAAACTCAGCTGATTTTTGAAAGCGGAAGAAAAACCTTCTAGCTGTGAATTTATATTTTCTAAAACTTTATCGTTGGCAGAAAGCTTTTTGTTGATTGTTTCATTAATTTTAGCTTGGCCAAGAACCAAATCTTTCAAAGAGGGCTGATTATTGTAAAAACCAGGAAAATTGTTACCTCTATTTTGATTTTGATTATATCCTTGACCTCCGTTTGGACGATACCCGTTGTTGTTGTTCATGTAGAACGCATCTTCTTGGGTGTGGGGGCAATTCTTCCCCATATGGCCCGTATCCCCGCATTCCTCACACGTCATGTGTGAGTCCAATGCACGAACACTACCACTCGAAGTGTGTTCATCCAAACGCTTCATGAGAAGGTCAAGTTTGGCGGACAACATGTCCACTTCCTTGACAGGGTGGATGCCTTTTGAGCGTGTTTGGAGTCGATCATCGCTCCACCCTTGATTGGAGACCATCTTCTCTATAAGATCTTTTGCTTGAGTAACGGTTTTGGAGAAGAAGGCTCCTCCAGCAGCGGCATCCATATGTCCACGGGCTGTTGGTGTCAACCCGTTGTAAAAGTGTTGGAGAATGAGCCATTCTTCCATCCCATGGTGTGGGCAGGCTTATGTGTATTCTTGGAGCCTTTCCCATGCCTCTGGTATGGATTCATTTGTTGCTTGCTGGAAGCTTGCAATTCTTCCACGAAGAGCATTGGTTTTGCCCATCGGGAAGAACTTAGCGAGGAACGCCGTAGAACATTTGTCCCAAGTGTCAATATTGGCGCGGTTTGCATAGAACCATTGTTTCGCTTTCCCAAGGAGGGAGAGCGGAAACAAACGGAGCTTGATAGCATCTTGATTGCCTTCTCCCGTGCCTGACGTGTTGCATATTTCTAGGAACTGTTGGAGATGAGAGTTGGCGTCCTCGGAAGCCTTCCCACAAAAGGGTATGGCTTGCACCATAGTGATGAGGCTGGACCTTATGTTAAGTCCGGCGTCACCAACGTCGACGTTGGGTCCAATGGGCACATTGGCGACGGTGGGCGCGGAGTATTCACGAATGGTCTTTTCAGCCATGACGTTTGACGTAGATGGTGCGGAAGATGCGGGTTCGCTTGTCGAGAGTACTTGAGGGGAGACGACGACGCGGTGTCGAGTCTTCCTCACAAGTGACTCGGGATTATCAACGAAGTTTTTCGGCAAGTCGAATCCACGCATACACTATCCTGTTTTCACATCAAAGAGAAAACAGATCAAGGTTAGCCTGCATGGGCAATGGTTAAACCACATCAAGTGTAATCATGAACAATCATTGTATTCTTGTTAACCAATGTCTTCCCCGGCAACGGCGCCAGAAATGCTTGTTGGCGTCTCTTACGGTCACGCGGGAAACACGCGACCGCGGGGAGACGCCGGGGGTTATGGAATTGTTCACTTGCACTATTTAACCAAATAATCCACAACTAGTAACAAGTACTAGATATGAACTATAAGGTTTGTCATGTTAAATAGAATATCCGCAAGCGGACGGATAACCCGTTGTAGCATTTCACCCGAGAGTATTCCAGGGTATCGTATTTATATTTTCCCAAAGGAAGACGTGGTTGACAAGAGTACTTATGTTCATGGTGTTACAAACGATAAGTGATATAACCACATTCCAATGCAGGGGTAAGGTTTAATAATAATAAGGATAGTGTGACACACACGAAGGCATTCCACTCTCTCTAATAAAAGGCGAGAGACAATCCTAAGCAATGCTAAGTTAGACTAGCGAGCTACTACTCCAAAGGTACAACATTCATATAGCGTGCACAACCTCTACCTATCATCTAGCGTCATGCAAGCACAAGCAAGCGTCTAATGCCTAGGCAACATCGGGAGATCCGGCATACGCAAGGTCTGCCTCGCGACTCCGGCCTATTTACGTACTCCTATGCCGTGCCCGAACGTGGAGGGTTCCTTTGGATGGACAGGGCTGTCACTTCCTGCCACCTACCTCTACAAACCGTGGGACACGCACATACCCAAGGGTGGATAGACTACCCCGGCACCATGCCGGCGTTACTAACCACGACTCTAGATCCCTCGAGGCACCCCCAACCCTTCGGATCGACGGGGTGATAAATCTAGAGCACCTTTGCAGGACAATGAGCCCGATGCCTAAACATGAGAACAACTAGCCTAACTAGCATAAACTAGATAAAAGGGATCAAGGCTAGCACTAAGTCATGCATAAGCGTTTGTCGCTCAAGAACGAGCGACGAACGATGAACGATTAAGCAAGTTCAAGAATAATCGATGATCGAGTATGAACGAACGAAGAACGAATGATGAACGAGCATGAACGAACAACGAACGATCATACAAGATCATGATAGAACTAGCAAGCTCATAACAACTATATGAATACTTGTATTCCATAGATTAAATAACAAGTCTTACAAAGAGAGAGAAAGGATACAAGAGCGCTACCCAATTCTCCACAAGACTTTGGGAGCAATAGGGCAACCCACTACTCAGCCTAGCACTACCTAGAATTGCCTCTAGCTCTAGTGTGAGGAGGAGGGAATGATCCTTGTGTATTGTGTGTCTTGGAAGGAGGGGGGGTACCCCTCCTTATATAGGCTTGAAGGTCGGTAACTTTGAGGCGGTTCCCGAGGTCGGTGGCATTTAATGCAGGGGGAACCGACCTCCAGAGGTCGGTTACAAACCGCCATAGAAAGATGGGCCCAGGGGGCCACCCTGCCAGGTCGGCCGACCTGGCCAGGGGGGGTCGGCCGACCTGTGCCTGGCCCCTCCTGGGCTGGGCTTTGGCAGGTGGCTCCCCCTCTGGGTCTACTTCTCTGGTCCAGGTGCATTTGGCCTTAGTTGTGTTGGACTTTGACGAGATTTGGCCTTTTGTCTTGGAGTTGTATTCCCGCGGCGAACGTTGTTTTGTAGAAGTGTTGATTCGTCGCCTTGGGGCATGATTTCACCTGGATTTCTCCCTTATTCCACCTGCACACTAAAATCTAGAGGTACATGTGGAAATAGGTTATTCTTAAATAAAATGCGTGTAAAGAATGTCCAATCCTTCTTGTTTATTGAGCTAGTTGACGGTCGAAATTGGTCCGTAACGACCGTCAACAGCCACCAACACCAACATCAACATGGGGACAGGAGAGATTCGCTTGGACTACAATGGCAGAGAGGAAATATTTAACTTCAAACCTAAAGTTGAGCAGTGCAACCAAGTGAAGGTCTTCTATGGAAAGAACCTGAGAGAAGTGGAGAAGATTGAGATCACTCCGCCCATGCCGCAGCCAGACAAGCTCATCACACACATGCGGAATTACTTGGCAAGAGAAATGAAAAGACGGCCAGCCAATTATTGGAGAAGTCCGAAGAAAGTATCCGAGCAGCCCAAGCCGCCACAAACAACCTCAGCACCTCAAGAAAGAGCAGGCGAGTCAAAGTCGCTAAGAAGGAGGAGAGCTAGGCGCTCCAAGAACAAACGGGCAGCAAAGGTACCCACAGAGGAGAGTACAACATTGGCGCCTACAACAATGGTCGCCGCCACAAGCACAAAGAAGTCAAACAAAGTGTGGCGGAAGAAAGAAAGAACCTCTACGCCGCCTGATTCTCCGGCGAGCGAGGTACAATCGAGATGAACAAGAAGGAGAACGTCTAGCTCAGAGACGTAAAAATGAGAGCCCTCCGATTGGGGAGGCCATCCCAATCATTATCCTTTAGCCAGGCCTGGCACTTGCTTTTTCCTTAAACTTAGAAAACAAAATAAAAATTATAAAATATAAAAATATCAAAAATAGTAAGATTCCCGGCGATGCCCACTAGGGGCTAGCCACTTGTTTCACCCTCATTCTTTTTGCAGTACAAGAAGGATGGAGGAGGCGGCCTATTCAAGCTTAAGCCTTGCAAAGGCTCAAGCTTGGCGAGGACCCGCAGGTAAGTCGGCGATTCAATACAAGCTTAAGTCTCGCAAAGACTCAAGCTTGGGGAGGACCGCCAGGTAAGTATTTCTAACGATTAATAAAATACTCCCTGTTTGAATAAAAATGCTAGAATCTTGGTGATTGCTACACTTAAAGGAAATGATGATTAGTTACATAATAGGTCCCCTTGTGTCGCATTGATGCAACCTCTATTCCTGACATGTGTGTTATTTATACTTGAGCATAGTCACATCACTTGTGTTGCTACATTTTGTGGGTTGCATACATCACACCAAGTCTAAGCATTGTGAACTATGATATGGCATGATTAGGATTTTTGCAGTTCTTAGCATGGTAAAAGATCAGAGTTGTTTTCCGTTCTAATTGCTGCAAGTACCTAAAACCCTTTCGTTTTGTAAACACTTCCCTTGTGAGGATTTATTTACCTACCAGAGCCATATCATACAGATATAAAGACATCCCCACTCATAGCCATTTGCTCAAGGGTTGAGTTTTGTTAAGCTTTAAATTCTTTTGAGAGTAAGCACTCTAAATCTCGGTCATTATCCCTTCGCGTGAGTTTTTTTTTGTTTTCTTTCCACCAAAAAGGAACGTTTGAAAAATCATCAAACATATCCATTCATCCATCATCACCACATTTGCACAACTTTTTGGTATACATCAAAAAGCTCAAGAATATTTCAAAAATGTTCATGAACCTATCATCGCTAGTGCTAATGTATCATGGAGTCAAAAAAAAAAAGAGAGAGACTCCATGATTTGCAAGTATGCACTAAGGTTCTTTTCATAAACATCTTGAGCATGAGCATAAAAGAAGACCAAAAGTTTGCAAAACCATCTTCATCAGTGTGTGTTCATCTTTTCCCCCTCCATCACCATTTTCCATATGGCCGAGATATAAAGAGTTGCTAAGTCTCTTGAGATTTATTCTTTAGCTTTACAACATATGCATGACAAATGTGCATATCCTTACCAAGCTCCACATATAAGCCTCATTTGGTAGAAGGTACGATTTGAGTGAAGCTTGTAGGAATAGACTCACTAGAGGGAAGGGAAGTGTGAACCAAAACAAAGGAGAAATTTTTACCTTGTCTTGCAGCACATAAAAACTCTGGACTTAAACCTGCTAGAATTGTTTTGTCCAAAAGTGCTGTTCTAGTTTTCAATGCTATGTGACAAGGTGAAGCATACATGCCCCACACATGTGCAACACTCGTGAAAATTCTGTACTCTTGTGTATTTACCACCATTTAGGGAGTAGGTGGTTGCATCTTTGTTACCCTTGGGGCGCTATCTTTGTAACTCCTGATCCGCCGGTACCCTGAGTTGTTTGCTCGAGGACTAGCAAAGATAAGCTTGGGGAGTGTGTTGACGGTGCAAAAATCATGAATTTACCGTCAACATATCAGTAAATAAAAAGCTAATCACCAAGATTCTGTGCATAGTAGTTAGGAATTAACATATTTCCACGAGTTTTGGTGTATTTTGGATGCAGGAGTAAATAATGGAGGAAACTGGCCCTGACTCGAAGAAAAGTCAGGCCGGCCGGCCCCACCATAGGCCGGCCCCCCTTGGCACCCAATGGCCTCGGCCTTCCTCCAGCAGGCTGCTGTTGGCGTCTCTTACGGTCACGCGGGAAACACGCGACCGCGGGGAGACGCCGGGGGTTATGGAATTGTTCACTTGCACTATTTAACCAAATAATCCACAACTAGTAACAAGTACTAGATATGAATTATAAGGTTTGTCATGTTAAATAGAATATCCGCAAGCGGACGGATAACCCGTTGTAGCATTTCACCCGAGAGTATTCCAGGGTATCGTATTTATATTTTCCCAAAGGAAGACATGGTTGACAAGAGTACTTATGTTCATGGTGTTACAAATGATAAGTGATATAACCACATTCCAATGCAGGGGTAAGGTTTAATAATAATAAGGATAGTGCGACACACACGAAGGCATTCCACTCTCTCTAATAAAAGGCGAGAGACAATCCTAAGCAATGCTAAGTTAGACTAGCGAGCTACTACTCCAAAGGTACAACATTCATATAGCGTGCACAACCTCTACCTATCATCTAGCGTCATGCAAGCACAAGCAAGCGTCTAATGCCTAGGCAACATCGGGAGATCCGGCATACGCAAGGTCTGCCTCGCGACTCCGGCCTATTTACGTACTCCTATGCCGTGCCCGAACGTGGAGGGTTCCTTTGGATGGACAGGGCTGTCACTTCCTGCCACCTACCTCTACAAACCGTGGGACACGCACATACCCAAGGGTGGATAGACTACCCCGGCACCATGCCGGCGTTACTAACCACGACTCTAGATCCCTCGAGGCATCCCCAACCCTTCGGATCGACGGGGTGATAAACCTAGAGCACCTTTGCAGGACAATGAGCCCGATGCCTAAACATGAGAACAACTAGCCTAACTAGCATAAACTAGATAAAAGGGATCAAAGCTAGCACTAAGTCATGCATAAGCGTTCGTCGCTCAAGAACGAGCGACGAACGATGAACGATTAAGCAAGTTCAAGAATAATCGATGATCGAGTATGAACGAACGAAGAACGAATGATGAACGAGCATGAACGAACAACGAACGATCATACAAGATCATGATAGAACTAACAAGCTCATAACAACTATATGAATACTTGTATTCCATAGATTAAATAACAAGTCTTACAAAGAGAGAGGAAGGATACAAGAGCGCTACCCAATTCTCCACAAGACTTTGGGAGCAATAGGGCAACCCACTACTCAGCCTAGCACTACCTAGAATTGCCTCTAGCTCTAGTGTGAGGAGGAGGGAATGATCCTTGTGTATTGTGTGTCTTGGAAGGAGGGGGGGTACCCCTCCTTATATAGGCTTTGAAGGTCGGTAACTTTGAGGCGGTTCCCGAGGTCGGTGGCATTTAATGTAGGGGGAACCGACCTCCAGAGGTCGGTAACAAACCGTCACAAAAAGTGGGACCCAGGGGGCCACCCTGCCAGGTCGGCCGACCTGGCCAGGGGGGGTCGGCCGACCTGTGCCTGGCCCCTCCTGGGCTGGGCTTTGGCAGGTGGCTCCCCCTCTGGGTCTACTTCTCTGGTCCAGGTGCATTTGGCCTTAGTTGTGTTGGACTTTGACGAGATTTGGCCTTTTGTCTTGGAGTTGTATTCCCGCGGCGAACGTTGTTTTGTAGAAGTGTTGATTCGTCGCCTTGGGACATGATTTCACCTGGATTTCTCCCTTATTCCACCTGCACACTAAAATCTAGAGGTACATGTGGAAATAGGTTATTCTTAAATAAAATGCGTGTAAAGAATGTCCAATCCTTCTTGTTTATTGAGCTAGTTGACGGTCGAAATTGGTCCGTAACGACCGTCAACAACTCCCCCCAAGCTTACCCCTTGCTCGTCCCGAGCAAGAAGTAGGACTTTAGGTTGTTGATCAGGAGTTGCTACAATGCCTACTTCTCAAAGGTACTAAGTGTATAACAAAGATACTCATCCTTGAGTTGAATAAGTTGGCCAAGGTAACTCACCCTTTTCCCATAGTCCTTGTGGGGCTTTTGCTTTATACTTCACCTTGGGCAGTTGAGAGAGAGAACGGTGTACGAGCATTTGTTTTCTCATTCCTTGTCTTGCTTTTATTCTCCGGAGGTTTTCAAAAAGATTTTCAAAAATAAAACCAAGTTTCTCAAGTGATACTCTCGAATCGCTTAAGTGGTGTTTTCATTCCTCACCAAGGCATGTGTGTTGCCTCATCCTACATCTAATAGGCTTTTGTGGAGCTCAAGGTAGGATATGAAGAGAGGCATACTTGCATTCATATTTTGCAAAACCAAAAGAGTGGATCCACGGAGATAGCAAACCATACAATCAAAGATCAAGATGTGCAAGTGTGTATATGTGGATGGTGGTGTAAGTGACTACTCCTCTTTTTGTTCACCTCTCTTTATTTTGTATTTTGGGCATGGCTATCTTTTCTTCTTTCTTTTTCCATGCTCAAGATGAGAGCAGATAAATTTTCTTTTTCTTTTCATGCTCATCTTCTGTGAGCTTTATTTTCTTTCTTTCTTTTGCATAGCCATGCCTAATTTTGATATTTCAAGAGAGGTGATAAATTGTGAGGAGTGTCTTTATTTTGGTGGATGGTATGATATGTTGCTAACTTCCGGTGTAGAAGTTCAGCATATGAGGTGGAATGTGTACGTGATCTTGATCATGAGAGTATGAAAAGCATCTCACTAGGGTCACACAATTTTGATAAAGCTCAATGAAATGACAAGCAGCATATGTAAGGTTTTTCATTAAGTACTACATATGGCTTTGGTAGGAATTTATCATCACTGAGGAACTTATAATTTTTATGATTTTCGAAAACAAAATCTCCGGAGTTTTTCAAGCGTAATTTGGAACAAGATTGCATCAGCTCTTTTTACCATATCATCTCTCACAACAACTTAGGTTCAGTGCAAGCGTATGCTACCCACAAGTTTCAGGTTCTAAGCAAGTATTTTTCAGCCAACAAACTCAAAACTTGGAGAATACTAAGTTATAAACTAGGCACAAGAGAGAAATACGGCAGAGCAACTATTCATCATCTCAACATAGAAGGAAAAGAAACATTTTTACAGCACATAAAAAGAAACTACACTAATTTTTGTTCTTTTTAGTTTTGTTATTTTTATTTTGTTTTTTCATATGAGAAGCAGGAACAAGCAAAAATGAAAGAGAAAGGATACAAGTTGCGATACATGATACCTTAGCGGGGGGCATGGTGTCTCCCCCCCAAGCTTGTTCTTGCTCATGGGTTTGGTGGCTTGAACCCCATGTGGCGAAAGTAAGCCGAAAGATCGGCTTGTCCCCGCTCCGTCATGTTGGTGAGGTTGGTGAGCTGGGTGTCGGTGCGTTCTTGCCACTGATGGGTTTGTAGGATGTGTTGATTCAGCGCGTATTGAGTGTCTTCCGTCGTGGTCTCGAGCCTTCCCATTTGCTCGGAGAGGTTGTTCATTGCTTGCTCAAGGTGGAAACCTTGAGTCGCACCAGAGTCGGAGGAGTGTTCCTCCCATTGTTGTTGCGGAGTGAACATCCTTGGGTCATGCCCCGAGGTTTGCCACGCCGAGCCCCCGGCCATGTGCGGTGGCGGGGCTGAGTATACACCGGGAAAATACCCGGTGTGACCATACCCCGGGCCGCCATGAGCCATGGGCTGCGGTGTGGGTGCCTCGGAACTTGATGGCTGCTCTGACCTGCGCGTCCTCCTGCGAGAAGAAATACTCCTGCGCGCACTCTCCATTTTTTGGAGCTCAATGGTTAGATTTTTGCAAGTATACAAGCGAAGATCCGGGTTAGGTAACCGAAACTCGTTTGTATACCCGACAAAATAAAATATGAGGGAATCATTTGGACCACGCTTAAGTGTATGACCACGAATAAGATAATCTTTGCTTATGAGCATGCGAGGAGTATCAATATATTCAACATTAGCATCATGCAAAGCACCTACTCCTGCAGCGATACGTGTAATCAACGAAGTGCACTCGATAGGTCCTATCATCCCAAAATTATCTAGCCATTGGTGAATCATGTATTGCACAGGAGAAATCTTAATTTTCTCAACCATAGCATAAAGAATTTTCATTTCATCCTCGCGCACAACTCTAATATCACTCCTAGGAAAAAGAGTGATGCCAATCCACATGTGCAAAAAGCGCAAAGTAGGGTGATGGATGTGATTAGTTCTAGGCTGCACACAAGTTGAAAAACCCGTAATCCTTTCCCAAAATGCAAGCTTTGAAAAATCAGGAAGGGCACTATCAATATCAACATTGCAGCGAGTATTAAAACCGAGTATCATGCTAAGGTCCTTCCATTTCAAACGGTATTCTTCCCGGAAAAACCGAAAAGTAATACCTTCATCTACTACTCGTAGGGTGCATAAAAACTGAAGTGTAAGCAAGCGGGAACCCGGCTCATGTACACTAGCAAAATCTTTCCACCCTATAGCTTTGAATACTCGAGAAAATTCAGCATGCATACCTGTTTGTTGCAGCAGCTCCGTGTCAAATGCTCGCGTAGGAGCAAAGATACGGTTTTGAAGAAGTGCGTAAGCGTTCGTCTCGTGCTCGCCCACCAAGTCGAGGTCGGTGTCGGCGAGGAGATGATGCTCGTTGTTGCTCTCTTCTTCGGCTGCATGTGGTGGACTTGGCGGTGGTTCGACCACGGGGCGCGCGCGCGTGCTTCGGCGTGAAGAGCTTGGACTTGAGCTTGAGCTTAGGGACTTCTTCAACGATCCGTACAGCCGCTTCGCTCCCGACATGGCTGCAGCGAGGAGAGCAAGAACACAAGAACAAAAACTCCGAACGGGTTATGTTAGGGAAAATTGAATCGGCGAAACCGTCGGTTGTTCTTGTGAGCAAGAAAATCGCAACTCGAAAAAACAAACAAAAACAAATCAAAACACAAACTGAAAGAACAGTGGGAGAGGAATTTTTTATGCAGAATTTTGAGGCAAGCACAAAGTGAGAGCAAAGGAGAACCTTGTGAGCAAGAGAGTGAAGTGAATGAGGAATAAAATGAGTGTGTGTGAGGGGGAGAACACTTCTGCCCGGCCACCCCAATTTATAGCACGAAATGTAGCCGTTTTGGAACGTTGGAGGGGGAATATGACCGTTGGGAAAAAGATGGGGGGCAGCAGTGGCTGCCACAGGTCGGCCGACCTGGAAAATGGGGGTCGGCCGACCCCCTGTGGGGCCCACTTGCTCCCCCTCTTGGCTCATGGCTTCCAACGGTCATATGGTTCATGACCTTGGCTGCTATGTCCAGTAAATCCTCGGAAATATTGCTCAGAAAGATTTCCAAATAAAATCATGCCTCGAAATTCAAATGGTTTTCGGAAAAAATTGAAACTAGAAGAGAAAAAGTGTCGGAAAAATCCCAACATGTGGAAAATTTATTGTAGTGGTACAGAGGTACTCCAAAACCTTGCACAAAAGAGTGAAAAAAGTTTTGAAGAACCAAATATTTTTGGAGATTAATTTTTGTATGCATGGCGAGATGAAAATAAGTATGCTGGCGGAAAAAAAAAAAGAAAATCCAAATAAAACTTTGTGAGGGAAGAATAAAATGCAAGGTGGTTTGGAAAAATGCAAATGGTGATTTTTTTTTTGGAAAAGTGTATAAAAATTTTAAAAAGAAATAAAAAAGAAGTGAAGAGAAAAAGATAACGCCGATTAACCGGTCGGTCCAGGGCTTCGCCGTTTTAAGTCCGGCGAGCAAGGACTTCTCCATGCGTTTCATTCTTGAGGTGCCGGCCCCGTCCTTGGAGAAGAGGATGAAGATGGCTGCACCTTCTTTACTTGCCACATTTGTTTGATCTTGGGTTGTGTTGGTGGCTTCTCAATTTGAGGGGTCGATTTCTTGACCCATAACCCCGGCCTTGTTGTTGCGGGCTTCTTGGGTTGGTACCATGACGGGTTCTCACGTTTGTCAATTTGCTTCCAAAGAGCAATGAGACTATCCGTCTTTCTCGGGGTCACTTCAACTTCTTTGATGTTTGAGGGGTTTGGCCCATACTTGATCTTGATCATCGAGCATTGTTCTTTTCGGGGTTGAAACTCGAATTTCTCCTCCTTCTCATTGATGTAGAAACGGATTTCTCCGGCCCCAACATCAATTTGAGCCTTCGCGGTGCTAAGAAAGGGACGTCCCAAGATGAGGGGTGTCTCTTTATCAATGTCCATTTCCAGCACCACGAAGTCCACCGGAATGAAGTTACCACAGATTTTCACCGGAATGTCTTCGGCTATTCCCGCGGGGTAGCGGACTGATGAGTCCGCTAGTTGTAGCCTCATTGGTGTAGGAGTTAACTCCGTGTAGCTCAATCGATCGAAGACTTCCTTGGGCATAACGCTGACGCTTGCCCCAAGATCACATAAGGCGTGTTCGAAGTGATGTGCCCCAATGGAGCATGATATGGTGGGGCAACCAGGGTCTTTCTTCTTTTCTGGAAGCCGATTGAGTATAGCCGCGCTACACTCTTCGGTGAGCTTGACCATCTCTGTCTTGGGCAGTGGTCGCTTGTTATTGAGGATGTCTTTGAGGTAACGTGCATATGTGGGTACTTGTACCATGTCCATCAAAGGCACGTTGACATGAATCTTTTGGATGACTTCCACAAAACGATCAAATTGTTCATCCACCTTCGGCTTCTTATTTCTGTGTGGGAATGGCATGAAACTAGTGTCTTGGAATTCTAGTGCCTCTTTCCCAGTGGTTGCCTTTGGTTCATCATTCTTTTTCTGGATGATAGAAGGGTCTTTTTCTTCTTGTTCAACCCTGTCCTTGTTACCTGCATGGTTAGGATATGGCGGGTCCCGAGTGGATTTTCCTCCCCTCGTGGTAACCGCATTAACATTTTCTAAAGAAGACTCGGGTTGCCCCGGGATCTTCCCAGAATTAGAGGTAGGAACAAGAGCAGCAAGCTGAGCTATTTGAGTTTCTATCATTTTGTTAAAACTCAGCTGATTTTTGAAAGCGGAAGAAAAACCTTCTAGCTGTGAATTTATATTTTCTAAAACTTTATCGTTGGCAGCAAGCTTTTTGTTGATTGATTCATTAATTTTAGCTTGGCCAAGAACCAAATCTTTCAAAGAGGGCTGATTATTGTAAAAACTAGGAAAATTGTTACCTCTATTTTGATTTTGATTATATCCTTGACCTCCGTTTGGGCGATACCCGTTATTGTTGTTCATGTAGAACGCATCTTCTTGGGTGTGGGGACAATTCTTCCCCATATGGCCCGTATCCCCGCATTCCTCACACGTCATGTGTGAGTCCAATGCACGAACACTACCACTCGAAGTGTGTTCATCCAAACGCTTCATGAGAAGGTCAAGTTTGGCGGACAACATGTCCACTTCCTTGACAGGGTGGATGCCTTTTGAGCGTGTTTGGAGTCGATCATCGCTCCACCCTTGATTGGAGACCATCTTCTCTATAAGATCTTTTGCTTGAGTAACGGTTTTGGAGAAGAAGGCTCCTCCAGCAGCGGCATCCATATGTCCACGGGCTGTTGGTGTCAACCCGTTGTAAAAGTGTTGGAGAATGAGCCATTCTTGCATCCCATGGTGTGGGCAGGCTGATGTGTATTCTTGGAGCCTTTCCCATGCCTCTGGTATGGATTCATTTGTTGCTTGCTGGAAGCTTGCAATTCTTCCACGAAGAGCATTGGTTTTGCCCATCGGGAAGAACTTAGCGAGGAACGCCGTAGAACATTTGTCCCAAGTGTCAATATTGGCGCGGTTTGCATAGAACCATTGTTTCGCTTTCCCAAGGAGGGAGAGCGGAAACAAACGGAGCTTGATAGCATCTTGATTGCCTTCTCCCATGCCTGACGTGTTGCATATTTCTAGGAACTGTTGGAGATGAGAGTTGGCGTCCTCGGAAGCCTTCCCACAAAAGGGTATGGCTTGCACCATAGTGATGAGGCTGGACCTTATGTTAAGTCCGGCGTCACCAACGTCGACGTTGGGTCCAATGGGCACATTGGCGACGGTGGGCGCGGAGTATTCACGAAGGGTCTTTTCAGCCATGACGTTTGACGTAGATGGTGCGGAAGATGCGGGTTCGCTTGTCGAGAGTACTTGAGGGGAGATGACGACGCGGTGTCGAGTCTTCCTCACAAGTGACTCGGGATTATCAACGAAGTTTTTCGGCAAGTCGAATCCACGCATACACTATCCTGTTTTCACATCAAAGAGAAAACAGATCAAGGTTAGCCTGCATGGGCAATGGTTAAACCACATCAAGTGTAATCATGAACAATCATTGTATTCTTGTTAACCAATGTCTTCCCCGGCAACGGCGCCAGAAATGCTTGTTGGCGTCTCTTACGGTCACGCGGGAAACACGCGACCGCGGGGAGACGCCGGGGGTTATGGAATTGTTCACTTGCACTATTTAACCAAATAATCCACAACTAGTAACAAGTACTAGATATGAATTATAAGGTTTGTCATGTTAAATAGAATATCCGCAAGCGGACGGATAACCCGTTGTAGCATTTCACCCGAGAGTATTCCAGGGTATCGTATTTATATTTTCCCAAAGGAAGACATGGTTGACAAGAGTACTTATGTTCATGGTGTTACAAATGATAAGTGATATAACCACATTCCAATGCAGGGGTAAGGTTTAATAATAATAAGGATAGTGCGACACACACGAAGGCATTCCACTCTCTCTAATAAAAGGCGAGAGACAATCCTAAGCAATGCTAAGTTAGACTAGCGAGCTACTACTCCAAAGGTACAACATTCATATAGCGTGCACAACCTCTACCTATCATCTAGCGTCATGCAAGCACAAGCAAGCGTCTAATGCCTAGGCAACATCGGGAGATCCGGCATACGCAAGGTCTGCCTCGCGACTCCGGCCTATTTACGTACTCCTATGCCGTGCCCGAACGTGGAGGGTTCCTTTGGATGGACAGGGCTGTCACTTCCTGCCACCTACCTCTACAAACCGTGGGACACGCACATACCCAAGGGTGGATAGACTACCCCGGCACCATGCCGGCGTTACTAACCACGACTCTAGATCCCTCGAGGCACCCCCAACCCTTCGGATCGACGGGGTGATAAACCTAGAGCACCTTTGCAGGACAATGAGCCCGATGCCTAAACATGAGAACAACTAGCCTAACTAGCATAAACTAGATAAAAGGGATCAAAGCTAGCACTAAGTCATGCATAAGCGTTCGTCGCTCAAGAACGAGCGACGAACGATGAACGATTAAGCAAGTTCAAGAATAATCGATGATCGAGTATGAACGAACGAAGAACGAATGATGAACGAGCATGAACGAACAACGAACGATCATACAAGATCATGATAGAACTAACAAGCTCATAACAACTATATGAATACTTGTATTCCATAGATTAAATAACAAGTCTTACAAAGAGAGAGGAAGGATACAAGAGCGCTACCCAATTCTCCACAAGACTTTGGGAGCAATAGGGCAACCCACTACTCAGCCTAGCACTACCTAGAATTGCCTCTAGCTCTAGTGTGAGGAGGAGGGAATGATCCTTGTGTATTGTGTGTCTTGGAAGGAGGGGGGGTACCCCTCCTTATATAGGCTTTGAAGGTCGGTAACTTTGAGGCGGTTCCCGAGGTCGGTGGCATTTAATGTAGGGGGAACCGACCTCCAGAGGTCGGTAACAAACCGTCACAAAAAGTGGGACCCAGGGGGCCACCCTGCCAGGTCGGCCGACCTGGCCAGGGGGGGTCGGCCGACCTGTGCCTGGCCCCTCCTGGGCTGGGCTTTGGCAGGTGGCTCCCCCTCTGGGTCTACTTCTCTGGTCCAGGTGCATTTGGCCTTAGTTGTGTTGGACTTTGACGAGATTTGGCCTTTTGTCTTGGAGTTGTATTCCCGCGGCGAACGTTGTTTTGTAGAAGTGTTGATTCGTCACCTTGGGACATGATTTCACCTGGATTTCTCCCTTATTCCACCTGCACACGAAAATCTAGAGGTACATGTGGAAATAGGTTATTCTTAAATAAAATGCGTGTAAAGAATGTCCAATCCTTCTTGTTTATTGAGCTAGTTGACGGTCGAAATTGGTCCGTAACGACCGTCAACAGCTGCAAAACGGACAAAACTATAGAAACCAAAGCCTGTGTAGCAGAATTCCACCAACATACCGTATGGTGGGCTGTTTGGGCCTTAACTTGGCCCTTACTCGAGTTTTGCCGCCCCCACGAAGGAACCGACCTTCGAACCGACACCAGGAGGCAATCTGGAGCGTCCACGCAAGAGGCGGTCGCAAACCGCCACAGTGGACGGCCGGTCGGCCCCCCTACTAGGCCGGCCGGCCTGCCTTGGCGGCCCCGCCACGTCTCCTTCGCCTACATAAGCCCCCCTGTCCTAAGGAGGCTATAAATAGCCCTGGTATCCGCAGGAACAACTCGCACCTCACTGATCCAAGAGATCCATTACTCATTTGTAGAAGTAGAGTTATTATTTGGGAGTTAGAGTAGAGTGGAGTAGAGTGAGAGCTCTTCTCGAGGTTCCGGAAGTCTTCTCGGAGTTTCGGTATTGTTCTTATATCTTAACTCTTGTAGAATTACTCTTTATTTATTTATATAATTATTTCTATGATTATTTAGTTTATTCTTTATTTATTTCTTTTAGTAATTCTTTTCTATTTAAGTTTATTCACTTAGTTAAGTTAGTGCTCATAATAGTCTTGTTGTGGGTTTCGTGATTGTGTCTAAGTAGTATGAGTGAGTGCTTTGCCGAAATGGAGTTCGCGCTTAGTGAAAGCTATGCTACATTCTTAGATAGGGCTATTCTCTCGATCAAAGATAGTTCCTCTAGGGTAGTTGTAAGCGCGGTGCTTAGAACTATACCTATGCATGATTGGCGTGTGTCTTTACGGAGGACGGTAGCCCCACGTGTGACAGGCGTGTTCAGGCCTTTGCAATCCGCCACGTTCAAAGGCAAACCAACCGGGTTCTCAATAGCGGTTAGATCCCAGGAGGAACCTGCAGTATTGGGTTCAGTACCAACCCTGGCACGATGGCCGTGCTCCGAAACAACATGTCACACCCCAAAATTTCAAATTTTGGAATGTGACTTAAATTTCACTAAATTTTAAAACTTTTTGGAATAGTTTAAAATTTTGTTTTAATATTTTAGAGTTGCCACTTTTATTTAGGCAAAGTAATTATTTTCTAAATAAATTAAATTAATATAGGTTATATAAACTTGTTTGTTGCATTCATGCTGGTTAGTTTGCACTAGGTGTTTCTCTATGTGAAGAATGAATTTCAAAATTCGATAATGAACTTGTAGTTCGGATTAGTTTTCGATTATCGATAATAATCCTATTCCTAGCCTGGCCTTATCTCGGCCAAGCCGTCACGTTATTCATTTATTTTCTTCTCTTTTCTCGATCAGCACTCAAACAACCAAGCTACCTGTGTCCAACAAAGCTATGCAATCAAAAGATCTGTACATGCCTTTGTTTTACCTCCTCTGTTATGTTTTCTTTCCTCCCGTCTGCCATCCCTAATTTCTTTTTCCTCCGATCGTGGCATGAAGCTATTTACAACCAAGCCATACTCTCTGCTTCTATCCTACCATTCTAGACTATTTGTTTAATTATTTCCTATCGATAGTGACTTGTAATCCACATACATAGCTTTATTGGAACCCAATGTTGCAGCTTGCGAGGACCTTTTTCCCTTCTCTTTTGACTTTCTCCCTGCCTTCTACCTGCACTAATTTCTACAGATCTGTACCCGTACCGAGCCTTCTTTCTTTCTTACTTTTTATTTGTATCTCATCTTCTAACTAAAATAGATAGCACCAAGAGTGCCCCGACGTTCTTTGTGCTTCTTTTCTCTTTTTCCAATCTTTGCTTGCAAGCTATGGCAAACCACTGTTATGGTCTAGCCGTTATGTCCTTTTGCGTCACTTTTGTTGAAGCCTAGCTATAGCCGCTGTAATTCAGCCTCAAGCTCCAGTTATAGCTCACCTTGAGCCCCGCAAAAAGAGATACCTTTGCCTCTCTGTCGTGTCTTGATTGTCAACTAATCTTTCAATCCGTTGACGTTAGGGAAGCATGTCAACATGGCCCTTGCCACATTCCACATATCATGTATCTCATCAACATGGTCTAACCAATAGTTAACCTCGTGCCCTGCTCGACCCAACTCAGCAAGTTTTGCCCCAACCACCTGCATGAACCATGCTGCAACGAGACCCTGCACAATTATCGTACATCATTAGCTACCAAGAAGAAAATCGGTCATCACATTCCTATCTCGCTTCTCCCATGGAAATCAGGCCTCACGGGTCGTCTTCCTCTTTCCCTCCAAGCTCCTCAACACCGCCATTTGACTCCTCACCGATGTGTTCATCTCTTCATGCCTTGTTGCTTTGCACAACACACTCATATGAAAGGGTCCTACAAATACTATAAACTTCTTCAGTTATCTCTTTTGTTATTGTATCATAATCAAATTCAACTATATTCAACCATTCAAAGATAGCATCATGTGTTCTTGTTTATCTAGTTCTTTCTCATTTATCTTACACCTCCAACCAATCTGTTTATCCATTCCATAGACTCTTTACAAGTCATGCTACCTCGTGGCCTCTGTATTGGCATAACCACACAATGATATTATATTATTTTAGTTACCAAATTTATGTCGATGCAATGGCAGGTGCACATGTCATTGATACATAACATAAAGTTGGATGTTAAAATAATAGATATCACTTGGGTGTCATATGTCTTATACCTAGTCAATCTTTTGTATCATTAATATAAATTTCTTTGATCCCTTGTCATTTTGGATCTTCGTTGAGTCGAATCAATGTTTCTCTCATAATGCATTTATATATTTGGACCTTGATCTATTCAACCATGATCTTCAGTTCCGTCTACGACTCCGTAGATCGAGTTTAGAAGTTTTCTTGTTTTCTTTATTCCTTTTCGCATCAATGTAAGTTCAGGCTTGTGCATGTTCGTTATGACCCCATGGCTTATGCTATTTTCTTTTATACCATCACCTCTCATCATCTATACATTCATTCATGTTGATATGATGTCTCTCACATTTTACTTCCAAGATATGATTCAATCCACATTCATTCTACTTACCGTTTTCGCACAAAAGGAAAGAAAAACTTCATTTAGCACTCGACTAATATACTTTCCTCCTTATTCTCGCATTTTCTTTCTTTAGCACACCACTCACATCTCTCCAATGAATGTCTGGACTCCTCCCCACGTCCTCCTCATGGCCCTAAGGCTTATTGGGCCAAACACAAAGGTAGCCCACCACCATATCTCAATTACCCATCGATTTCCTTGCCGTTTGGGCCGAGGCCCACATTTCCTCACCTCTCCTCACCTATGGGCCAAGCCCAAACCCTCTCCCAAACCCTAGACCACCCCCTCTACATATATGGGAGCCTTCTCCACGTCCTCCCTGCCCACCAAACCCCTCCCACGCCGTCAGGCTGCCGCCACGCGTCGCCGCCGTCGCGTTCAGCAGCACAGTCACAGATTGGCATCAATGTTCTCGGAGATCCATCCATCCAAATGATGCCAAATTTTACCAGCAGATGCAGCATGGAGTCCTCTACAACATATCCAATATTCAGCCCAATATCTGACCTGGTTCGACGGGGATCTAATTCGCAATGACTACTGCTCCTGTTCTGTATCTGTCCAGCGCGTCTGATGGTAATTGTTTTTCGTGTTCCAACCAATCCCTCTACTTTTCTGACCTAAACTCAAGACCATGTTGTGTTCCAGCAATCCTGCTACAAGTTCCCCAAAGGATTCGCCAAGATCTCACTCGAAACGACCAGGAACGCTATGCCACCGTCAACTGCCGCAGATCAACCTCATCTAGATCCAACCCTTCGATCTCATTTTCAGGTGAATGCGTGCCCCAATCACCATGTCTTCAATATGTTCCACATTATTGCGCATAGTACTGTGTAAACCATGTCCAAAAATATGCATCCAATCAACGGGAACGCGCACGTTTCCTTCCTTAAGCGTTTATGTTTTTCCTGATTTAGTCCGGAATCTTAGAAACATCATAACTTTTTACTCATAGCCCTGTTTTAAGCGATTCTTGCGCTCACGCAATCGTAGTGACAAGTGCTATCTTTTGGTACTGTTTTGGTAGTATTTTTATACTGTTTGGTGTACTGTTTCTTATTGTTTGTGCTTTGTATACCTTGCATGTTACCGTTATTTAGAAACGCGTGTTCGAGAACCACCAAGAGGAAGATCAAGACATGAAGACTCTGAGCAGCAGCACTTCATTTGAGGCAAGTGTCCTTGACCATTTTAAACCTATTGCTTTCTCCCTCTAGTTTTGCATGCATTGTGTTTAAATTGAATCCCATGTGTCATATCATGTTCTTTACTTTCTCCTTGTTGCCCGGGTGTGGTTGATAATAATATGGATGGGTATGTCATTCTTAGCTTTCTGTCTTGGGATGGATAATAATTTGACTAATAATCTTGACTAATGGTTTCACTTGAACATAATCTTCGCGGACCGGTTAATCTTTTTAGCAACATGGAACTTAGGTGATCTAAGCAGGAGGATTTTGATGATGGTGCGGGTATGCACATGTGCCTGTCATGGTACTGTTGGTTGTGGGTAGTACCTGCTTGTGATCATAAGGACCTGTTCGTGGAGCGGCAACCCAGGACAACAGCGCAAAGCACAGGGTTGATTATGGTAGACTTGGTCAAGTATTATGCTGTCTTCCCAGTTTTGCCGGCGTTCATGGAAGGAGGGAGGAAGGGGTACTTCCAAACTCAGGTGATGGAGGGGTACTCCTAGCCAAGGCGCAAGAGGGGGCTTCTGAAGGAAGGGTTACTTCCGCGGCGGTGGAACCTTAGCGGGGATATTGGCAGGCTGGGAAGCGCTTTGAAAGACCATGTGGTGATCTCTTGGCCTCACACCTTTGGTAGTGTGAAGGCAACATGGAGGTTTTAGTCACTGAATAGTGATGGAATCACCACCCTGTGGGTAAAGTTGTGCACCTCTGCAGAGAAGTGAAACTGTCATAACAGCCGTGCTCACGGTCAGGAGCGGCCTGGATCCTCACATGATTAGAAAATGGATGGTTGGACTTGGATGGTTTTGGGTGGTTAACCCGTTTTGCTGCAAAGGGGTACCTTGTAGTGCTTAATTTAATAACTTTGGGGTTCGGGATTTCACTTAGTAATATAGGTGCTTTAATAGTGTCTTAAGTTAAGTTGCTTTTTTGCTATGAACCATATGTCAGCCTTTCTTGTTATAAGCTTGCATTGCATATACTTTCCCACACTTGCGGAGTACGACATGTACTCACGCTTGCTATTTCCTCTACAATCATGATATGCTGCTCAGAGAGTGAAGATGGACTACTTTGAAGACGATGGTGCAGACTAAGCTTGTGGAGCCCCCGGTCGACTGCCTGTGGCGTGATGGACTTTTCCGCTAGCGTTTGTATTCACTTAGTCCTTTGGGACATTTATTGTAATATTTATATGATGTATTTATGACATTGATTATCTGTTGTACTTTACTTTATCCTATATGTGTGAAACTTGATCCTGGGCACACATATAGATGAGCATTCGGTTTTGGCCTTAAAACCGGGTGTGACACAACATGACTTGAGTGTGCATAACCTTAGCTATAGTATATAACCTTGTAGAATTAATTGCTAGAAGTAAATAGATGTAAGATTAACACCTAAGAATCTTTGCCTCTAACTCGTTGTTCTCCCAATGTAACTTCTACTATCTCTCTTATTTCTTTGGATTATATGGTGAGTGCCACCCATATATCATGTACCCTTTTTATCCCCGTCTTAAGTAAGGCATCGTTATTTCACATAATAGTATCTACTTTGTTACATTTTCAACTTCCTATCGCTCTACTTCCCTGGGAAAAATATAAATATGATAACTCTGAAATACTCCAAGGTGAAATGCTATAATGGTGTTCCGTGCGCTTGCGGAATTAATGGAAAATTAATTATGCACATATTCACCGTCAACAGCGTGCCAGTCGGTGAGGCGAGGGCGCGGCACGTGGCCACGACGACGACGATGGCCCGCTCGACGGAGTGGCATGGTCCGTCGGCGATGTGCTCCAAAAGGTGAGTGTTCGATCTTGATCACGCTTTCAATTGTGCGCACAATCACCTCCTTCTACATGCTAGAGACCCAATTAGGCCATAACCATGAGTCAATAGTAGACGATTAGCACAAATTGTATGTCATTAGCAATAACAGTACATGATTAGCACTAACCTCGCATAATTAACAAAAGAAACAATGAATTTAGGGCTAACCTTAAGAATTTAGGGTCCAACTCAGAGAGGGTGAAGTAGCGGCGCCGCCAATGGTTAGGTTTTGAGACGTGAGGCTGGATCGTTTGGTGGGGCGCGATCATGTAAATCAGGCTTTGGTTTCCAAAACACGCAAGGCTGGGGGGTGCGGGATCGGATGGGAGGTGCAAACCAACTACGAATTCCATCAAATCCGTAGGATGCACAATGCACTGGTGGATCGCAGGTTGGGGGGGGGGGGGGGGGGTCCGGGATTCGGGGGTGCGCGAGTTGCAACCAACGACGAAATCAATCTTGCGCGTTTGATCGCACGTGTGCGGTGTAGATGTATTTCGCCGTTCGTTCACAGTGGGGTGCTGATGGTTTCGTCGTTAGTCGCGCGAGGGAGTGCAGGGGGGTGTACGGACGACGGGTCCTCTTTTATTATGTAGAGATTTACTATGAGACGCCGGTGATGGCTCACCGCCTCCTACTTCGATCTGGCGAGTTCAATATTTACATATTTCTTAGATGTTTCGTGTTTTACTTTACTCCCTTCATCCACAAATATAGTGTCCATTTAGCTTTATCTCGCACTAAACAGCCCAGCCGCCTCTACCTAGAGCAAAGAAGCTTTGCAAGTCTTATCATCAGATTCACAATAATCATGAGCTGTAAGGTCTCGACTCTCAAATTGACCTTTTTACATGCTGCTTAAGACATCTTTCCAGGATGAACCAGAAGTTTCATTTCCTCACTTTAGTGAAGTTAAATTTCTCAAATTTTGACTATTAATTAGAAAAAAAATAAATATTAATTACGCAGAAATGATGTTGCTAGATTCATCGTCAAAAAGACTATCATAATATGTAACTTTTTTAGTTTGACACAATATATATTTATAAATTATGTGGGTCAAAGTTAAAAAAAAATTAATTCAGGACAAAATGAAATAGACACTACATTTGTGAACAGAGGAGGTACATAAAAATGTACGACATTTTCCTCTAAGTCTACAAATGAATCCAAAAAATGTGTTACCTTCCGTAGTGTTGCGCCAACTTAATATGTAGGCATTAATTTTGGGTACCACATGTTGGCACCAAATTTTTTAGCGTGAGAGAGGCGCGCGGGGGGTGGGTGGGGGTGGGCAGACATGAAGTCAAACCTTACATAATAACTAGGTGACGCCCCGCGCGTTGCTGCGGGATTGTACAGAGGGCTTTTGTCGCTGTGCAAATTGAAAATAAATGAAATGATGTAGCCGACTGATAATGTTATTATGCTGAAGTTTGGAGGAAACAATACTTTTGAAAATTATGCTCCTATGCAAAAATAAGACAAACATCATGGATAACAATAATTTTAGGGGGGGGGGGGGGGGTTCTGAAACCATAACTTGCTGAACGTTTTTACTTACCTCAAGTGTACAACAGAAAATAGCTTTTTAATTTGCACGAATGTCGTAAATGTTTACCCTAGTGAGAAACCAAGAGGGCTCTGAGCAAAGGGGGAAAAAACCATAAATTTTCATTCCTCTGTACGTATCTTGTTCCCTCTGTCTCCTCAGTTGAAATTAGCAGTACATAAGACTATATAAGAAAAGAAGAAATGAGCAAACCTGAGGTACAATCAATTACCTGGAAACTGCGCATCAGAGAGAGAGAGAGAGAGAGAGAGAGAGAGAGCGGGAGGGAGGGAGCAAGAGAGAGCGAGAGAGAGAGAGAGAGAGAGAGAGAGAGAGAGAGAGAGAGAGAGAGAGAGAGAGAGAGAGAGAGAGAGGGAGGGGGAGGGAGGGAGGGAGGGAGGGAGCAAGAGAGAGCGAGAGAGAGAGAGAGAGAGAGAGAGAGCACCGGATCATATTCTCGTGATGCACACGAACAGTTCATACATGCACCTACACCTTCCCCTTCCCCCGCGTCGTCTCCTCCAGGAGGCGGCACGGGCGGCGCCCCCACCCAGCTCCACCGCAAGCCCTCCTGCGCCCTCCCCTCCCCTCGCCGCTGCCTGAGCAGGACACAGGAAGCTCGTGTGCCTGCAAGGACGGCGGCGGCGGGGCATCTCTCCATGGCTCGGGACTTGCTGCTCCCGCTCGGGCTGCCGTGTCGCGGGGAGCGGCGGCGGCAACGGCGGCAGCCGGAGTCGGCAGATCCGGGGCCGGGCTGGCCGGATCTGACGCTCCCGTGGGCGGATCCGTCGGGTGGAGTCCTGATTGGCGACGAAGGGAGTGTGCGGGACGAAACCCGACGGCGAGGTGCGGTGGAGGCCCTGTGGTGCTCGGGGCCGGCCATGGCGTGCGGGAGTGCGATGGTCGCAGCCACGGAGCGCGCCGTGGCAGTGGCTGCGCGTGAGCCGGCGGATCTGGCCGGCGCGATGCAGTGGCGATGGTGGCTGCGAGCGGAGGCGGCGGACGGCGGCCGCGTGGGCGGGCCAGGCGAGATAACGATGCGGGAAGGCTCTCTGCTTCGCTTGTTCGGGAGGTGGGCATGCTCCGGCGAAAGCCATGTCGGACTGCCGACAAGACGACGGCGACGCCTTTGGGCGCCGGTTCCCTCCTTGGAGGCGTTGTCAAGATGACTTCCCACCCCGACCAACTGCAGAGTGCGTTGACTGTGCCGTGGTGGCGCGGCCGGCGACAGTTTTGCTTGGGTGAATGCCGGTGATGCCATGGTGGCTTGGCTGGCAGTAACCAAGCAGGGATGCCAGCGGCGTCATGGTGACGTGCTTGGTGACCCCCGACTGTTCCATGTACTGCAGGTTGTTGAGCTTGGCTGGAGGCAATGGCCGTGAAAGGATTGCTCGTGTCGATGTCCCAATCCGACCGAGCGGAGTATGTTGAGGCTCATGTCGATGTCCCAATCCGACTGAGCGGAGTTGAGGCTCGTGTCGATGTCCTAATCCGACCGAGCAGTGGTATCCAACGCCAAGCGAGGAGAATGTATGAGTGTGAGCTGTGTCTCTGGAAGCTTTAGGCCCTGGCTTACGGTGCTGCTAGGATTCCGGCGGCGGCAAGACGGAGGTGAAGTCAATGGAGTGGCTCGGCTGTACCTTATCACCCTCGATGATGGCCGGATCCTTGAAGTGTCCAGCGGCGGGAGTGGCTGAGGCCCCCGTGCGCTTTAAGGTGGTGTGTCCGAGGAGTGGTGTGCGACGGTGGATGCGGCGATGCCCCCACGCGTCTGAGTTACCTCGGAGGTCTAGGATCCGGTGGGGTGTTTGGGGTGTAAGGTGCAACAGCCGTTCTTCGGCGAGGGGTCCTGCATGGCAGTGGCCTCTTCGGTGTGGTGCGGTGGGCTCCTCTTCTGGTTTCTGCCAACGAAAGGCCGTGGTTTGGGAGACCGACGATCGTGTGTGCGCGACCTGAAGATGATGGTGGCATGGTGGAGGAGCCGTCATAGCTACGTGGCTTGCAGCGGACTGCGGCGGCCAGTCCTGCATAGCAGTGGCTGGTTGGCGGGGGACATCGTCGGTGACGACGGCGCTTGCTAGGAGGCTACTTGTCGGCTTCTCCTGGGTTTTCTGGTGATGCGGTGTTGGGTTAGTTGAGGTGTGCGGCCATGTTGATGTCCCAATCCAACTGGCCAGTGTTGGTTTTTTTTTCTTTTCCTGTATGTAGTCTGCCAGGGCTACTTACTTGTATTTATTACTTCTTTAATTAATGAAATTGGCACTATCTTGTGCCGGTTCGTTTCAAAAAAAAAATATTCTCGTGATGCATAGGTGTTGGTCATAGGATATGCTAGCATCGTCACATTTTAAGGGCAGACTCAAGGGTATATGAAGATATGAATGGGAAAGGAATTGCAAACATCAATGTATTGATTGCCGGTAGTGGCGGCAGTTTCAGCATGCAAGTGGTTAAGTTCTGGACGTTCGGACAGCTTACTTTGTGGAGCAATTGTGACGGCTGGACTAACACAATTAAATGGAATTTTTTTTTAGAATTAACCATGAAAGTGATTGCTGGTGGTGCCGTTTATCTTAGTACTTGCGTGGACGGCCATGATCTATGCAACAGGAGAAAATCGAACGGACCAAACTTTGAGCTAACGTGGCGCAACGTGAGAGCAGCTTTATAACAATTATGATTGTTAGTGGGTTGCGTGTATATAGTATATATAGATGAGTAAAGAAGATTGAGTGAGAATTGTTGTTTGCGTGACATTGTATACATCAACATTGAAGAAAAGATTGCAGTGTTCCTGCATTTTGTTGGCTGTGGAGTCAAAATCAGAAATCGATTTCTGCGTGGAACACAATGTTCCGTTTGATCAACGTACTATAAAAGTAGTGGACGTAGACCGGTTTGATAAACTGACCTATTGTCACGGCGGATAAATAGGACAATATGTATGCGCTCCTATATGTGCTCACCGGACTGGGAGGTGGGGATTTGCAAAACTAAACTTGTTAGGGGGGAATGTCAAACTCTAAGTGACTTATGGGTGGGTTTTTGCAATTTTGCCTATAACTTATTGGTTCTTATGTTACAATTAATGTACTTCATTATTAGTTGTTGTCTTCACGGTTAACCCATGTGCTTAGTGTTGTAGCTTTCTTACCCACTGATTAATATAATGTCTGACTCATAGGTCCCCTTACCCCTAAGCTCAGTGTTTAATGTTGACCGCGCTTACCCCTAAGCAAACTCTGAAGTGCTGGAGTTCAGCCTTTTTCAGGTAGCAGGGAACATGACCAGCGCGCTCTACATGCTTGCTCAATCGTGAAACTTTTTGACTGCATTTTATATAGATACTTTAATTTGCATACCAGAGAGCTAGATTTACATGTTTTGATCTCAATTTGAAAAGATTAGCAAATTATGCCTAAGGTGTGGCAATCAAAACGTTGAATTTGTGGGTCATCCACCGTCTAACTAAAGCCACACAAGCGCGGCTAGGCCGCGCTTAATTTTCTAGTTCTAAAGCAAGAATGCACCGGATCTGCTCTGGTGTTATCTATTCCTGGGTGCCAATGAACTACCCACTTTCTGCCATTTGTTCTTTTGTTCCATGACAGGGGGGATAGGAGGGATGGGTAACCGGTGCCTTTGCTCTTGAGCAGAGTACAGGGCAGGGCGGCGGCGCCGGGCTAATTAATCCTCGCGCGGCACAATTTCAACGAGGAAGTCGAAGGCGTCGGTGTGCGCCACGGCGGAGGCGACGTAGTTACGTTGCCGGTCGCTTCGGCGTGCAACCAGCAACGGATGGCCTGTGCCCAAGAAACACCGTGAAGAAATGATCCCCCGCTTCGCCCAGAATCAAGCAAACACGGGCCTCTCTAGTCTCGCCAGACTATATTTTCCAACTTTTTTTTATATGTATGTTTTCCAACTTGTTTCAACACATGGAAGTAGGCTCTAATAGAGAATTCAACATGATATCCTTTAAGTTTTCAGGAAAATGAAGTGCTCAATCCGGAAATATCTATGCCCAACGCAGGCGATGATTCAAGAGTATTGTCCAACTCTAAGCCAGAGATGCAAGATGATGCTCCACATTCGCACATCATGCAGGACAAATACCAGGATCATCAACCAGAAACCGAACATAATACTGATGACGAGAATGCTACTGATTTTCGTTACGTGCCCTAGGAGGACCACAGCATGGCATGGAGAGCTCGGCGGCGGCCATGGCAGGACGTCGGAGTCAGGGAATGGGACGCAGCGGTGGCGTCGCGAGTCAGGAGAAGGAGCAGCGCATAGGTACGAGATGAGGAGAAAGAAGCAAGCCATTGTGATTTTTTGGGACAATTGCGTTCTGACCATTATTTTGTTGTTTAATTGTGAAGTAGTCATCGTTTTTCGAATTTGGCGTTCTAACCATTGTAATTTTTAGGCCCCCTTTGGAACACAGGATTTTCACAGGAATTGTACAGGAATTTTACAGGAATCAGTTGACTGTTCACAGGAAAAACGCAGGAACGGGAAAAAATCCCGCGTTCCAAAGGCCCCCTTATCGTTTTGTATTCTGACCATCATTGCGTTTACTCTATCTAATAGTTTTAACTTTGGTGCAAAATAACGAATTTACCCTTTTTGAATTTTCACCACAAAAGAGACTTTGCTCAAATTTCAAAATCTACACATAAAGTCGTCATGCTCATTGTGCTCGCTCCGTGTTCCTTGTATGCAAGCATGCGATAGTTGACTCTTGGGATGAGAAGGATCCAAGGAATGATACTATCACTGAGATCCTTGAGAAGGTTAGAAAGGTAGAAGCAGAAGATTATGAGAAAATGTGGACGTTGATGGAGATGGAGCTCTCTCTACTGTACGACCTCCTGTACACGAAAGCAGGCGTGATCCATCTTGGGTGCGCTAGGGTCGACATGGACATATGCCTTCCTGTGCACCACACAATGGCACTGGCTCCGGCACAATGCTCTTTGCAGCGGGTGGTGGGACAGGACTACGCCGCTTCGTGAAGACGATGACGGGAAGAGGTGCTGAACCAAGATCCGCAAGGAGGTGGTCGGGCGAGATGGGACAGTACAACATGTTACACATGTGCAGTCGTTACAACAGGACGTACAAACCTCTGGTCGGCATATTGATAAGGATGCTGCAGCTGTCAGGGGTGTCAAGGAGTCGTGGATGGGGTACCATTTCTCGGGATCAATCGATATTTCAGATGACATGAAGGAGATGCTGTTTACGTATGTAAAGAAGATACCACTGAATGCGCAGGGGGTGATCAGGAAGAACTGGGGCCACAGCGCACTGGAAAAAAAGCATGTTGTACAGTTTTGTCACAAGAAAAAACTGCCTCGGCGTTGAGTTCCAAGAGGGCATCATCATCTGGCACATCGCCACTGATGTTTTCCTTGCCAAAAGACATAAAGCGGCTGATGGCGCCGCTGCAGCGAAGCTTATTGAGGCTATCAGGACGCTATCAAATTACACGATGTTCCTCCTTGTACAGCACCCCGACATGTTACCAGGACTTACTCAGAGGTCATTGTACCGACGAACCCGTGGAAATTTGGTCAAGCTGTGGAGGGGCAAATTTGTCACTAGTCATCCAAAGGGGAGTATGGTCAAGGAATTTTTATGCCTGCTTGTAGACCCCAATGCTGCTGGATCAGAGAGCAAAGATCAGCTTGCTGACATCATGTTCACGCAAAAGCCTCGTTACGAGGATGATGCGCCTCGCCTCTCTTATGCTTATGAAGTTGCTACGGAACTATTTGACTGGGAGTGGGAGGAGGCCAAGAAAGGAGTGTGGCAGTGTTGCAACTGCTCTGTGATGTGTGGATGGATTTCCTAGTATATGCTGCCAATCGATGCAACAGAGAGTCCCATGTCAAGAAGGTCAGCAGTGGGGGCGAGCTGACAACCATTTTGTGGCTTATGACAAATTACCTTCATCAAGGATATTATGAAGTAAAGAAACATGACGATTCAATCATGCAGTCTTCTTAGTCTTTCATAATTCACTTTCCAAAGATGATCGTGAGAAAATGTTGTAGTTTGCTTGCCCAGCTAGATTTAGCTGCTACTGGTCAATGGTATTTGTTAGCTAATAATCTCGGCTTCTAAGCTCTAAAGTAAGAATGCTCTGAGAATCTCGTGTTTTGTGATCAATTGACTTATTGTTGGGTGCCCATGAACTCCTCTGTTTCTTCCACTATGATTCCTCTGTTCCATTGCTCCTTTTTAAGCCATGAAACCAACAATTATATCTCTCAGTGAATGTAGAGGTGGAACTCCCTCTAGTCAACAATTATATCTCTCAGTGAATCAGATGGATTTGTTGGACTAATGCATGTACAGGAGCTTGCCAGCGTCTTATTCAAGCATTGACTTTTACCGTGAGATTGCTTAGCTAGCATCATTTTTTAACGATCACACAAACATTTGCGTAAAAGATAAATTTAAGAATATGAACTTCATAATATAATTTTTGGAGGCTCTCTTTTGAGAACTCCTGCTAGAGTTGACGCTACTGAAAATAGAGACTGGAAGGCAGCGCACACGTGCTGCGACTACTCCTTGATGTTTGTAGCCAACAGATGCAGCAAGAAGTCGCATGCCAAGAATCTCAACCGTGGCCGTGAGTTGATGACAATCTTGTGGCTGATGACTAGTCACCTTAACAGGAACAAGAAGCTAATAATGCTGCAAAGCAGAAGCATAGAGGATAATTATATAATACTATGTCATCACAAAGATCGAGTTCGGACCCGAGTTGGTTTTGTATCATGAAAATATCTTCTTGCTTGATGAGTTAATTCATATTTCACAACAAGTTGCCAGCATGTGAACAATTGAGTTTCTTCACCATCTATGTTTAGCTACTAGTTTTATGTCAAAATAAGACAGAGCACCGGCATTAGTTGTAATTTTGCGAAACATGTTTCTCAAAAATAGTTGGAGGTTTGTAAAATTTACTCCTTTTCCTGATTATGATATCATACATTATCCATTGTCATTGTTGGTTATTATCACTAACACTGATTATTTTGGTGTATAGCTTGCATAAATCGGCTCACAAGAAATTATTATTAGTTAGCGGCGTGGCCCTGATCACAAAACTACATGTATGTACCCACATAATCACTCCTCGTTTGGTAAGTGGAAACATGTTTCAGAGTGTATTTATCAACCTAATCTCCTGACTACATATCTGTGTACTACAACGAAGGTACCTACTAACTAGATATTACAGCAAAAAACAAGAACTAGTTGGTCCGGAAGATGCAAGCACGTAGTATTACAATCACACGCACAGGCTAATAATGCAATTTATTTATTGATGTGCTCCCGCATCCTCCCGAATTTTATATACTCTCTTCACTGACCCAAGCCTCTGGATCGAACTACCCATGTAAAATATGCATGGTTGCATGGCCGATCGAATACTGCTGACAAGCATGTGTAGTTGTGCCACGAGCCAACAATAACAAATGCCAATGCGATGATCCGTGATGGGTGTCTTAAGTTTGCCCGCCTATATAGCTTTATCCAAACTAATGTTCCTTCTAGTCATCAGCACTAGTGTGGTAGTGATGCCCTCCTCTCATATGGAGTGCCGGCTGCTCCTTCTGACTTTATCAGCCAGAGATCGACCTAGCCAGGCACAGACTGGTTCTTTCTACTGATCAGCAAGGTATGTATGTACTTAATGTGATATGTAGATTTGAACGCTACTGCAACTGGTCAATGAGTTATTAGATCACCCTTGATGAACGAGGAAGATCAGTAAACATGGGACGTGCTTAATTACCTTGTTCTCGTGATTCTTTTGTTCTTGCAGATAATTGCTACATACATTCATTTTTCCGCCTTGGAGGATGTCTCTTAACTCACCGTAACGCTTTGGCCAAACACTTTGCAAGCTTCGGTTAGTTTTTCCTTTCTTTTTTGCCGCCGGCCTGTTTCCTTTATTTGTATCCCTCCCATTATTCTTCATCTTCCTTTAACTACTGATGATTGACATATGTAGGCTGGTCGACCACAAGATTAAGAAGCATATCAAAGAAGAGCTTTCTTACCTGGAAGTTGCAGAGATACCAGCAGGAGGCACTAACCAAAATGGAGGCACCATTCGGATCTGGAAGATCTTTTATACCATCCTTCAAGACATACGAGAAAATGTAAGTACCGCGCTATTTTTGCTGATTTGTGGAGAAATCGGGATCTATAACAGTTGGTAGCCAATATGATAAGTCGAAACAGAGATATAGAAAATAAAGAATAATAGCAAAAGTGCCCGTGCGTTGCCACGGGCTAGCCGGAAAAAACCCCATCAATATTGTTTTAATAGACTTATTAATATTACTCCTACAACCGTATTATATTTGTTTTAAAACTATATGATTTACAACTTTATAAGAGAGTAATAGACAATATATAAAACATTCAAAATACTATAGGATCACATCTGCTCTTCCATGTAAGTATTCATTTTTGTTGTTCGAAGATTCATAATACCCTAGTTTGTTTTATGGACAACATGATCCACTAATTTACACTTTACATGGGGAAAACACAAGCCAATGAACATCTGATTGACTAAAGTTCATGGAAAAAGTCTGATACGTCCACAGCCATTATCAGGAAAGACATTGCACAAAGACAGTGAACTTCACAAAAGAAAAAAGTTCTTGCTTCTATCACTACAACCTTCGGGATTGCTCGACTTCACAAGCCCTCCGCAAAAAAGATTGGCCATCACCTCTAGACATTAAAACCTTATCAAGAAATGAATAGTAGTAGAAGCAAATATGGGTTGAAGTGACAGCTTCTATTGTTTCTCTAGGACTATGCACATAGATGTATCCTCTAACACGAGTTACACCAGCAAAATGGCATTCGTTGAGAATGGCTAGAGTCCGGGTGATCGATATTTATGTAGGAACATTAATTACTCTTATCTGATCCAAGGATGTGTCTTATCTTTCTTTTCACGCATCTACCAGATGATGGCATATCTGCAAATGACAACAAACAAATGATTAGAAGAAAGCCAGCCAGTTTCTTGATAATTGTTGAGGCTCTAGGGGAAACATCACAGATCATTATTCATTATAATGGAAACCCAAAATACTGCAGAAAGAAACATTCAGTGACTGTAGGGAAAGCATTAGAGATTATTGTCCACTTTAATGGATATGTTCAGATTTCAATATTACAAATCAAATTCACACATCGTTTCCTGCCCCCCAAAAAAAAGGAGGAAGAAGAAGTATTGGCTCAAATGACAAAAACTGGTTTTCTGTAACAGATATGCGCAAAACAGTTCCCTATGCATCGTATTTCCTTAATACCTTAGATGGCAATGCTACAGTTAACCTTTGAAATTGCTAGATTGCACTTTGAAACAAGAAATATGTGACAATTGCATTTTAGGCTTGTCAATTATCTTACTATGGGGTCTTGTGTGTCATCAGACAAAATTTCATCCAGTACATTTTGAAAATCCTTTAAACAGCAAAAACAAAGGTGTCTAGACTGGAAAATAAATATGAGCACTGCAATTATTTCTACTATACTAAGAAGAGAGATAGCCGTGTCAAAAAAAAAAGCCACAGAGAGAGAGAGCCAGCCAGTCATTCTATAATTACCTGAGAAATGCCGAAGGACGGTGTCCGCAATGGGCACCCCGAACAGAGAAGGCAATGAACTGAAGTAATGGTTGACCACTTGCAGGAGGTACACAAGAGAGGGGAACTTGGTAGATTACCTTGTTTGGGTTACTGAAGGATTTTTCATCGATCACATTGCTTAATGTCATAACAGTGTCAGTTGAACCCAGTGTGTTAACACTGGCCTGAAGTCCACATGTCTGAGGCTCACAGGATTTATCTTAGCCTATGAATGAACATATTCACCAAAAACAGACTTACCACCTGCCAAATTAGCACAATTCGTTAAATAAAAAAGTAGGTAATACAATGCAGAAAATTAACGCAACAGTTAGTAGTTTTCAAAAGAATGGGAAGGAACTATTGGGTCAGGATGAATTGGACATAGGCTTGCACTCTAGGAGTAAAAGTATTACAACTTATATGTAACTTTTTTTTCCTGATAAATCTTTTTAGATGAGTCAAATTTTAGAAGCCTGTATTTCCTAGGTGAAATTTGTCATGACTGAAAGATAAAAAGGGCACTGCAATTTATATGTAATGTTTCCTTCAGATTCAGGTGAATTTTATTATATGAGTGGAAATTCCAGAAAAATCTGTCACTTCTGGGCAGAATTTTGCCATGGTTACAATATGAAGGTGAATATGGCACTATATAGTATAATACGTGTACGCAGAATTAAAAGACTATTGCGGGGGAGGTCAAAGGTATCATATCCTGCATAAATAAATGATCTAATGGAAGTAAATTCAATAAGGACAGAAATGGATATATAGTATAAACATGCATTTGCACACTATCCAAATGAAGAATTAGAGTTGATTTTATCATACCAAAGGGATGATCAAACGAAAGCATCACTGAAAACAGGAATGGAATATTGTGAGGATGGAAAAACAACTCTAAATGCAGAATATGATACTATGATGGTAAAGAGCACACAAATATCATGGCGAGGGAGGATGGCTGAGGGGTAGCAACGGCTCTGACTGCACACTCTGACTGCACTCACTGAACAACCAAGAAGAGGCAAAAGAATGAAATAAGATGAATAATAGGATGAAATAAAACAGAAGACTTCATGTTCATCTACAGTGCCTGCACTCGCTGAACAACCAAGAATGTTCATCAACTGTGTGGCTTCACCACGACTAAAGATTTTTAAAGATTTGGCTGATAGTGATGGCCTGAATGGACGAATCCTGGCAGCAAGTTCATATAATTGACACGGTCAGCTCCTCTCTCTTTCGATAACCACCACCTGCATTAGAATTATTCAGGAGATTAAAAAACCCATATTAGTTGATGCCGATTCACACATAAAAAAGGGAATTATACCAATTAACTGCATCAATGAGTATTGCTTGAAATATATTGGATCTGATAATGCCAGCAATTCTTTGTCATTTTGTATGCTATTAGGACAGTAATTGAGAACAAAATAGCTAAGTTGTTATTTTTTTATGGATAAGTTGTCATTTATTAACAGCTAAAACAGGCTTCAGAATCACAATCTGAGCAATGGGTATGCATCAGAAAAATCAAATACCAAGGATACATAGTCACATGTTAGACTTTGTTACCTGCTATAACTGCAGCTTGTGATTTGTTTAGGAGTCACATAGATATCAGTGGAGATTTCTACATCCACTCGTCACTAAACACCAGGAGCAAGGAACACAGAGGGAATGGACGAACCTGGATGGGGGATTGATGCGGGCTAGAACTGGTGAGCTGATGAGTTGGAGACGGTCGCCGGAGACTTACCAGCATGCAGCACTGTCACAGTCAAATCACATGCTATGACTAAACAAGAACGCAAATCAAATGAATTTCGCGAAGGAACACCAAATCGATTTTATTAGCTAATGCATCATTATTCAGGCAAGTTCATTTTTTGACGGAAATTCGGGCAAGTTCATAGGAGTGGTAAAATTGATGGATCCAGGTTATCTGGTTTTTACAATATAAAAGAAGAGGATGCCATCTCGAGTTCTTTGACGAATTAGTAAATGGACCCAATCACTGCAGCTAATGTGTGAAGAACTTAGCGTGATGCATCAATCGAATCCAAATGCTTAAGCACTCGATTGACTAATAATGAACGAACAGATTACCAACTCCTAAAGATATCTTAGTATTGATGCATCGAATAGAGAGGATCGATAGAGGGTTGGTACTGAGTTACTGGAAACTTACGGATTGGAGTCAGGAGGAGTCGAGATGACGGTCCTCCACATATGGTCGGTGAGATTCTCCACTGCCTTGCTCTGCTGCTGTAGGTTGAGTCCACCACAGCCTCACACTCGGGGGTGCCACTCGCCGCTGCAGCGGTTGCCTTCTCGTCGCCCGCCGTCGCCGCCATGCCCACAGCTCGCAGCCCCTTCCTCGTCTAGGGTTTGGAGTCGGATCAGCCGCACGTCTCCTCGCCGAAGAATGCACGCCTCCACACGGGGGTAGGGGACGGGCAGGGAGCGAGGATCGGCGGCGAAGACGGGCGGAGCGAGGGAACCGAGAGCGCCTGCGCCCTGGGACGGCAGGGGACGGCAAGGAGCAGCAGCAGCGGCGACGGGCGGAGCGAGGGAGCCGAGCCGAGAGCGCCTGCGCTTTTTTTTTAATCGCGGGGTGGGCCCCACCTGTCGGCGCGGTTTTTTACGGAGGAAGAAGTATGCGACGCACGCACACCATGGAGTCACAACGAAAATAATAAGGAGTAAGTAAAGATTGCAAATCATGGTAAATACAAAACGAAGGCATACCTGAAGAACGAAACTAGAAGTGAAAGTAAACAAATTTCCCTTTCTCGGTTTTCTTTACTAGTGTTTACATGGTTCAACAATTGTAACAATTATGACGAAAAGTGACCATTCCAGTAACATATCAAGCGAATTGTGGTCGCAAAAACAAATAGATACATTGAACCTTTGTTCTGTGAACGGGCAAGAAATTTCTATGTCAATATATTAATAGAGGAGCAAAGATGCACAAATGTTTTCCATGGTTGGTCAAAATTTAGAGATTGCCAAAACGGGGAACACCAAAGTTGCAGGGGATGCAATTCTGAAATCGTGGACAACTGTTTAGCACCTGACTTGGTCCACATATGCTTGACTGCTTGTGTGTATGCTCACCAATGACACCATGTTTTTTTTTTTGGAGGGAACAGGAGGGTCAAAGCCCCTACTGATTATATATTAGATAAATAAAATAATAAGTTACAGAGGAAATGAAATCAGAAAACAGCAAACACAAAAGGACCAAATCTGAAAAATACAATTAGTCTAGATTTTCTAGCACATCTTCTATTTGTGGGAAGTAATTCCTCGTTGTCCTATGCAACAGCAAGGCAAATTCTTTCTTGAAACAATTAGGTCACATATATATATTGCTGTGCTGCATTCATTCCTGGTCTAATTTGTGTCTATTATGTAGCCATTTCTCCACACGAAGGCATAATTGAAGGACAAAAATAGAAGTGAAGTAAACAGTTTCCCTTGCATAATTCTGATCCTCTTAACAAGTGTTTACATGGTTCAGTAATGGTAACAAAAATGCATGATGATTTATAGGAGCTGTTATAATACTTGTTGAATATTTGTAAACTGTAGCAAGAGGGGAACTGCAGAACTCATGCTACGCGAATGAATTCGATCTCACATATATTGCTGCATTCATGAAATCCTGGTTTCAATTGGCTATTATTAAGACCATGTCTACATGCATATATCCACACTAGTTGACATACGTTGTTTTCATCAATCAGGTCAATTGCAGAAGCAATTGCCGTGAGGCCACTGAACCTATGGAATCACTCGGAGACCCAAATTCTGGTTCTCCTGAGCCTCGCCCTGCAGGTTGTCCTCGTCCTCCTTGCCGGGATCCGGAGGAGTGAAGGAGCCTCTCCCATGCTGAGGCTCTCCCTCTGGATAGCGTACCAGCTGACCGACTCCACTGCAATCTATACCATCGGACAACTGTCCCTCAGCGCCATGCCGCCGGGGCACCAGCTCCTAGCGTTCTGGGCGCCATTCCTCCTGTTGCACCTTGGCGGTCCGGACAACATCACGGCGTATGCACTCCAAGACAATCAGTTGTGGCTGCGCCACCTGCTCACCCTCATCGTGCAAGTCCTTGGGACCGCGTACGTGCTCTACAAGCACATCGGCGGCATCGGATCGCCCTTAGTTGCGCTGGCTGCCATCTTGATGTTTGCAGTTGGTGTTGCCAAGTATGGGGAGAGGACTTGGGCGCTTAGGCGTGGTAACATGGACAGCATCCGAAGCTCTATCAAGAAGGAACTGCCAGCAAAGCACAACCACGATCATCGCCAGGATAGAGTGTTGGAGAAAGAGGAATTCCAGTTACGACAAGCTCACTCGTCGTTCCATGTCTGCAAGCGTGCCATAGTTGATTCTTCAGAGGACACCGACGATGATGAGTCATCATCAGATAACCATGATACGGCCAACACCGGCAGAGATAAGCTTGAGGGGCGCCCAAGACGACAGCGAGCCAGGTACATATGGTCTGTGGCAGAGATGGAGCTGTCCCTCATGTACGACATCCTCTACACCAAGGCAGCCGTGATCCACACCTGGCTCGGCTACTGCCTCCGGCTTGTCTCCCCACTCACCATCGCTGCCTCAACACTATTGTTCCACTTTGCTGGCCACCATCACGGCCACAGCAGAGTTGACATAATCGTAACATACATCTTGTTAGCTGGTGCCTTGCTCCTAGAGACGACATCTCTGATGAATGCACTAGGGTCGACCTGGACCTTTGCCTTCCTGTATGCCACACGATGGACCTGGCTTCGTTACACAGTCCTATGCAGTGGAAGGTGGGATAAGCTTCGCCATGCAGTTGTATCTCTTCGCCGGCGTGTCAGAACAATCGTTGGGGCAAGCAGTGCTACACAAAGAAGGAGGTGGTCGGGCAAAATGGGGCAATACAACATGCTGCACTTGTGCATACGTGCCAGAAATAAGTCCACTGGACCTCTGCTCGGCCGGATCGCCCGGTTGCTGGGATTCAAGGAGCTGTGGGACACAAAGCACTACAGCGGCAAGATCCTGATGTCACGCAAGGTCAAAAGCGGGGTGAACGAATTCATTGACTCATTGTACAAGATGAACCGCGTGAATGCATTGGGCGTGCTCCGAGCTACGTGGATTCGGGTGGCGCTGCGGCGCAACCACTTGGAAGAAGAGCTCGGGAAATACATCAGAGTCGAATTCCAGGAGGGTGTCATCATATGGCACATCGCCACCGACATCTTCCTCGCTCGCAGCAGCAGCAGCAGCAGCGACAATGAACTAGCAGAGATGGCGAGACCGGTAAGAGCCATATCCAACTACATGATGTTCCTCCTAGTGGATCGTCCGCATATGCTGCCTGGCCTTTCCCAAAGCAGGCTGTACCAGCAAACATGCAACATTTTGACCAAGATATGGGACGAGGCAGAGCACACAGCTACTAGTTCCGATCGTCGTGCAGGCGGGGGCTTCTTCCCATGGCTCAAGGATCTCTTCCGCCTGCGTGATGACCCCAACTCTTACTCTAGCCAGAAGCAGCGAGAGAAGCTGGCCATCGCCCTGTCCAGCAAGGAGGCACGCTCCATCAGACAGAAAGCTCCTCGTCTTTCCTTTGCAACTTCCATTGCTACTCCTTGACCGTGAGGCAAAAACATCATTGAAAGCACTCCACGAGGTGTGGACAGATGTCCTTGTGTACGCGACAAAACACGGATACTCCAAAAAACTGCCGTATGGGTATCAATACGCGTATCCGATACCGATACGTGTCCGATACGCCGCCGATACGTATCCTGTGAGTATCCAATTAAAAATAAATAAAGAATAAATCTGATACTTGGGCAATACGTATTGGGCCACTATAACCTAGCAGTGGATACGTTCTGGCCTGCTAGGGGACACAGCCCAGCCCACTTGGAGGCTGATATGTGAGCTGCAGACTTCCTGCTTGCCCTAGCCGCCACGAACACAACCGCACAGGCGCAGCAGCAGTAGGCGTAGGCGCACGCCCGACGACCTACGTCGAGCCGGCAACCGCCAGCGGCAAGGAAGGCTGCAGTTAGCTGCCTACAGCGAGGGCGCATGCGTAGGTGCAGGCGCAAACGCTCAACACCGCCGCCGCCACCACACCTGCCGTGACCAGCAGCAACGAGCCGACGACCAGAGCTTGAGGGAGGAGTTCCTTTCCTCCCCAATGTGCTATTTACCTCTTTAATTTTGCATTTCCCCCCTCTGATTTCTTGCTCCCCTCGAGTCTGAGTCAATTCGATTTGGTAGATGGCGACCCCAAATTCAATTTGTTGTATTTTGTGATCTACTGTTGTGTTGTTCTATTTGAATTGTTCTATGTTAGTGAAAATGTGACTATTATATCAGATGCACCATTATTTTAAAAAATAATAAAACGTATCCAAGTATCGAGTTGTTTGGAAAAATGGTGTATCGCCGTATCCGATACGGCCCGATACTGATACGCGTATCCGTATCGGTGCTGCATAAACCGGTGCAGCAGGGAGTCCCATGCCATGAAGCTCAATAGCGGTGGTGAGCTGACCACCGTCCTGTGGCTTATGATAGAGCACCTTTACCAAATTTCACTCGATGAAAAGGGGAAGCAATGATTCATGACTACATGAATGGGCCGGATACGTTCTCTGTACTCTGTTTTTGTAATGTTGATGCTAAAAGGTGTAGTTTTGCGTGGGAGTACAAGGTGTAGTTTTGCGTGGTACTAAAAGGTGCAATTTTGACTCCATGTTGCATAGAATTATCGATTTTTGTCCACAAAAGTAAATTCTGAACTGAACATTTACAGTTACCACTGCTACCATGAAGAACACAGAGTATGAGCTCTTCCTACGGAAAAAAAACTTGCTTTTCCTAATAATGGTAACCGCTATATGCAATATTCAATTGCAGAAGAAAGGAGCAGATCTAATGTTCGAATTGCAGCAGCTACATCATCAATTTAACACAGAGTAGCTGCACACTGTTGTCTTGTCTCATAAAAAAAGCAAAAAAGAGAGAAAATTGGGCAACTGCGAATTACCTTCGATGCTGCCGCGCTGCCGGGAGACTCCGGCGAAGAGCCCTGTTGCTGCCTTGCGGGAGACTTGCCTGAGGAAATTGGGCTCCCTGCCTGAAGGAACCTTACCGTCGGAGAACAGCGGGCGTCGCAGACCGGCGGCAAGGCCGGGGTCGGGTCCTTCGCGTCCCGGGCGGCCGACGGCAGGAGAAGCGGGGCAACGGCCACAGGGGTCGAGTTTGGTCGTGCGTGTCCGGAGATGATACGGCGCGGGCGGAGAAGCTCGGGCGGCGCCGGTTTCCTGCCACCGCCGGCCCGGGTGCTGCTGGCGGCGGTAGGGTTGGGGGAACGACCGAGCGGGGGTGGGACAGGGATCCGTTATCCAAATTATTAATCGGTGGGAATTTCAAAAACAAATAAATTATTAATCGGTGGGAATTTCAAAAACAAATTCGCGCGTATCAATTTGTGCTCACGGTGTTCTCTTGCAGTCGAAAAAGAAAAGAAAAAATGCATTAAGCTAGCCCTTCAACTTCTACGAGTCAGACTGGCTATCGAACTACCAAACCCGATGTCATGCACTAAAACTAGGGAAATGACGTGTCTACTTAAACTGTTTACAAAATTCCTACAAACAGCTGTCGTGGCAGCGCGTGATTGATTGATAAAATCTTTGCTCCTTGATTTAAAGAAAAACTAACCTACCATTGAATGCCACATCAGCGAGCGCGTAGAATTTACGTAAAACTTTTAAGTAAATGTAGCATTGCTCCTAAAACTATATCTTTTAGGGGCCGTTTGGTAGAGATTCTCATGCTGCTTCTGCTTCTGTTTCTGAAGAAGAAATGCAAAACAGATGCACAATCAAAACAGATTCCGGCCAAAATCTGGTAGAATCCATTCTGTACTTCAAAGTAGAAGCAGAAGCAACAATTTGTAGCTTTATGTGGATTTTGGATGATAGATGCGTCAGATTAAACGGGCCCATTAGACAAAACACATTTATGTTTGTTTAAAAAATGCATAGATTATAAACCGAATGTCTGAATTGCGAACCGATTACACCGTTGTGATTGTTGCAACGAGATCTTCAAAACTAGACCACACTTGACTATATTTTGCAAACTTTTTTTTAAGAAAAAATGTTCAACTTAATGTTAATAGAAGTCATCTGTTTATATTTAATTTATTTCCTGCACTTATTTTCATTTACACAAGGTATGGACAAACTGAAGCTTAAATTTATGGGGTACTGCAGTCATTTCATATGCATAATCTATTTCATAAAATATCATGAGCATCTGTTTTGCCAAACAGGCTAACTGGAGAATCTGTTTTGACAGAGAATTCAAAAGAAGCCAGAGAATCTGTTTTACCTCAGAATCCAGTGCAGAATCTATTTTTTACAGAATCCGAATCCCTGCCAAACAAGCCCTTAGAAACAAGTTTCTTTCACCTGGACCGATCCGGGTGGTTTTGGTCTCCACACGTGGCAATGAGATCCACATGTAAGTGTCTCAGAGCGTAAAGATGATTTCATGTCATCAAAATGTAGGACCACTACCTTGTGCGACCCTTTCCATCCACTACGGGACTCTCCCCCTTGCGACTTCAGTGACGACATCGACAGACGCGTGGGATGTTTTCTGATATGGCGAGTGGTGTGGCAGAATCTCGATTGTGGCATGAGTGGGGACAAGCCGGGGGCGGTAGCGTGGTTCGGTGAGGGGCAAGGTCCACTAGGGCGGCCTTTCTGACGACACAGGAGAAGCAATGGTGGCTTGGGGAGTAGGGGTGGGCGCGAGCAACCGAAAACCGATTAACCGAAATTAACCGCACCGAAATACCTAAAGTTTCTTCTAATTTCGGTTAACCGTGACTAATTCGGTTGAGGGATTTGCTAATTCCGGTTAACCGTGATTAATTCGGTTTTTAGCTGGTATTAACCGAACCACCGAATTTCAGCCCAGTGTGCCTTGTGGCCCATATAAAGAAGGCCCAACATCATCGGTTCTTACCCCAGCCAGCCCATATAAAAAAGCCCAATCCTTAGTAACCCAACCCTATCTCCATTCTCGTAGTCCAAGCTAAGAGCCGCCTGTTCGTCAAAGAAAAAAAAAAGCTGACAGCCGCCTCCGCTTCACGTGACGCGAACGAGAGACGCGAGCGGCAATGCGCAGCTGCACGCCCAACAGCAAGGCGAGTAGCAGGGGGTGAGGAGCTGCGCGCGCGAGTTGCGGGCCTGCGGGCGGCGGCGTGATGAGCTCAGCGCCGGCGCGGTGACAAGCTTCGCGTCGGGGCAAGCGAGCTGGCGTGGAGGCGCGTGGCGTTGGGGCGGCCGACGCGGGCAGCCAAATGGCCCGATGTGCTCTTTGATTTGAGATTTTCTCTCGATTTGGCCTCCATTTGCTCTCGAATTTTTCATTAACCGAAGTTCTTCTTAACCGTATTAACCGAACCGAATTAACCAGGTTAACCGAATGCCCAGCCCTATTAGGGAGGCTCGGGGTGGCGAGTTGTGGTGTTCGCGACTACAGATGCGCCAGCACGGACGAGGGCAGCAGTGGTAACATCGACAGTGATATGGGTTATACGGAGATCAGACTACAGAAGGGACATTAGATCAAGCTGTTTCTGAGAACGAGCCGCTGGCTCGGGTGGTCGGCAGCGACGTGGTGTCTCACCGGGGTTTACCCCCATAAATAAGTTCTGGTGCCTCACGCGCATGGAGCCACAGGTAGAGCAACCTACCCACCGCCAACGGAGTTCGCAGGACTTCGGGAATCTTTACAAGGATGCGCCTCCCTGGGTGTACAGGTTTGTAGTTCTAGCGTGCGCCTAGGGAGGCGTGAGTTTGCGTGAGTGTGGAGTGTGGTGTGAGTTTGGGCGTGCGTTCATAACTACAGCTTGTACCGTAGTTGTGAGGCTTAAAAAAAAAAGATCGGGCTGTTTCTCGAGTTGGGGAATGCCATGGCGTGGGATCCCGATAGTTGCGCATGTGGGGGAGGGTGACTAAGGCTGACTCCAACAAGAACATGCATATTTTAGATGCAAATCGATGTTTGCCTCGCTTGAACAGTGGAGTGCGTTTCCTTCCCTGCTCGCCATCTCCAACAGCAGCCATGCATTTCTTCGGCATCGCACTGGCAAATGGACGCCACCGCTCACCTCGGCCCGCGCCGTCTGCCGCAGCTCACCCTGCGCCACCTGCCACAGCGCGTTGCCCACGCCTTGCGCCACAGCTCGCCCCGCGCCACCCGCTGCAGAGGACGACGACCCGGCGGAGGAGGACGACGACCCCGGCCCGCCGCGACTCATGCTCGCTGCGCGCCCCGCAGCTCGGCGCCCCGACGCGGCCCCGCCGCCTCCGCCCCGCCCCGTCTCCTCCACGCATGCCCGCGCTCCGCCGCCTTCCCGCGCCGCGCCTCTTCCTTCCTGCGCTGCCGTCTCCTCCGCGCGCGCTCCAAGCTCGCGCCCGCAATGCCGCGTGCCGCGTGTGCCGAACCGCGTCGCGCCAAGCTCGCCCCCGCCGCGTCCTGAGCTCGCCCCCGCCGCGTCCTGAGCTCGCTCGTGCCCCTGCGTCGCGCCGAGCACGCCCCCGCCGCGTCCCCGCACGCCTAGCACGCCGCACCTCCGCAGCACCCCGCACCGTGCGCCCCTTCTTCCTCAGCCCACCGCGCCGCGCGCCGCGTGTGCCTCGCGCCTCGGAGGATGCGAAGCGGCGATTTGGGAGGAGGAAGACAAGCGAGGCTGAGAGGGTGATGCGAGGCGGCAATTTGGAGGAGGAAGACGTGGTTGGCTGAGCTCCCTGCATCTCGCCATGGCCCCAAGGTCCCAATTGCTTCTCAAGCTCTTCAATTGGGCCATGGCAATGGTGGCAAAGAGGGTGATGCGAGGCGAGGGCGGCGGCGGCCGGGTCGTCGGAGCTCGTGGCCGAGCTGGCACGGCTCATCGGCGACGTCGACGAGAAGGGCACCCTGGACGGGGCCACGCTTGACATCGGCCTCTCCTGCCTCGTCACCATGGACGCGGCCTCTCCTGCCACGCCGCCATCACTCTGGACAGATGGTGCATCGCGGCGCGCTGCAGCTCCACGCCCGCCCCGCCGCGCTCCAGCTCGCGCCCGCGCTGCCGCCGCTGCTTCCCGCGTCCCAGCTCCCTCTGGCGGGCTCGGCGTGGGCGTGCAACGCCTGTGCGTTGTCGCGCCGGGCTGCCTCGCTCCGCCTTCGCGCCAGTGCCTGCAGACGAGGCCCTGCTGCCGTAGGAGAAGGCAGCAGCCATGGCCAAGGTGAGGTCGTGCTCGCCTACAGCGTCGCCCCACGCCGCTCGCAGTGAATGCAATCGAGGAGAGAGACGATGTATTTTTACATCGCCTCTCTCCTCAGTTTGCAAACTGCCTACTCGTTTGCATACGCTGTTGGAGGAAGAAAAGGCGATGCACAGTGTGAAATCAGCTGCATATTTGGCTTTGTCTACTATTGTTGGAGTCAGTCTAAGGAATACCATGGCGTGGGATCCCGATAGTAGCTCTTCACGGTCGACTGGGATACAAAGACGTCAGTATGGAATTCGATCTTGCCAACGTTGGCACTAACGCGGAATGCGTGCACGGTTGGAGCTGTTGTAAAATTCTTATTGGGCCAGGCTCATCTTCTAGAAGAGGATGTTCTGGTTCATGTGGGCAGCTTTATCGAATCCAGGCTCAACACGAAGTTAGGGTTTCACTCTTATAAATAGTTGAGGAGACCTCCCCTGTGTACCTTGACATCAGAATTTCGCAATAAAGAATTTCGTCTCCTCTATTCCAGATTTACTTTTTGTTATCTGTCGTGATCTACATGCCGTCGTTCCGCCGATAACCTAACACGTTATCAGCACGCTCTAATCGAGGTCGTCCAGCAGATCGGTGAGCTACGGTACGTTAGTTCGGTGAGCTACGGTACGTTCTTGTTTTGCGTATGATTTTTGTTATCTTGACTCGTTGCAGCCAAGATCTGTCCATTAAAGGGCCAGCTACATGCGACCCGGATAGATCTATCAAGAAAAACAAGAAGGAAAGCTACAAAAATTGCACTGCGCAAGGGCCTTCGTGCCCCGCGCAAACTACGACGGATCACCGCGCCAATAAAGATCGGATCTGCACGATACATACTGTTGCAGATCCAGATCACGCAAACAAAAATCAAATTTGCACGATACATACTGCTGCAGATCTAGATCTATCATGCAAGGAGAAAACAACAAAGGGAAAAAGGTTTCTAAACCTAACCCTAGTTCGTCCACATCCGGCAAGATCCACCATGCAAAACAGAAGCAAAGGGAACAAGGGTCCTAACCCTAACCCTAGATCTACAAATCAAAGTCGCCGAATCGACGAATCAAAGATCCCTGCAAGAAAAAGAAAACACAGAAGAACGCACCGCCACGGCCCTACACCGTGCGCGCAGCGAGCCGCCACGGCCCGGCCCGGTCACTCCGACAGCGCGCCGCCAGATACTTCGCGGCCTGGCCCCGGCCCGACCACCGAGTGAGGACACCGCGCCGCACCCGGCCTGGCCACTAAGCCGCTGTGCTGCACGCCGACGCGGCCTCGGCCACGGATCCCGCTCGCCTCCGCGCGTCGGATCCACGCGACCCGGCCACAGAGCCACGAGCCGCACTCTGGTCCGGCGAGACGCGCCGCCTGCGCGCCTCGGTCCGGCGTCGGCGCTACGCCCCGGCACGGCCTCCGCGGGCTCCGACCACCCATGGTGGAAGCCGCAGGCTCCGGCCACCGCGCCGTCCCGGGCACCGGCCACGGTGCCGCGCTGCTCCGAGCCCCGGTCTGCGCGCCGGCGTACCATGGCCCCGGGCACTACCCTTCCATGGCTAGATCTAGAAGCACAGAAGAAAGAAGTGGATGAAGAAAAGAAAGAAGTGGCGGCAGCTGGGTGGAAGAGAAGTGAAGAAACTGATGAAGGAGCTAGGGTTTCGGCCCAATTTATACTCCAACGGAATTTTACCAAGCAGGACTCGAAGTTTTCAGAAATCACGAAGAAGTCCTCCCGCAGTTCTGAAACACAAGACAACGTCCTCGAAAATTTTTGAAATTACAAAGACATCCTCGGGCTGTTCTGAAAATTACGCAGAAGCCCTCGGGAATTACAGAATATTATGAAAATATCCTATGGACCTCCGGAAATTACCAGAATATCCTCGGAATATCCGAAAATTACGGAAAAATCCCGTTAATTACGAAAATTGACATGGATACTCCGAAAATTGCCAGAAAAATAGAAAATTCACTGGATTGTGTTATTTTTGCATATAACACCCCAGTTTATGGTGATTTTATATAAAAACACCAATAAGATAACTTAAACACGCAGTTTTTGTTATACTTATGATCCCTATTACTTGGATAATGAAATAATCCTTGCACCATGATATCTTGCAGATGTCTGACCTCGTGAAGCGAGAATTTGAAGTGTTGACTCCTCATGGAAGCAACTACTTGTCATGGGCACTCGATGCAGAGATACTCCTAAGTAGCAAAGGTCTCTTGAAGACCGTTAAGCCAACAACAGGAGACACTGCTGCAATGGATGTGGAGAAGGCGCAAGCTTTGCACTTTATACGCCACCACTTAAGTGCTACTTTGAAGAATGAATACATGACAGAACGTGATCCAAAGGTCTTGTGGGACAATTTGCATACACGCTTTGAGCAGATTGAAACTGTCTTACTCCCCAAGGTTGAGCGTGAATGGCAAAACCTACGCTACCAAGACTACAAGACTGTGGAGGATTACAACACCGCACTTTATGGGATTGTCACACGCATGAAGCTATGTGGCAAAGAGCTTAAGCAACAGGATCTTATTAATAAGACCTTCTCCACCTTTCACCAAAAGTTCACTCACGTGAGCCGCCAGTACAAGAAAGAGAAGTATGAAACCTATGTCGCCCTGAGTAATGCATTGCAGCAAGATCAGGGGGAGGACGAATTGATCATGGAGAATCATAAGACTCGTCCTACTGGCTCATTGGCACCGCATGAAGCGAATGTCGTATCCTTCAATAATAATAAGAAGAATTATAATAAGGGTAAAGGTGCTCCCAAAGCGTCACCAAGCGCACCACCAAAGGTTCAAAACAACCCTAAAAAGTTCATTCAAGAAGAACAAGAAAGGGAAGTCAAAGAAGACACCTTCAGGGGGAGTGTACGGTGAACAGGGTCAGGATTGCTATAGGTGTGGTATGCATGGCCATTGGTCCAAAATATGTGAAACACCACAGAAGTATGTTGACTTATACAAAGACCTCAAAAAGAAGCTCGCTCAGCATGAGGCTAACTTTGTTGAAGACATGCAGCCAACAACAAAAGCACCAATGGGCCATGCATCACCAAGCAAATCCACTGACCTGGAGTTGGACAATGATCTCATGAATGAGGACATTGATGAGGAAGATGTGCATGGAGATTCTGCATAGTCAAGAAGACTATTATGAAAAAATTAGTTATCCATTTGTAATAGGAGTGAAATAAGTTTAAATTCCTCAAAGGAATTAGTTCGTTTATGTAATCTCTCGAAGAGAAGACATTTGCTTTGAATAAATTAGTTTGTGGAATTTGTCATTTATTACTCTCTTTGTTTATACATTTCTTATGTATGAATTACAGCATTGTGGAGCAAAATGACTATGGATGAGGATCTCTGTCTCGTAGACAATTGCACCACCGCTACTATTTTAAGGGACACTTGCTATTTCCAAACACTTCGAAAGTACATTGGAGATATTCTTACTGTTATTGGCAATAACAATAAGATTGTTGGCACAGGAAGGGCCACATTTGTCCTACCAAATGGTACGCTGTTAACAATCCAAAAAGCATTACTTTATCCGGATTCAACTCGGACATTGTTAAGCTTTAAAGACATCCGTAAAAATGGGTTTCACGTAGAAACCAATGACGATGAAGATGAAGAACGTCTTATCATAACCAAGAAAGAAGGAAATGAGAAGACTATTACTGAAAGTTGTCCGTCAATCAAAGAAGGCTTGTACTACACGTACATTAAGCCAAACAAGGAATTTGCTACGTTCAAGACCATATTTACCAATCAAGAAGCATATAGACTATGGCATGACCGTCTTGGTCATCGTGGCCTTAATATGATGCAGAGAATTACGAAGAATGCAACAGGGCCTAACTTGAAAACAAAAGATTTCCAAAATCAAGCAGATTTCTTGTGCATTGCATGCGCAAAAGGGAAACTTATTACTCGCCCCTCGCAACTTAAGATTGAAGCAGAATCTATGCCATTTCTTGAACGAATTCAAGGTGATATATGCGGACCAATTAGTCCCTTATCAGGGTCTTTCTGCTACTTCATGGTATTAATAGACGCTTCCTCGAAGTGGAGCCATGTATGTCTATTATCTACTAGAAACCATGCATTTGCACGATTGACTACCCAAATCATACAATTGAAGACACATTTTCCAGATCATAGAATCAAATCCATTCGAATGGATAATGCTGGAGAATTTACTTCGAAGGTATTTGATGATTACTGTATGAGTATGGGCATCAAAGTGGAACACTCCGTACCACACGTGCATACACAAAATGGTCTCGCAGAATCATTAATCAAGAGGATCAAATTGATCGCTCGCCCGTTGTTACATAATTGCTTATTGCCCACCTCTTGTTGGGGGCATGCGGTGTTATATGCAGCAGCACTTATCCAATTACGATCATCTGCTACACATGAAGAATCACCATTAGCGTTGGTGCATGGTAGAATACCAAATGTTTCCCATCTACGAAGATTTGGATGTGCTGTATACATTCCAATACCTCCACCTGAGCGAACTGCAATGGGCGCACAACGAAAACTTGCAGTTTACGTTGGTTATGAAAGTCCGTCCATAATAAAGTACTTAGAACCCTCCACTGGAGATTTGCATACTGCACAGTTTGCTGATTGTATCTTTAATGAAGATCATTTCCCGGCATTAGGGGAAGGAAATTATCTCTCTAAAGATGAATGCCGACAAATAGATTGGGATGCTAAAGGAATCCTTGGAATGGATCCTCGCACTAGAGAAGCTGAACTCGAAGTTCAGAATATACTCCAGTTGCAGAGAGTTGCTAATGAATTGCCTGAAGCTTTCACCAACACAAGAGACATTGTGAAGTCTCATATACCGGCTGTAAATGCTCCTGAAAGAATAGAAATCCCATTTGAAGGGGATGAATATATGAAATTCCAACCTTCTTCCATAAAAGCAACGAATGCTAGGAAGAGGGGGAGTGAGCCGGTTACAAGGGCACTCAAGAAGCCTAGAGTATAAGCTCAAGCTAAAACTCCTAGGAGACGTCCAGTGGAGAAGACGACTAAGCAAAATACTCAAAAGAAAACCAAAGATGGTGAAAGTGATCCACACAAAGTGATGAGACTTCAAGAATCAAACCCAAGTGAGAATATGCATGAAACTCATAAGGGGATACCGGAAATTCCTGACCTCAATGTATCTATCGATAATGAGCATCAAGGAAATGAAAACTCAACTAATTATGTTGAGACGGGAGTGGTATATAATAGAAAGACACTTGAAGTCAATACATACTTTGCCGAAACGATTGCAACACAAATTGATTTGAAATCTGAACCAAAATCAATAAAAGAATGCAAGAAGCGTCCTGATTGGCCAAAGTGGAAAGATGCAATCTGTGTAGAGTTAAACTCGCTAAAGAAAAGAGAAGTGTTTGGTACTGTAAACCTTACACCAACTGGCATTAAACCAGTAGGTCACAAATGGGTATTTGTCCGGAAGAGAAATGCTCAAAATGAAGTGACTAGATATAAGGCGAGACTCGTAGCGCAAGGTTTCACGCAGAGACCTGGCATTGACTACGAAGAAACATACTCACCCATAATGGATGGAATTACATTCCGGTATTTAATCTCAATGGCGGTGAATATGAATTTGCAGATGCGACTTATGGATGTGGTCACAGCATATCTATATGGAACATTAGATACAGAAATCTATATGAAAATTCCAGAAGGTATCAAAGTCCCAAATGAAGATGACCGCAAATTATATAGTGTCAAATTACAGAAGTCACTATATGGTTTGAAACAATCAGGAAGAATGTGGTACAACAAGCTGAGTACATTTCTCTTGCAAAAGGGATTTGTGAAGAATGAAGATTGTCCATGTGTATTCATAAAGAAATCAGAGAAAGGCTTTTGCATAATCTCGGTTTATGTTGATGACTTGAACATCATTGGTACTACCAATGTAATTGATGAAACTTTCTCATACTTGAAGACTGAATTTGAAATGAAAGATTTGGGCAAGACTACATATTGTTTAGGTTTGCAACTTGAACATACTCCCGAAGGGGTACTCTTGCATCAATCAAACTATACCAAGAAGGAATTAGAGAGATTTAATATGCACGAAGCATATCCACTCCGATCACCGAAGCCCCTCTGACCCACGCGAAGGTCAAACAGCCACCAGCGAAGGAAGAATAAAAGAGGTGAACGGCACAGGAGTCTGAAGTTTACCAAGCTAAGAACCATGCTAAAGTAGCCAATGGCACACTTGTAAATATAATCATCTCACCCCCTATAAATATGGAGGGAGATGATCCTGTAATGACATCTGTTTCTGGGGCCACGAGCCAAAGGAGGAATCATTCGCACTGCACTAAAACCTCTCTCATCACTCAACCCCTTCGCCCGGCATCGCGGGTGAAGGAGAGCTTCGCGTAACAGACTGCAGGGAACCTGAGTAAGAGCACCTTCGTCCGGCACCGCGGACTAGGAAGGAGGGCTTCGCTCCAACCAGAAGGCGACGACGACGAACAAGGAGGGCTTCGCGAGGTGATTCGAAGGCGTCAACTACCTTCGAGGGCTTCGCCAGAACCAGGACGTTTCAATCAACCGTTGGAGGGCTTCGATACGTTCCACGAAGACCTTCGATCCCCCAACATTTGGCGCCGTCACGCGGGGTGAACCCACGACCACGATCAACATGGCCAAAGCATAGCTGAGAACAAACGTCAGCGACACACAACGCGCAGAAACCGAAGCCGAAAACGAAAGGCTAGCGAAGGAAGCAGAAGTCAGAACAGCAAGAGAACAAGAAGAGCGGGACAAAGCTGCACGAGCAGAAGAAATAGCAAGAGCCGAAGAGGTGGAAAGAAAAGAAGAAGCTCTAAGAGCTACGCAAGAAAACAACGCTGAAACATCTCAAGCATCAAGCTTCCAGCAGGAGGACGACGAAACACGCAACATAACCGAAAGGCTTCGCATTATAGAGCAAGAAAGAATCGAGAGAGAGAAGAAGCTATCCATCATCGAAAAGACAGCGAAGCTGAAAAAAGACATGCTCAAAAAATAGTGCAAGCCCAACTAGAGATCAACGTAATGGATAATAAGTTAAACAAATACAATGAAGAAATGGAAAACCTGAGGAAGCAAGAACAAGACATGCATCACAAGACTCGCAAACAAACCAAGCACAAGATGGTGTACGAAGTAAGCAGCTCTGGCAAGGACAGCCAGCCATGCATCATCTACAACGAAAACTCTCCTTTGAGCGAAGAGCTACAGAACGAACCTTGACCGGTCAATTTCAAAATGCCAAAGATAAAGGCATACCAAGGAAAAACATGTTCGAGAGAGTTCCTCATGTCCTTCGAAGCCGCAGTAGAATCAGGCGGAGGATCAAACTCAACATACGCCAAAGCTTTGGTGATGGCGGTCGAAGGAGTAGCGAAGACATGGTTTTCCACTCTTGAACCAGGATCAATTAATTCTTGGTCTGAATTGAGAAGAGAGTTCATAAACAATTTCCAAGGCTTCCAAGCATCAGAAATTTATCAGGGAAGACTATTTTCATGCAAGCAGAAACCAGACGAAGTTTAAGGGAATACATGCAGAGATTCATGGAAATAAAATCAAGAGCAAAAGATGTAGGGGCTTCGACAGTTATTGATGCACTAACGGAAGGCTTGAGGGCTGGCCCCTTCCATTCTGCACTAACAAGGAAGAGACCCAAAACCATCTTCGCACTGTTGGACACCTTCGAGAAATACACGAGATCAGATGATGAGTTCCGAAGGAAAAAAGAAGACGAAAAGAAACAATCCCAGCTAGTCAAAGATGAAAAGAAGTACAAAGAAGAAAAGGAAGCGAGTCGAAGCAGAAGGCACGACGATAGCAGAGACAGTTCGAAAGATCATAACAATCGAAGGATACACAATCTCGAAAACAGAGAAGAAAGGGGCGATGAAAAGAGAACCAAAGACGATGAAAGAGGGAAAGAGCGAAGCAACCATGATAGAGACGGCGAAGATAAAAACAGAGAAAACAATCAGAGAAGCAGTTCTCGCACTCCATACTGCGAGTTGCATGGCGAAGGAAAAGGCCATACAACAAAGCAGTGCCGAAATCTGCAACAATTCAAACAGGAATGGACCGCAGAAAGAGAGGCGAAGAAGGCCATCAGAAACACGAGTAACTATCGTGAAAACTGGTCTCAAGGGAACCCAATGTCAACATACCCTTCGCACTCTGTCAATCATGTTGTCAACTATCCAAGAGAAGCTTCGTATCAGGCGCAGCAGTATGCCTACTCTCAACCTCAAAGCCTGGCAGCGCTGCCACCGCCTCCAGAAATGAACCAGCAAAACAATGGAAGAAGCACAGAAACAAGCTACACGTCTCAAAGACAAACTATTAACGCTATCTCCGGAGGATCGACCCAGCAACTAGACTCAAGAAGGGCAAGAAAAGAACACATACAAAGGGTACATAACGTGACGTCAAGGGCTCCGTTTGTGAAAACTAAGTGGTCCCATGTCCACATCACCTTCGGAAAAGAAGACGCAAGAGACCTTGACCAACCGCACTCAGACCCACTGGTCATCAAGGCAAATATAAAAGGGTTCGATGTACTCAGAATACTTGTCGATGGAGGAAGCTCAGCTGACATCCTCTTCGCCTCTACATATAGAAAGATGAAGCTGGAAAACGAAACACTACAACCTGCAGGAATACCATTGGTCGGCTTCACTGGAAAGGTTATCCAAGCATTGGGAAAAATTAACCTACCAGTAACCTTCGGCGAAGGAGACAACGCAAGAACTGAAGATGTGACCTTCGATGTGGTTGACATTGTTTATCCTTACAATGCAATCTTCGGAAGGGGGTCCTATTAACAAGTTTGAAGTAGCCATACATCAGGGCTATCTATGCATGAAGATTCCTGGTCCCATCTCTGTGATCAGCGTCCTCGGAGACCAACTCCAAGCAAGAAGTATTGAAGATGGCGAAACCCCTGGAAGGAAGAATGTCCACTTCATCCGAAGGAAGCAAAAGGCCCCAGTGCTCAAGACCTTCGGACTAGAAAACTTGTCCATGATATATCAGAGATGCATGAGCCGTGTCTACCAAGAACATCTCTTCGATAGCACGCGCGATGGCCATATGTAAAAGCACAAAACTTGTGGGGGGTGCACTCTTTTTCCTCACGAGGGTAGCCCTGCGAAGGGTGTGAGGTTTTTTAACGAGGCACCTTCCAAGACTGTAACACAGTTTTATAATTACTTTTTTACCCTCGAAAAATCCTAAAGCAATTTCCTGGGGGGCGTAGAAGAGCCAAGGCTCAAGAAACGAAGCTTCGAGCTCAAAAACAATATCAGGCAAAAGCCTAGAGAATCCGAAGGTTACACCAATTGAGTATTTGGTGTAATCCAAGTTTGGATCGATGTATCACGAGGGATGATACAAAGACTCCAGACAAGAGCCGAAGGGAAAGATAAGCAAAGAAAGCCTAATCTACCCAAGTATTGGCAAACAGAAACCTTCGCAAAAGAAAGCGCAATCCTTCGCATGAAAATGTTCAAATATCAAAGAACGAAAACACGAAAACTTGCGTTCCTCAAAGGAAACACAAGGTCATCGTGCAAGAAGCATTAAAAGCTTCGGATGATATTGAAGAAATCTTCTCTCTAGCAAAGACCTTCGAAAGACTACTTCAAAAGAAAAGCTTTATTAAGCACATGACATCAATCATGGAGAGCCATCGTCAGGCTCACGCTTTACAATAAGGCCCAATTCTAAAAGCATTTCGCATACAATACTAAATTCATCAATATTATATCCATTCGAAGGAGAATAAGGCCTTTGAAATATGGGATCTATTACCCCAAACGAAATCATTCGCTCAACATGCGAAGCTGCATCGAAGGAGGAAGACGAATCTAAAACGTCCCCTCCCTTCTTCTTCTTGGCTGCCTGCACCTCGATGTGAAGAACTACTACCTCGTGGACAGCGACCACGAGGCCTTCGTTTGTTACAACCCCGACTCCCTTCGGGAACATCAGCCTCTGGGCGATAAACTCTCCCAATAGCCACAAGGCTACCAGGAGGAAAAGAAAAAGAACTTTCACCTCCCTCAACCGGTGACAAAGGACTCGAATCACTAGATAAATCAATCCTCGAAGGAGAACTAAAAACTTCAATTGGAGGCTCACGGCGAATCAAGCCACTAGAAGAAGGCTCTGGAGTCGCAAACTCGCTCAGGGAAACATCAGATGATGAATCCGGAGCAACACATTTCCCCGAAACTAAGTCAGAAGAAGCATTCGGAGTAGCAAACAAGCTCAAAGAAATATCAGACGAAGCCTAAGGTCCAAAAACCAAGCAAAAAATTAATCAAAACAACATAAAGTTTACAACAATATTACAACAATTCTCAACAAGATACAAGTTCGAAGGAATGATGTAACCCCTCTCTCGAAGCAAAAATAAATTGTTTATACCTCACTCTGAGGCAGACGACCGACAGACTGCACCCGGTTACAGAAGAATTCGTCAAAATGACCGGCGACCTTCAGGAGAGCTTCAACCACAGGACGGGGAGTAGAATCAACAGCAGAAAATTTGAAGTCGTTAGAAGCAACCTTCGCCAAAGCATTGCTCCCTTCGACATCAAGAGAATGGAGGAGATCCCGAACAGCCAGATGAACGGCATTGGTGGAGAAGGCCCTGCAAGCTTTCACCACGAAAGGAATATTGATAGATAGCCAAGACTGACGCTGCTCAGTCGAAACGTTCTCAGGGATCTGGTCAGGAATAGTTCCAACCGAGATAAGAGCATCCTGAATGTGGCTGCAAAGAGAAGACAGGCGAAGCTCTTCAGCCTTAGCAAAAGAAGCCGCCTCCTGATCCGCGGTTTCAACTTTTCCGCGAAGGACCCTGTTGGTTTCCAAAGCCTCCGCAAGGGACGAATCAAGATCCTCCAGCTGTTTCTCTAGAGAAGCCACCTTCGCCTTAAAATCTTCAGTGGATTTGACGAGGGTCTCCTTCTCAACAGAGAGATCTACCACACGTTTTTCATTAAGAGCAAGCGCATCTTCTTTCTCCTTGATCTTTGATTCAAGAGTTGAAAGATCCTTGCGAAGCCGGTCCCGATCAGCTCTCGCCAGAGTCAGCTCATTAAACTGGCGAAGGGAGGCTTGGGTAATAGCAAGCGACTGACGAAAACAAGAGCGAAGTTAGAAAAACAAGCAACTGAGAAAAAACAAAAATTAAAACCACTTACCTTCATCTGCGAAGATAGTAAAGACTTGTACGGAGTATCACCACCCTGAAGTACGAGCTCATTCTCCACTTGGGGAAAACGAACCCTCTCTGCAGCAGCAACAAAGGGCGCAGCGGCCCTAGCACTCATAACAAAGGTGTTCGAAGGCACCTCGTCACAAAGAGTTAAAGAAGCCCCAGTAGCTTCGACTGAATCAAAAGTCATGTCAAAAGGGAGAAACTCTCCAAGCATTGCTTCAAAGACTGAGTGTAGGAAAAGATCACCACCTGCTGAGGGGCTAATGGGCTCACGAAGCACAACACCTGGCTCCGAAGGTAGTTGAACCTGGGAGCGATCTGTAAGAGGTCTCAAGTTATCAGCAATTTGACGAAGCTCAGCCACACTAAGAGATGAGAGACAACCTTGAGCAGAAGCTTCGGCTACCCCTTCATTATGAACAGGGGCAACAGGAGGAACATCAGGACCATCAACACAGGTCTTGTCCTGGATCTTAGCCTTCGATCCGGACTTAGCAAGAACAGAATCAGCGCCCTTGAAAGCCTTGTCCTGAATCTTGGCCTTCTTAGCGGCACTGACATCACGAACGTCAACTGTAGAAGCAGAAATATCCTTTGCAACAGAAGAAGAGCCCTTCGAAATGACTTTCTTAGGGACAGACTGAGCTTTAGACCTAGAAGAATTACTACCCCCATCCTCCGGAATAGAGAACAAATCTAATGCGGAACGAATCACCGGAGGCTTGAAAGCAAAAGACGGCTTCGCTGAATGTGAAGTCTTCGGCTGATTCGCCGAAGGAACAGCAGCACCCAAAGCCGTAACATTAGCTTCACTGATAGCCTTATCGAAGCAGTCCTTCGGCTACCAGACATCTTGAATAACAATGAAGGAAAAGGATCTCCTACTGCGAAAGGGATTGGAATAGCCAAAGGAAAGAAGACGCGCAAAGCATGCGATTGAAGGAACAATGCGCCCACGATGAAGATATATAGAAGGGAAGCGACTATTGGGAACGGAAAAGAAGTACGGAATGAAAACGACAAGACACGTGTATGGGTCAGAAAGGCGCACGGTGCAGTCATAAATTGATAAATAAAATTGCTTCTGGTTTTAGTTACACTAATAACACATCATCAATTGTGGGCTAATGTTGGGGACTACACCGAAGCCCCTCTGACCCACACGAAGGTCAAACAGCCACCAGCGAAGGAAGAATAAAAGAGGTGAACGGCACAGGAGTCTGAAGTTTACCAAGCTAAGAACCATGCTAAAGTAGCCAATGGCACATTTGTAAATATAATCATCTCACCCCCTATAAATATAGAGGGAGATGATCCTGTAATGACATCTGTTTCTGGGGCTACGAGCCAAAGGAGGAATCATTCGCACTGCACTAAAACCTCTCTCATCACTCAACCCCTTCGCCCGGCATCGCGGGTGAAGGAGAGCTTCGCGTAACAGACTGTAGGGAACCTGAGTAAGAGCACATTCGTCCGGCACCGCGGACTAGGAAGGAGGGCTTCGCTCCAACCAGAAGGCGACGACGACGAACAAGGAGGGCTTCACGAGGTGATTCGAAGGCGTCAACTACCTTCGAGGACTTCGCCAGAACCAGGACGTTTCAATCAACTGTTGGAGGGCTTCGATACGTTCCACGAAGCCCTTCGATCCCCCAACAGCAATGTGTGCAATATGAGTGGTGGTAATATGTTCTCTTTTCTCCATTTTTCTCACTGGGTTTTTAGAAGTTTTTATGAGGCATACTTATCACGATAAAGAGCCCAAGGGGGAGTGTTGTAAAACTCTTATTGGGCCAGGCCCATCTTCTAGAAGAAGATGTCCTGGTCTATGTGGGCAGCTTTATCGAATCCAGACCCAACACGAAGTTAGGGTTCCCCCCTTATAAATAGTTGAGGAGACCCCTCCTGTGTACCCTGACACCAGAATTTCGCAATAAAGAATTTCATCTCCTCTATTCTAGTTTTACTTTTTGTTATCTGTCGTGATCTACGTGCCGTCGTTTCGCCGATAACCTAACAGGAGTATCGACGGCAGCTAGAGCATGGCATGGGTCATCCAGCAGCAGGGCACCAACATAGGCATCGGAGCACACACGGGCTATTCCCCAAATCTTGGAACTCTTCTATGAAGACATCCGGTGGCAATCAGCACGGAGGAAGTTAGTCGATGGTAATGTGGTGTGGCGAGAAGCGGTCTTTACAGTAGAACTCGTGCTGACGTGTCTCAATTTGGCCGCAACAATAGCTCCACCACGGAGCCGTTGGAGTGCGGGGGGCAACTTTCAACCAATGCCCGCGCCGGCGGAATGGTGGATGCTGGGAAGCTGCGTGGCGAGGAGGGGGTAGCCAGAGAGAAATATGCTGGAAAACCGTGAAATATGATTTTAATGATGTGGACTCACTTTAGCGTCATGTGAGACTGACATGTTATCTAACTGTCATATGTGAAAAAAAACATAGTAATTGTCATATGTGAAAAAAAACATACTCGTTCAGTCCCACAATGAATGTCCATGCTGATTTTTTGACATTACATTTGACTGTTCATGTTATTGGGATTTTTTATGCAAATATTATTTATTTTTCTATAATTTTTTTTATCATTAAAGATATTTTAATCCTATCATATTGATTTTAATATTTATATATTTTTCTTGAATAAGATGAATGGTTAAAAATGATTGCAAAAGTTAATTTGGACATTTTTATGAGACAGAGGGAGTAGACGAGGGTTTAAAATTTCTGGTTTTGAAATTGCAAGCGCAGTTTTCCAGTCGTTTTTTACAGCCACTTATCTTAAAAGAAAAAGCTGAAAATTTTACCACTTGCCACCACCCGAGGCTGCCGCTACTAGCCCAGGACCACCGGTCGCCGCCGCCTCGTGCTCTTCTCCCCGGCCACAGCCCGTCCCCTCTCCTCTCCCCGGCGGGTCCTCCACAGGCCGCTCCTCATTCCTCTCCTACTGCCACAGCACCACCACTCTCCCGCTCTCAGTCCAGTGTGGTTCAACCCGGACGCGCACTTCTTTTTTGGTAAGTATATATAATCTTGCCTTTCCCAGATGGATTCTGGGGCTGGTTTATTCCCGATAGATCCAAATACCAGAAATGGTAACCTTCCATTTTGGGAAAAATCTCATCTTTCCGAATTAGGAAACCACCTATATTTTTAGAATTCAAACTTCCAAAGCCCATAGAATTCACGTTTTAACTCTGATTCGGGCAATTCTTTCGCCTAAATTCATAACCTGTCCAGCCACACCGGAACCATAATTTTTGAAGTTCATTTGTATTTTCGTTTGAATTTATTCATTTGAATCTTATTTGAATTTATTTGTATATTAAATTAATTTAATAATTCTATGACCCATGCCATGACTAGTCATAAGCAAATAAAATCTTATTACAAGATGCTTAGGCACATATCCATAATGTTGATAATATAGGGCTTAGGCACATATCCAAGTATCTCCAAATGCAGTACGGATTGGTAACGGAAGTATTGACCACATGTTAAGCTTCACCAATCCACGGTAATTAGCAAGCAATGTGCCAAAAGCAGGTGTAACAGAGAAGCCATGGACGGACATGCCTCGCCGTCGACTGCCGACTGCCCCTCAAGGCCTCAAAACGAGATATACACCACTCTTGACCCTGCATATAATCTCTGCCCAAAAGCGATGGAAAATGCAGAGACGATCCGATGGCGGTGGCGGGAGAGACCAGTTGATCTGATGATGGGGCGGTACATGTACCGTACAGATATATTGCCTTGTCAGGTAACTAATCATAATTTCCTACTTGCAGGAGTCAGCCATTGTGATCCCTCCACCAGATGGGGCAAATAGAGTCACCCGTTTCCTCAAACCCAACCTGTTGCGGATTTATTTCACAAACAAGTACTTATGTGCTCAAGTCGTTCATAGTTCATACATAAACAGTGACCATTGCACGTTCTCCAACTGCAAGCTCTCAAGGGAAGCTGGCGAGACCAAACATGCAATCGACCCGTGATGTCACAGCTGCTGCCAAGATCGGTAAGTTGGTCGGTGAGCGCCTTCTGCTCAAGGGGGATACCTCCTGACACATCCATCCATCGCCTACACACATGCCCACGCACGCCATCTATCGTCGTAGTAGGTTGTTGCATCCATGCCTCTCTGTTCTTCCCTAGTTTGTGAAAAAATGACATTCAGTCGCCTGCCTTCAGTTAGTTTAGTCAAGAGTTTCTTGGGCGAGGGAACCAAAATGTTGTCTTTGACGCCATTAAAGATGGGGTTAAGGTTGCCGATCACACGCAGCTCACAGGGTTTTGTCAATTATCAGAAGCATTTGTCTCAAAAAAATATTAGAATGATGTATTATGAGCATTAGTTAATTCCTATATTTTGTTTTCTTTCCTTGAATCATCTATGTCTCTTCATTTTTCATAATTGTTTACAGGATTAATATTTGAGTCATGATCTTTTTATATGATGATAATGATGGGAGTATCTTCCGACTCTTTTATCCAGATCATTCATAAAACTCACTGATAGCAAAAGTGACTATATGTTGGTCTCTGTTTTGACAGTATGTAGCATGTATTTGAATGGAGAAAAGCAGGGGCGGAAATAAAAGGCGCAAACAATATGATAGTAACCACTTGTAATATAAAGAAGACAACATCTGTAGTACATTGAGAGCTAGGTACACTCAAACTTGTGTAGAGAGAACATCAGACTGGCTGTGCTGATTATCCTATGAGATAACTATGATTTTTCATGTGTGTTGCGAGCAGAGCACTGACAGTATGTGTGCTAGTGGCAAATCTGGAATGAGGTCTTTGATTTGTAATGGCTGTTGGTATTGGCTTTGAGAGAGCATATATGCATGGGCGCTTTGCTTGGGGCTGGAGCTAAAGAATTAATCGTCCTGCTCACCAAAGTAGCTCGGCGAAATCGTCGGGAAGACTCCAAACAGATTCCATGCTTTACAGCGATGACGAAAAACAGCAATGTACTAGAATGTCTTGGTGGCTCAGACCATGTAACCTTTCCGTCAGCGAATGCATGAAATTCTGGACGAAATGAAATAGCTTAATCAAAACAAACGGGGGGTGAAGCTTCTACATTCTGACTAGGTATTTTTAGAAAAGGGAATATTATTCTAGCCTCTGCATTGAATAATGCATGTAACTATTTCTTATTACAACCATTAAAGAAAGAAAAAGAAAACATTCCTACTCTCAACTTCCAATCCCAAGACACATGTAACACTGAATGCTTAAAGTTGTTCTAGCCTCTGAAGTCATCAAAAACAAATTGAAGGGATCTTAAACTCAAAAGGTCCTTCCACCCGGATCTCCGAAATGACGAGAAGCATCCTCAAGACACCCGGATCTCTGAAATGACGAGAGGCATCCTCAAGACAGACCAAAACTAAAAGCACATTAAAGAGGCTGATATTTGTGAATCTGCAACAAAGCCTAAAAGGCCATCGCTTGAGCTCACCACTCCTCCGTTGCCTATACTAAGTTGTTGAATCTATCTGAAAGACCATGGCCACAACAGTATCCCTTTCAACACTGCTAGCACCGAAATGTCATCAAGTACCATAGCCCCTATAGTCACTGCCGATGAAATCAAAGCACAAAATGTGTGTTTCATACTTCAAGTGCCATGTAGAGGACTGAAATACCCAAAGCAAACACTGCATCAAAACCGCTGACTAAGGTTATGGCCACCGAATTGTGAACCCTTCGGCACCAGCACCACTGTCACCAAACAGTTTGACAACCATCAAACTCTTGATTGGTTAGATTGCATGGACAAGGAACAGCGGCCAAGAAGAAACCACCAGACTACTCTAATAATATAAAGAAAACAAAACGAAGACAGCAATTGGTTTGCACTGCCCGGATCTTATTGAAGAAATAATCAAGCAGCCGCTGACACCATCATAAGGCAATGAAAAGGGTCGTGTCCAACAAGGCACCGATGACTCCCACATAGGAGCAAAACAACGAGGCGACGATGAAGACAAACCTCAGCCAGGGGAATGATGACACTACAACACTGATCTTTCCAAGAACACTGGAATAGCAACATGCTTTCCTGGACATCACACCGATCCGTGTTGTCCGGCAGGCCGGCGTGCCAAATCGCCGGGTAAATGGTCTCAACGCCACCACAGATGGGATCACACCCAATATCCAATCAACAGACCACGCCGTCGGGCCGTTAGGCTGAGATCCGTGCGAGTCCTCATCGATTTGCTGGGCATTGGGCGGCTTCATTCAAGCCGCAGCTAGTGCGCCCATGCGCAATGGACGCGGCGCGCGTGGCACAGCTGCGGGTGTGCAGTGCCGCCCTCGCCGGGAAGACCAACATGGACGGGCTCGGCCCTGACACCAGCGGCATGACCCCTGAGACCGTGAGGCGATCCTCAGTCGCCATCAACCTCTCACTGAGCAGAACAGGACACCATGTATGGGATTGAAGGAAGAAGGGAGCGGAAGGAGAAAAAGAGAAAGGCGTCGCCTGTGGATTCCATGCCCTGCCGCCGCCATCCTCGCCATCGCGCGGGTTGTGCCGGCAGCCGGCTCCGGCGGCGACCGGGTGGAGGGAGGAAGCAAGGAAGCCGGCGGCGGCGGCGTTGAATCGCCGCCCGAGTCGCCAGGGGCGACGCGGGGGCCGATCCGTTTTTTCCTCGGGAGAATGGATCAGACAAAGGCTGCCTCTGACTAGGTATGACGTTTGGTCGTCTAATTTCTATCTCTATCTCTCTACTACTTAAAGCCTGCAAACAATTCTTCATCAACACCTAGGATGGTATACCTCTACCTCCTTCCTAACTGTTAGGTTATCGGCGGAACGACGGCACGTAGATCACGACAGATAACGAAAAGTAAAACTGGAATAGAGGAGACGAAATTCTTTATTGCGAAATTCTGGTGTCAGGTTACAGGGGGGTCTCCTCAACTATATATAAGGGGGGAACCCTAACTTTGTGTTGGGCCTGGATTCGATAAAGTAGCCCATATGGACCAGGACTCCTTCTTCTAGAAGGTGGGCCTGGCCCAATTAAGAGTTTTACAACACTCCCCCTTGGGCTCTTTATCGTGATAAGTATGCCTCATAAAAACTCCTAAAAACCCAGTGGGAAAAATTGGAGAAAAGAGCACATATTACCACCACTTGTATGCACACATTGTCTCGTTAAAAACCTTATTGAGAAAACTTCATGTGAAAAACTCATAAGGGAAAAAGAGTGCAATGTTTTTAATCTTCATGATTAATGTTTATCAATCTTCATGACTGATATGAATTATCTTCGAGATAACTCATTTAGTTCGGGAATGTGATGTACTTAGGGAAGTTCTCCCCCTGTTCTAAGCACTTCTCTAAGTCTTCTCATGCCAATACCACGCCGACACTCTTCGAGAGTGCGGGAAGGTAAGGCCTTTGTGAACATATCTGCAAGATTGTCACAAGATCGGACATGTGTTACTAAAATCTCTCCCTGCTCTTGCATTTCATGCGTGTGGAAGAATTTAGGTAACATATGCTTTGTCCTGTTCGACTTTACGTATCCCGATTGTACTTGTGCAATACAAGCTTTATTATCTTCATAGATAATTGTAGGGGATGGAGTATACGCCACTCCACTGGTCTTCATTATATGGCTTGTCATCCTCCTGAGCCAGGCGCACTCCTTTGCAGCTTCAAACAATGCGATGATCTCCGAGTAATTTGTCGATGTAGCAACCAATGTTTACTTCGTTGACTTCCACGAAATTGCAGTTCCTCCAAATAAAAACACATATCCCGTCTGAGATATTGATTTATGTGGATCAGATAAATATCCAGCATCAACATAACCCACAAGGGTTAATTCTCCATTCTTCTTGAAAAATAATCCAAGGTCTTCAGTTCCTCTCAAATATCGGAGGATTTGCTTGATGCCATTCCAATGCCTTCGAGTCGGTGCTGAGCTATATCTTGCAAGTAGATTAATAGCAAAAGCTATGTCGGGCCTTGTACCATTCGCAAGGTACATTAAGGCTCCAATGGCACTGAGGTATGGATATTGAGGTCCCAACAATTCCTCACCTTCCTGCTTCGGTCTAAAAGGATCTTGATCTATATCAAGTGATCTCACCACCATAGGTGATCGGAGTGGATATGCTTCGTGCATATTAAATCTCTCTAATACCTTCTTGATATAGTTTGATTGGTGCAAGAGTACCCCTTCAGGAGTATGTTCAAGTTGCAAACCTAAACAATATGTAGTCTTGCCCAGGTCTTTCATTTCAAATTCAGTCTTCAAGTATGAGCAAGTTTCTTCAATTTCATTGGTAGTACCAATGATGTTCAAGTCATCAACATAAACAGAGATTATGCAAAAGCCTTTCTCTGATTTCTTTATGAATACACAAGGACAATCTTCATTCTTCACAAATCCCTTTTCCAAGAGAAATGTACTGAGCTTGTTGTACCACATTCTCCCTGATTGTTTCAAACCATATAGTGACTTCTGTAATTTGACACTATATAATTTGCGGTCATCTTCATTTGGGACTTTTATACCTTCTGGAACTTTCATATAGATTTCTGTATCTAATGTTCCATATAGGTATGCTGTGACCACATCCATAAGTCGCATCTGCAAATTCATATTCACCGCCATTGAGATCAAATACCGGAATGTAATTCCATCCATTACGGGAGAGTAGGTTTCTTCGTAGTCAATGCCAGGTCTCTGCGTGAAACCTTGCGCTACGAGTCTCGCCTTATATCTAGTCACTTCATTTTGAGCATTTCTCTTCCGGACAAACACCCATTTGTGACCCACTGGTTTAATACCAGTTGGTGTAAGGTTTACACTACCAAACACTTCTCTTTTCTTCAGCGAGTTTAACTCTGCACAGATTGCATCTTTCCACTTTGGCCAATCATGACGCTTCTTGCATTCCTTCATTGATTTTGGTTCAGATTCCAAATCAATTTGTGTTGCAATTGTTTCAGCAAAGTATGTATTGACTTCAAGTGTCTTTCTATTATATACCACTCTCGTCTCAACATAATTCGTTGAGTTTTCGTTTCCTTGATCCTCATTATCGATAGATACATTGAGGTCAGGAATTTCCGGTATCCCTTTGTGAGATTCATGCATATTCTCACTTGGGTTTGATTCTTCAAGTCTCACCACTTCATGTGGATCACTTTCACCTTCTTTGGTTTTCTTTTGAGCAGTTTGCTTAGGCTTCTTCTCCGCAGGACGTCTCCTAGGAGCTTTAGCTTGAGCTTGTACTCTAGGCTTCTTGGGTGCCCTTGTAACCGGTTCACTCCCCCTCTTCCTAGCATTCGTTGCTTTTATGGAAGAAGGTTGGAATTCCATATATTCATCCTCTTCAAATGGGATTTCTATTCTTTCAGGAGCATTTACAGCCGGTATATGAGACTTCACAATGTCTCTTGTATTGGTGAAAGCTTCAGGCAATTCATTAGCAACTCTCTGCAAGTGGAGTATATTCTGAACTTCGAGTTCAGCTTCTTTAGTGCGAGGATCCATTCCTAGGATTCTTTTAGCGTCCCAATCTATTTGCCGGCATTCTTCTCTAGAGAGATACTTTCCTCCCCCTAATGCCGGGAAATGATCTTTATTAAAGATACAATCAGCAAACCTTGCAGTATGCAAATCTCCAGTGGAGGGTTCTAAGTACTTGATTATGGACGGACTTTCATAGCCAACGTAAACTGCGAGTTTCCGTTGTGCGCCCATAGCAGTTCGCTGAGGTGGAGGGATTGGAATGTATACAGCACATCCAAATCTCCGTAAATGGGAAACATTTGGTATTCTACCACGCACCAATGCTAATGGTGATTCTTCATGTGTAGCAGATGGTCGTAATTGGATAAGTGCTGCTGCATGCAACACCGCATGCCCCCAACAAGAGGTAGGCAATAAGCAATTCTGTAACAATGGTCGAGCGATCAATTTGATCCTCTTGATTAATGATTCTGCAAGACCATTTTGTGTATGCACGTGTGGTACGGAGTGTTCCACTTTGATGCCCATACTCATACAATAATCATCAAATACCTTCGATTTAAATTCTCCAGCATTATCCATTCGAATGGATTTGATTCTATGGTCTGGAAAATGTGTCTTCAATTGTATGATCTGGGCAGTCAATCGTGCAAATGCATGGTTTCTAGTAGATAATAGACATACATGGCTCCACTTCGAGGAAGCGTCTATTAACACCATGAAGTAGCGGAAAGGCCCCGATAAGGGACTAATTGGTCCGCATATATCACCTTGAATTCGTTCAAGAAATGACATAGATTCTGCTTGAATCTTAAGCTGCGAGGGACAAGTAATAAGTTTCCCCTTTGCGCATGCAATGCACAAGAAATCTGCTTGATTTGGGAAATCTTTTGTCTTCAAATTATGCCCCGTTGCATTCTTCGTAATTCTCTGCATCATATTAAGGCCAGGGTGACCAAGACGGTCATGCCATAATCTATATGCTTCTTGATTGGTAAAGATTGTCTTGAACGTAGCAAATTCTTTGTTTGGCTTAATGTACGTATAGTACAAGCCTTCTTTGACTGACGGACAACTTTCAATAGTGGTCTTCTTATTGACTTCTTTCTTGGTTATGATAAGACGTTCTTCACCTCCATCGTCATTGGTTTCTACGTGAAACCCATTTCTTCGGATATCCTTAAAGCTTAACAATGTCCGGGTTGAATCCGGATAAAGTAATGCTTCTTGGATTGTTAATTGCGTACCATTTGGTAGGACAAATGTGGCCCTTCCTGTGCCAACAATCTTATTGTTATTGCCAATAACAGTAAGAATATTTCCAGTATACTTTCGAAGTGTCTGGAAATAGCAAGTGTCCCTTAGAATAGTAGCAGTGGTGCAACTGTCTACGAGACAGAGCTCCTCATCCATAGTCATTTTCCTCCATAATACTGTAATGCATACATAAGAAATGTATAAACAAAGAGAGTAATCAATGACAAACTTCACAAACTGATTTATTCAAAGCAAATGTCTTCTCTTCGAGAGATTACATAAACGAACTAATTCCTTCGAGGAATTTAAACTTATTTCACTCCTATTACAAATAGATAACTAAATAATTCTTAATAGTCTTCATGACTACGCAGAATCTCCATGCACATCTTCCTCTTCATCCATGAGATCATTGTCCAACTCCAGGTCAGAGGATTTGCTTGGTGTTGCATGGTCCATTGGTGCCTTTGTTGTTGGCTGCGTGCCTTCAACAAAGTTAGCCTCATGCTGCGCGAGCTTCTTTTTGAGGTCTTTGTACATGTCAACATACTTCTTTGGTGTTTCACATATTTTGGACCAATGGCCATGCATACCACACCTATAGCAATCATGATCCTGTTCACCATACGCTCCCCCTGAAGGTGTCTTCTTTGACTTCCCTTTTGCGTTCTTCTTGAAAGCATTAGGTTTGTTTTGAACCTTCGGGGGTGCATTTGGTGTAGCTTTGGGAGCACCTTTACCCTTGTTATTCTTGTTCTTCTTCTTCTTATTGAAGGAGACGGCATTCGCTTCATGCGGTGCCAATGAGCCAGTAGGACGATTCTTATGATTCTCCATGATCAATTCGTCCTCCCCCTGATCTTGCTGCAATGCATTACTCAGGGCGACATAGGTTTCATAATTCTCCTTCTTGTACTGGCGGCTCACATGAGTGAACTTAGGGTGAAAGGTGGAGAGGGTCTTGTTAATAAGATCCTTTTGCGTAAGCTCTTTGCCACAAAGCTTCATGCGTGTGACAATCCCATAAAGCTTGGTGTTGTAATCCTCCACAGTCTTGTAGTCTTGGTAGCGTAGGTTTTGCCATTCACGCTCAACCTTGGGGAGTAAGACATTTTCAATCTGCTCAAAGCGTTTCTTCAATGAGTCCCACAAGACTTTTGGATCACGTTCTGTCATATATTCACTCTTCCGAGTAGCACTTATGTGGTGGCGCAAGAAATGCAAAGCCTGCGCCTTCTCCACGTCTGTTGCGGCAGTGTCTCCCGCCTTAGGCAGAACGGTCTTCAAAAGATCTTTGCTGCTTAGGAGGATCTCCGCATCAAGTGCCCATGACAGGTAGTTGCTTCCATGAGGAGTCAAGACTTCAAAGTCTCTCTTCACGAGGTCAGACATCTGCATGATGTCAATGTGCAAGGATTAATTCATGTATCCAAGTAATAGAAAGCATAAGTATAACAAAAACTACGTGTTTAAGTTATAATATTGGTGTTTTTATATAAAATCACCAAAATCTGGGGTGTTATATGCAAAAATAACACAATCCAGCAATTTTCGGATTATCCATGTCAATTTTCGTAATTAACAGGATTTTTCCGTAATTTTCAGATATTCCAGGGATATTCTGGTAATTTCCAGATATTCCGAGGATATTTTCATAATATTCAGATACGCCGAGGACTTTTCTGGTAATTTCCAGGGCTTCTTTGTAATTTTCAGATTTTCCGAGTATAATCTCGTATTTTCTGAAATTATGAGGACTTCATTGCAAATTTCAGGGCTACGGGAGGACTTATTTGCAATTTGTGAGAACTGCGAGGCCTTTTTTGTAAAAACTGAGTCGTGTATATGAGGGCCAAAACCCTAGCTCTCTTCTCACTTTCTCCACTTTCTCCTTCCAGCCGCCGGCTCCTCCTTTTCTTTCTTCCACCAAATCTGGATCTGGCCATGCGAAGTCCGGAGAGATGAACCCGAAGCCAGCGCAGCGCAGCGCGAGGTGAATCCAGGCTGGCGCAGCGCGGCGCTGCAGCCTGACGCGCAGGCGGTGCGGCGGGCGGGGCCCAGGCCGCGCACCTCGGCTGGCGGCGCGGTGGCCCGCGTTCGGGGCAGCGCGAAGGCCGGGGCGTCCGATCGGGGCCGGGCCCAGGCAGGCGCGTCGGCCGGGTCCCGCGTGCTGGGCAGGCCGCGGGGAGGCGTGCGGTGGCCGGGGCCCGCGGCTGCTGCGTGCGGCTCAGCTGCCGGGCCAGGTTTTCTGCAGCATGGTGGTGCGCTCGGCGCGGCACAGCCAGCTCCTGGGCCCGCGCGACGTGGCGCATCGACCAAGTCCCGGCGTATGGCGTCTGTGCCAGATCCGGCCGGGTCCCGCGGCTGCGCGTGATGGTCCGCGGCGATTTCTTCTGTTTTTTTCTTTTCATGGATCTTGAGTTCTTTGATTCGGCGACATGGATCTTGGGTTAGGGTTTGAACCCAGTACCCTCTGTGCTGCTTCTGTGATGCATGTAGGTTCCGAACTAGGGTTAGGGAATGAAACCCTTAACCCTTTTGCTTCTGTTTTAGATCTGAACTCGACGATGTGACACCGTATCTGGACCGGACTTCGTGCCGGGTAGGATTAGAGTTCTTCAAATCTCGATCTAGGGTTAGGGAATGAAACCCTTAGCCCTTTTTGTTTCTCTGTGATGCTTCGGATCTAGGTTTAGATCTGGTGCCATCTTCTGTTGCTTTACAGATCGAGATCTAGAGTTAGATCTAGGAGCTGAGCACTCCGGTGTCGTTGCACCGGAGGCTTTGCTTCCTGGCGACGTTGCGCCCGAACTTATTTTTCTTCATGTTTTTGACGATTCTTCAGATGCAGAACGTCTTCGGACGGCCATAGCTTCTAAAGCTCGTCCTCGGATCTGATCTATTGATTTCTGGACAGATCTTGGCTGCAACGAGTCAAGATAGCAAAAATCATACGCAAAAACAAGAACATACCGTAGTTCACCACCGATCTGTTGGCGAATTCCTCGTAGAGCGTGCTGATAACGTGTTAGGTTATCGGCGGAACGACGGCACGTAGATCACGACAGATAACGAAAAGTAAAACTGGAATAGAGGAGACGAAATTCTTTATTGCGAAATTCTGGTGTCAGGTTACAGGGGGGTCTCCTCAACTATATATAAGGGGGGAACCCTAACTTCGTGTTGGGCCTGAATTCGATAAAGCAGCCCATATGGACCAGGACTCCTTCTTCTAGAAGGTGGGCCTGGCCCAATTAAGAGTTTTACAACACTAACCACCTGACACCCTCCTTCGCTTGGGCCCTCACATGATCCGCCCCACAGACCACCCTCACAGGCTCACCACGAACGTTGCTGCCGTAGAACTCCCCCTCTTGGACCATAACGCGATCCGCCCTGGAGCCCACTCCCACAGGCCCACTGCAAACGTTACAGCCCACAGAATTCCCCTATTTCAGTCCTAACGCGATCCGCCCCACAGCCCATGCCGACAGGCCTACTACTAACGTTGCAGCCTGCAGGATTCCCCCGCTTGGGCCCTAACGCAATCCACCCCACCCACTCCCGCAGGCTTAGCCGCTTAGGTCGCTTGCACGCTTAGCGGTTAGGCAGCGCATTACCATCGGACAACCTCGCTAAGATCATGATATTACCACTGATCCACATAGATCAGTTAGATTATGGCAAGCACGGAAACCTTCTTCAGATCACAACCGTCATGGCAGAAAGCATGATGGTGGGCACGTTTCTTTTCCCAATACCTTTAGTTCTCGTATACTCGCTTGCACACCTTTTTTGGCGAACCATACCTCAACCAAAATAGATAACCCTGCAGGCGGTGCACGTTTCTTTTCTCAAAATAGATATTGCATTAGATATCTAATATTTTACATATATTTTATCAAATGCAATTTTGTTTTATATAATAAAATTCAGGTCCCTTGCAACGCATGTGCACTTACCTAATAAACTAATGAAAACCTACACTACATACCTTATGTTGCACCAACGTGTCATCAAGGGGTGAAGCTAGATGCACCCAGCCAAGTGCACGTGCACCAGGTAAAAAGAAAGAAAAAACAGTGAAAATTGACCAAAAAAAAAAAAAGAACCCTTTATGCACCACCTCGGTCAAAATTTCTGCATCAGCCCAGCCCGTGGGCGGCCCAATAAGATAGTATGCACTGGTCTGGACTCATCATTTTCCTTGTGACTCATAATAACTTCAAGGAACTTGTTCCAAATTTTCGGATGACACATTTTCTTGAGACACTCAGATCAGTGCCATCGCAGTTTTGCCTTTTATCGGAGTTCGACCCTATCAAAAATTGCAACCACAAAGTCTTATACACGGAGTGTTTGCACTGACCCGACAAGTGATTGATAAATTTCAGCGATATCTGCACCCACCTGAATACGGATTATAGAACATATACATTGGTGAATATCCAACTCTCACGCATACTACTTCCGTTCCTTCTGAAGTCATCAACAAATCCAACCTTTTGCATTTAATAAAGTGAAAACAGTTAACCCCTGCCGTCCTCACTGGCGCTCACTCCTCTGACCTCCTCGACATCACCCAACATGAAATCTCCGCAGCGCCAAGAAGCGAATATAGATTATAAGTACATTACCTTTTAACCCCCAAATCTACAATTTCTTCATATGAAACAGCGAATAATGAAATCATTACTAACTTTTCTTGTTCTTCTTTCTCCACATAGCGAATAAGGACATATTTTAGCAAATATGGATGGTAAGCATCAATTAACTTCTTTACACCAGGATCATATTTTATCTCCTCTTCATAATTGATGTTATCTGTACATTGATTCCCCACATAACTTGGCTCTGGTTTTTTCCTCTAGTGAAATCGTTCCAACCTATCGATGTGCAGAAAATAAAGGACATCAATTGAAAACGAACCCAAATTTTGAACCCTGATTCTATGAAATAAAGTTTTAGATAAAGGGAATTTATTTCATCAAGTAAATGAAAATATCCCGGCCTCTACATCGTTCGATGTATTTAGCCGTCCATTATTACAACCTCAACTATGCGTAGACTCCGTCTATCACATAGCACAAATGACAAAACACCAAACAAGTTTTGGTAGAAGAATAGTAAACAGTTCATCAACATAACCTATCACTAAACCTCCACCCATGTTTGGCAAAGATATCCATCGTTACTATCTCCAAAAGGCGGCATGCCTTTAGCATGGATGTTCTTCCCTCCTCCTTTTGGAACAATGACCATGTTCTTATCCAGTACGTGGCCCTGTAAATTACGTGCATAGGAGTTAGAATAACAATTTTATCAACAACAATGTCATTGCGGTTTCGCCATAATGCCCAGCATATAGCGGCGATTCCCACAAGCATTTGCCCTCTATCCTTCTGTAGAAACCCATCTATCCAATCACCAAACATATCAGCAACATTAATAGGTGGCTTAATACCAAAAGATAGCTCTATCAACCTCCAAATTAATCTAGCAAAACTGCAATCAAAGAAAAGATGTTGTATAGTTTCCAAGTTACTACAAAAACAACACTTATGGTTGTAAAACTGATGCACCAGGTTCACGGTTATAAAATTATCTTGAATGAAATAAAGTTATCTTGAATGAACAACAATTCCACCATTATAAAACTGATGCACCAGGTTCACGGTTCAGCAAGAAGCATCATTTGATTTTTTTTTACATTATTTAATTTCTTGGTAAAAGCTGAAAAGGGGAAGGTCCTTCCTGGCTTTCTCGGTTGATCAACTTATTCCTCCTGCAGGCTGCCACACACAGAGGGCAAAGGGAGAGCCGCCGCCCAGCCGGCGGCACGCGGGGCGCGAACAGCGGCTGAGGCCGGCAAGCGACAAGTCTGCGAGGCCATGACGATGGTTGATATCTCGATTTACTTCTCTGATGGGAAATTGGGGATCGGCACTGAACGGAGTTGTGGAGAAGCACGAAGGAACGATCCGTATGACTGTATGAGGGAAGAAACACGCAGGCTGCCGGCGGCAACAAGTCGTATCGAAGAAACCAGGAAGGAACGAGGCCGTAGAGGCTAAAAACTGGGCTTCTAGTCTGTTTTTCTTCATAGCAGGCCGCCGAGCGCGATTTTGGGCCTGGGGGATGCAGGCGAGTCAGTCCAGGGGTGCATTCGTGGTCAATTTCTATCTACTAGTAAAAAGGCATGTGCGACATGCACATGCAAATATTTTCAACACGATGTAGTTTGATGTGGTTATGCGACATCATAGTTAAAAAAGGAAAATATGTAATTAAATTGTTTGAATAATCACATTGAGATATAATGTGATACATATTTTTTACATTTTAGTAAATGTAATTTACTTCCAATAAACTTTTACATACTATAAACAGGACAATGCTCAACGGTTTACAGGAAACCAAATGAACAATAACACATTTTGAAGCAACCCCGTCCAGCTGAACCCCTAGTCTCGTGAGTTTACATTTTTCTTTTTCTTGGATCTTTGTCATCATGAGGTGAATTTTATATCCCATGTTTGTTTTTGATGGAAAGTTCACCCTTGAACATACGCATGTTTAAGACTCCTATCATCTCTTTTTGTTAATATATTACAATGAAGACTGAAATTTGGATAGCATTATCTACACTGCAAGCAAACAAAATTAATCTCCCTCATTATGAGTTTTTAAAACCTTCATCAACACTAATAAGCTAAATTAACGTGATAACCTCTCCATAGCACACCTAAATTAATATAAGTCAGAAAGGCTTGTGCCACTGTTCATCATATGATCGTGGTCTCTGTTAAGGTTTTATTACCTGGTCATTTCATCATGTTAAATGTTACGTGTACATCTGAGTTGTGTGACCGCACCGTCCGACTGTATTCCTAGATATCCGATGATGTCTAAGTTGTGCGGCCGCACCATCTGACAATATACTAAGATTATGTGCAGTCGGGCTGTCTGGTCATACAAACCGGTCGGCTCCATAGCAATGTTCACAATATATTAACTTCTCTGGCCATTCCCTTTTAACTTAAGTGGAGCCGATGTCTTTTACATTTTCTCATAATAATACAGGTATTTGTGAAAACAGACCTGTTTTCCATGCTAATTTTGAATTTGACCTCTTTTTTGAATCTGAAGCAAAGACTTGCCCCTATTCCGTTAGGACTTGACGGTGATAAATTAATACCCTTATTGCCCGATGTGACCGCTCAATAATCTTGTAAAATCATGGATATTTAACAATGCTTCCGATTGACTAATAACTGAGATAAGTATCCAAATTTATTAGTATTAGTTGTACCGATGTGAGTCAGTTCTTCAAATTGACAAAGAAATACGTATTTCAAAGGTCAACAGATTTGAAATTCACCCAAATCATGGCACCCTTCTTTTTAAGTATGGACGAAGCCTAAATTTTCTGTTACAACAAATCATCGCACCCTTCTTTCATATTTTGTCATTTCTAGAGTTCAAAATAATAAAAAATATTTTAGTTAGAAAAAAGTATAGATCCACCTCGGTGTCATTGATGTAGTCGATGTCATTTGCTGAAACGCTCGAGGTCAAAAAATCGATGTAAATTGGCAAGCTTCTCCTCTGATCCTATTGCATCATCAACCAGCACAATATGTGATGCTAGAGGTGGAGGAATGACATGCGTTTGATGGCGGCACGCTTATTAACGCAAGAGACTAAACTCTAAATAGAATCTGGTCACATTTAATTAGTGATTTATAAATACATTTCATTTTTGGAAACAAAAATGTGTGCATGGAATTTATTTGGAAACATGGATCATGTCTCCTCATTATTTGTGCATAGAATTAATTTTATTAGAGGCAAATTAGTGAGATAATTATTGAAAAATATTTGATAATACTCATTTTTGGCACTTTCAATTCTTCCCTCATTAGAAACCTCATCATGTGTCTACTCCTTGCTTTAGATTTCAATTTTTTTTGGAAGATATAGACGTGCACATAGAATAGTTCTTATTGGGTATTGCTTCCCATTGAATGAGAAATTACATATCGTTTGATGTTATTTCCGAAATAGGTGATGGAGGACTTCCAAAGTATTACATGGAAGACAATCTACATCCATGCATAAAATAGAACACAACACACCCGACTTCCATCACATATTTGCCGGATTCAAGCGCTCCATATGCTTCTAAGCCGCTTTTCCGCACCTTCAATAGCATAACTCAGTTTCTTTTTTGAGAAAAAAAAACTATTTTTCTTGATAAACAGATTGCAAAAAGTATACATAATGTTTTTGTTCTTGAACTTATGCCAACCCAACTCTCCAGGTTTTTCTCAACTCCAAAAATCACCATATATCATCTTAATTTACTTAGAACATGTTTTACCTATGCAAAATAAGGCATAATGGCTCAGGAGTGGAAAAGTAGCTCCAAAATAAAGCTTTACCCTATGAAAATTAGCAGTATTGTCAAAAGTAATGTTACTTGAAGTCGAAATATAAAAAAAACTTGTAATAGGTTCCTTTTTCTCACCAACTTTCAGTTGGATGCAATCATTTTCAAACCTTGTACACGTTCAGGCATCTCCAAAGGAGTTTTCGTAGTTCTCTTCAGGAAAAGAAAACTTGTAATAGATCCGGATATGCAGTGTACTGACTCGTTATGAAGCTGCTATCCCAAGCTTGACCAGCAACCAAGGCAAGAAAAAAAAAGGGACTGTATTGTGTCCTGTCATCTCGAACTTCAATTTTGTCATGCATATTCTATCATTCAGAAAACTCGATGTAAAAGGAAATGATACATTAGAACTCCATTAACATCAGGCTGATAACACATATGAATTCCATCCGAGCCTGTATATCTAAATTCGCATGGCAAGTTATTAACCCTCTGCAAGAAAAAAAATCCCGCCAATGATGTCTGCAAAAATTTAAGAAATTACAAGAAGGTTTGTTTCAAACAGATTTAATGGCTACTGAACAGTGAATAAATTTTAATTGATTGATAGATTGTAATTAAGCATATGCTTACTGCTTAGATTGTGATATATATGACTAATTACAAAGAAAAAAAATCAGAAGTGATAGGAGAAATAAAACTGTGCAACAAAAGAATAGACACTTATTGGTAGTTAAGTTTACATGCGACCAAAAAACTTGTTCTGCTAAAGATACAAACATTGTCATTTTCTCAAAACTATAACAAAATACAGTGGTAGGTTGGTAGGTAGGTGTATAAGAAAAGCTTAATCGAAGACTCACCCTGGTACATGGGAATTTGATTGAAGACCTAGCGTGCAACCACCAATAGTATCACGGACCTGCTCATAGAGGGTAAACTAATTTAAGGGCCATTCACTAATACAAAAGTAAAGCTTAAAATTATATTGATCTTAGGCATCGACAACTACAAGTGTAGTTGAACAGAGCTTACATTCATATATTCTATTGAAGATAGTCACAGGTAATTTCATAAGGAAAATGACATCAAGAGCACATTCTATAACACGTATATGTATGGATTTTTAGATATTATTTCTTCTTCATGAGTTCCAGGGATCTCTTTCCATAAGGTTAACTACCAGATTTTAAAATTACATGCTCTGTTTTGGAGAATGCAGAGGGGATGTTAAAGAATATGCACAAAAAAACAAAGTAATATTCAGGCATACACAACAGAAAATGCACGCTGACCTTGGTAATAGAATGGATGTACCTGAGTGCAAAAAGTGAGTGCCCAGAATTGTTCTCATTCCTTGAACAATTTTAAATTGAAGGCTCAAGTGTGACTTATTTGGTATGATTGGTTGTCCAAACCTATCGATTTAAAGGATAATTGAGAAATTGAAATTAGGCATCCTAAACACACATGTTACTATCTATAGAATAGACATGTCACATGTCAACATCATGTATTCAGAGAAAATTTCAAAGAAGTAAATATAGTTAAACATATAAATCAAATAATATTTGTTAATAAGCACGCTTGAAAGACAAAGCTACAATCAGTAAGGCTAATTAACAACATAAATCAAACTCAGGATAAACACACGTTATATGAAAGGAAGCAAGCATCGACATACACAGGCAAAGACGTTCAGAAGCTAGCTGGTCCAAAGATAGCAGACTGCCTGCCGCCACTGCATTCTTGCGAAACCTGGACGCCTCCTCCTCCCCCACGATAACAACCTTCTGCTCCTCCTCCTCCACTTGTCACCATCTGCAGATCCCCAAATCGAGGCCTGATCAAGAGCGCCCAAACAGAATCATCAAGAATTCGCTCGGGACATCAAACAAGGAAGAAATTTGGGGAATGAATCACAAACCTGTTGCATTGTATGGCTTGTCGTCGTCGTTGCAATAACCTGGGGGGATCACTCCTGGGCCCCGGGTGCCCTGCCTCCGAGGTCTATCTTCATGCGAAGACGCACATCATGACCGGGTCAAAAAACCGATCTAGAGAAATTGGAGGGAAGATCAGGCCGGTCGAATTGAACTGGGGAACACCTGGTGTTGGCTGTGATGCTGCCGTCGCAAACACTAATTCAGTGAAGGAATCCCGGTATCGTGCATTCAAATTGACCACATAATAACCATGTTTGCGATTGATCTAATCATATCAAAGGGAGAAAAGAATAAAAAACAACATATGCTTGGTAATCTTGTGAACGACCTCATCGGCCACCCCTTCCACCAGCGGCTCCACCTTCGCCGCCAGCGGGTGCTCCACTTCCAGCTCGGCCTGCAGCTCCTTGGTGGAAAATCCACGATGTCCCCCGACCGGCGCGTAGTACTCGAACTGCCGGGGCAGCGGCACCACGGCCGCGGCTGTCCCGAGCGGTACGAAGTCCAGCACCTGCACCACTACGCATCCATCGCCAGCTACTCGGCGGCGATCTGGTGCGGCATCGTGGGCTGGCTGCCCGGTTTGGAACATATGCGGGACAAGCGGAGATGCTCGTCTCCCGCATGGACGACCCGGCGCGGGTCAGCTCTATGTTTTCCGCCGGCGTGGTCAGCTATCTGGCGATTGAGACGGCTGTGATGAAATTGGAGCGGCGATGGGGGGCGTAGTTGAAAATTTGATTGGAATGAAACCGGGCGTGGAGACAGGCAGGAAAGGTATGCGTCTTGGTTTCCAAGGAAAATGACGCTTATACAATAGGAAAGCGAGAGGATTTCGGGGGATCGTCAAATAAAATTAGAGAGGCAATCAAAAAATGGTTCGAAATTTGTTTGCAAGGAAACTTTGGCTTGGGGATCGCCAGGAAAGGAAAACGAAGCATGCTCAATAGGAAGGACATGAATTTGGGAGCGTGGGTCGGGCTGGGTGTTGCGGGAGGGTAGAGTTGCGCCGGTGAAAAAAACATTTTTTTGACCCTCAAATGTTAAACTTTCTCTGTTGTAATCGTGTCGCAAGGTGTCGCATTCCCTGTAATGGCCTCACATTTCTTTAAATCCGACGGTGGAAGTAGTGATCAAGATAGCAATCAAGGGTGGATTAGAGGTTGGGTACACAAGATTTTAGTAAGCCAACAAAACACAGGTAACTCGTGTTTTATTAGTTTAGATTAGATGAAAACTGATTTTAGTTTTCTTCGTGGGTGTAGCTGCACCCACACTGCCGTGTACGTGGCTTCGCCAATGGTGGGGATGCCCATGACCTAGAACCACATCCATAGTTTCTTTACCGGTGATCTGTTTTTACCGGAGGTCATTGAGAATATCAATCTTAATACATTTAGGAAAAAATTCAAACACCCTTTGAAAATTTTACAGAAAATCAAAATAAGTTTTACGAGAGTTCAAAAAATATTATCACTGCCGGATTTACTAAAAAATATTCAGTGAAAACGGAATTTAAGAAATCCAAATCCACTAAAAAATTTGAAACGTTACCGGACCTCACCAGTAGACCAGAGATTTAGGAAATTTCAAAAATCTTATTTCGCGCTTGCCGTAGCGTTTTGACCATCACTATCCATGCGAGTACACCGCTGCTATCGCTGTTCTGGCGATGCGCCGGCGAAGCAGCCCCGCTCAATTTCCCTTGCCGACCTGCCTTGTTGGTGCCACATAGCCCGTGATAGCCATGATGGCAGTGCCACCATGTTGTCTGCCTAGTCAGCACCTGCTTTTTGTGGGCTAGGCCCATTTTCTTGTTCCCGTGGTTACTGTAGCATCACTGTAGCAAAACATAGCTTAATTACCCTCATTAGATTCGTCTCGCAAAGTAGCCCAGGTTTCTGCAAAAAGTTTTGTAATTACACTTTATTTAATACCTTTAAATAGCAAGAACTTTGGCCTAAACTTTAGTCCTAAACGAAACGAACACGCCCTTATCCTGCTAACGTTCTTTTTTAATTTTTATCCATTAGTTGTTGTTTGTTACCACCCAGGTTTTTGTCGAGTCCGTTAACCATATCTGGCTTCTAGCCCAGCAAAGCCCTTTCTCTTTCAGTACTATTATCCATTTTTGGTGTGGGCCAAATTTTAGAATGAGGCCATCTAATTTATTATATGTGTTTTTTATGAGATTATGCTAGAAAATCTATCTAAACTAATAAAGTACGAGTTGAGAGACTAATGTTTCCCTACCAAAATTTTGTGTACCCTCCTCTAAACCCACCCTTGATCTAATTAGACCCACCACCTCCTTACCATTGATCTCAATCCCTCAACTCCTGCACGCGGGCCCATAACGTTAGCAAACGATGTGTTACACCCTTGTTACATTGAAATCATGCGCTGGAGGGTTACGCTCCAGCCTTTTCTCACGATTTTTTCTCACCGATTCCTGCACCCACCCGCGTTGAAATCTGGTTCCTCGATTGTCTCCCGTTACCAAATTGGAAAACGATTCCAAATCCAAACCGGGGTTTCCATATTGTGCGAATGCTACCAAACCGGCCAGGATCCTTCATGATCTCCGCCTTCTCCGTCCATCTGCGGCGAGGCGGCACGGCAGTGCCACCACGACGAGATTGATTTGAGGTCGATCTGCTGACGACGATGACGTGTGGCCTCCTCCTGTCCTCCTTGACGATGAGGTCAATCTGCGGCGGCGCGCGCGACCACGACGACGGTGCATCAACCTCCATGGCAGCGCGACCACGACGCCGGGGCGTAGCGGATTTTAACAAATGGTGACGCACATCCTCCCGGCATCAAACTCCATGGCAGCCATCTGTTTTCTTGCATCTTGGTCGCAGGTAGAAAAAGACGAATCGCCTCCTTTTTGTTTCAGATACTATCAGGTGCACTTCAGTTGACCCCCCTACGTAATTTGGCACAACGATTGCTGAGTACATATTAATAGAAAACCTTTTAGTTTGTATCTGGTTCTATCAAATTCAAAATATGACTTTGTTTGTTCTTCAGATGTAAGACTCGTGACCATTGGTTCAATTGAAGAATCATCGGGAATGACGAAGCTGGTATGCAGAACTGTCCCAGCAGAAGATGAGATGAGCATGACAGAGATAATCATCCGAGTGTTACTTCCTTACATTAGTTATTTTGCTATGTCAGGTCGATCAGATTAAAATTATTACAGTTGGGATGTGAACTTTTTGCATTGCGTCAGTGTTTGTTCCTATATGACACATGTGTGCTCGATTCGAAAGGTAATATCACCGCAGGTGAGCATCTCATTATTAGTCATAGTACATTGTAATGGTGACCAAGGAACTAAACAACGTGTGATACTGTTGCTCTATAATAATCTCTTCAAGCAAATTCCTCTGGTTCTCGCTGTGTTCTTTTACTGCAGTCTTTTTCGAGTATGTGTGTTTCTACCGCTAATATATCTTACTTGGATGCTGAACATTATGTGAGTTGACATGTACTTAGAACTATTGAAGATGGTTATAGATACAAGCCACTGCCTCAGCTGCGCAAGTTATTATATCTTTTCATATTCATGGATAAAGATGTGGCGCTAACGTTTTTTTTAGAAAAAAAAAGATCCAGGCCAAAAAAATGTGGTTCATTGCATATTCTTATTTAAGATATTTGATTCGGCCAAAATGTAATTTTGTGATTTGAAACCTATAGAGATCCGTATATATGGACCATTTGATTTATGAACGCCATAGATAATTATTTCTTGATTTTGCACTCCATATGCTTATATGTTTTTCATCAGGGTTTCTGAAACCTGTACCAAATCCCTGCACTTCTGATTGTTCCTGATGGATAATCATCTACGCGATATAACGAACACTGAAACTGGTGGTGCGTATTATTCGTCTTGTCTACTTGTTTTCTCATCAATCGTACTGGCCTTACAAATTTTGGATCCAGGTTATTTTCAAATGAGTGCTTTGAGCTTATGTTTCGCCATCGTTATTGAGCATGTCAGTTCTCTTTGTGGTTGTTTAACAGTCTCATTCAGAATCCCGGGTCAAGCCCAAAACCCCATTTCTCTTGTAATCAGTCATAGTGGCAAATTATACTTCATAATTTTGTTCATACATATTTCATCTATGAAACACTATTGTTTTGGTTTGTCCTCACCAGGAGAGCATGAGGATGAAACGCTTGACAGGAAATGCGCACAGAGTATATAAAGACTGATCAGTATGTGAGTTAGTGGGATCTGCAGATTGCGTCTGCGTCTTGGCAAGATGTGAGTATGCAAGGAACACTGCAACTTGGGGAGATTCTACTGAATTATGGTAGGTCCATGGAGGTATGGATGCATAGTGTTTTCATAAAGTGTTGATACATCGTTCAGTTTTTTTTTTTCTTGGGGAGATTATGTATGAATGGTTTTTGTGCTCTCTGTCATACTACTCAAATGGCGATAATCATGTTAACTGAGTAATACAGACATCGTTTTGTCTCAAATATGGAGTTTTTCAAATTTTCTGTTACTTGTTTAATTAATGTATTTTTATTACCAAATAATAAGAACAAAAACACAATATAGCATGTCCTCAATGAGATACATGAAAATTTTCAATTTTCTAACAGAACAATTTATATTTATACTATTATTGTTCTAAATTTTCTATGCCAGTTTTGCATTGTTATTTGGTAGCTAGATCAAGTGTTTTTGCCTGAATTAACTGTATTACTCTTCTTTATTTATATGGCAGGGTCCTACAAAATTTAATGGGTTGATCGGAGGTGCAGCGAAGCCAACAAATAGTTGATGTAAGCAGTTGAGACGCAGGTTGCATGCTTTTACAACTATGCACAAACCAAGTTAATTGATATCTGCTCCTTGCCTCTGTCATGTTACTTTTACAACTATGCACAAACTTTAATGGCTTTTTTATGCTAAATCCCATTTATGCTCATGGTTTATTTGTTTATCAAATGTCATATATTTCTAAGGGCCTACTATACTGCTAAAGGTCCATGTATGCGTCCAAATTGGTGAAGAGTATCAGTGAGAAGGACATAAAGATTGGTGAAGAGTATTTGCAATCCACTGTAAGCTTCGTATCTTTTTTTTTACTGGAACTGCAGATTCTTTTCTACCTGCTAGCTCTGCTGGTTATTCTTGTTTCTGGGAAGATTCTAACATTTGTGCAGCATTACATTTCAAACCCAGATGCCCACAGAGATTTTCCAAAAGTGGGATGGGAAGTGCAGAGATATCTGGTTTTCCAAAAGGACTTGTATTCTGATGGATGTCCAATGCCTTACATGAGAGGTTTGCTGAGGGAACTTGGTATGTATGGTTGGGGTAGAAATAGATTTCAAGTGTAACATTTTCTTTCCTATGTTTCAAATGACAAGTTTGTCTAAGTGAACTATCAATATGAAATTATCTATAGTTTGATTATTCATTTTTTGGTAAGCTAATAGCATAACCAATTCACTAAATTGTCCTATAGTTTGATTTTTGACATGTCACATTCTTTTGTGCAGGTTACATTAGAAAGGCCCTTCTTATGTAACCACTCACATGGATCCTTGTTGTACCAAGTTCAGGTAAACTAAAGTAAACCACTGATAAATGCATAATGGATTTTTTTTAGTTCGCATATGATATTGTTTTTTAAGTTTCTGGCCTGAAATGTGTGTGTGTGTGTGCCGATTATCAGTTTCTTTTATTTAATCTTTATTCTAAACTAATGGTTCTCTGAAGCTTTGTGAAAATTTTCAGTTTCTCTTACGGTAGCTGGGCATCCGATATTTGTTTTTATTTTCGTATGAACAATGATTCTGTGTCTTCTGATCCATTTCTTTATTTATTTGGATATGGTATGATCGGACCATATATTAGGTTACACATTATAACTGCTAGCTTCTATATGTTTTACAGGCAAGGAGAATTTTCTATTTGATACATGTGAGCCTTCTTCCTTTGTTGGGTTTTCTACAGAAGTTCATGCTTTGATTCGGGAAAACCTGCATCTGCCTGATCCTTATTTCAACACAAACATGAGCTAGCTGACATTTTCTTGGGTGAGATGAAAGCTCCTGCTCACACTTTCTGATTTTTCTTTTTAGTTTATAACTTGCGTCCAAAGATAAATGTCAGTAGGATATGATAGGGAATGTGATAAAAAGCACTCCAGATAAAAAAAAGGTGTATCTCAGGTTGAATATCCGAGCTGCAGAAGAGTTCTACTGGAGTAAAACTTCTGAGAGTTTATCCAGAACATGATAGAAAAAACTCGACCGGTTGGGGAAGACCGCCCCCCTGGCTTTCTTTGGCAGAGAAGCTCAACCTTTCGATCTTTGATGATCCAGAACATGATAACTCCTATACTGAATGTTGAGTTTTATCTTTGGATCTCCTGCACAATATTGTGTATCTCAGAGTTATTTTTGGCAAATAGTTTAGTTCAACAAAGTGAGATAACTGTCATTATGTCATATTATGAATACAGATTAAAAGAAAAAGCTACCTCACCATTATTTGTTATGGTGTTGCTTTTATCAGATTGTTACCACTGTGTGATATCTGCATTGACAATCCGTTTTTATAGAATTTCAATTGTTTGGTAATTATCTTGAGGGGAATAAAGAACGAAGGCCTTGTATAATCTTTTTTTTTCAGATCGATGATGAAAAGGTACGTGGTGCCTTAGCATTGGATTTGCCATTCAAGTTAAGTGTTGAATAATTCACATTTTTCCTTTACAAATGGTTAATCAGTCTAATGGAGTGCCGATGCCAAATCTTGTGTATTGATAGACATTTTTGTTAAAAGAAAATTTAAATTTGTTATTCAAAGCGATTATGATTGTATTGTTCAGGTTGCTACGAGAAGCCGTTATCCTTTATGATTTACCAAATTAATTGTTCTATATTTCTTTTCAACCATCCCAAAAATGGCACTTTGTAAAATGAAAGCACTTTGAGGCTTTATTTCCTCTCAAGGCAGCGTATTGGGTTAGACACTACTTGTCATGTTGTTCAGCTGCTCCGGTAAACCAGCCCGCCCTATCTTTTGTAGGTGGTTAATTTTATCTATTACATCCGCATACAGTTTTGTTGTATTTAATCTTTGTCTTTTGTTTCCTCAGTGGAAAAACTCTAAATTTTTATAAAAAACTCAAGGTCAACCATTGGCTGGTCCTAGAGCACAAAATTTTCAAAATATCTGAAATTTCTGTATGTTGCCAGCCAAATAGTTGAACACCAATGTCCAGGAAAGATAATTTCCTATAAAAAAATAGAGCATGCTATATATTTCTTAGTAATGGATAATTGATAATTTAAACTACATGGTAGAATACTTAATATAACGAAATAACTTTTAGCCAATTCCTTGATGCGATATCAAATAATTTATTGTAGCAACATTTTTTTTAAAAAAATGATGGTTAATTACAACAGCTCCATGAATGCATGTGCTACATGCATTTATTGATTTACAAGGATAATGAACCATAATGTATCTCTTTAAGTTTTTTTTCATGCATCTTATCAAAGATAATTAGTCATCCAGTGAATGAAAAATATTATATCTTGCACCTTATTGTTTTACCAAATCTTTTACTATTTGTTGGGTTAATTAAGATGATTTTATTGTCCACATATATAATATTATCAGCTTCATCTTGAATATTGTTTTGAGCCTTTTAGACACGTGCGTGTCGCACGTACATTGTTACTAGTCTCGTAAAAAAGCAAAGCATCTAGCCGTTTTTTTTTTATCAAAAAGCATCTAGCCGTTGATAATACAACATAACAAACCATGACCAGCTGATCTATTTATAGTTTCCATAGCACATGACATGGAGACCATAATAAATAAAGTATGCAAAAAGAGTAAAAGACCTGCCAAAACTCATTTGTATCATGCGCTTAATAACATGTAGACCATCGCGTACAGGAAGACATGCCAAGAATAAATGGCACAGGTGCGCTAAAGGCCAATTCAGGACTGAGGAAAAATCAAGGCGGTGCTGGGCTGCCGGCGGTGCTGGGAGCGGGAGGTCACGTTACCGGACTGATCCGTACGTTGCAATGCAAAATCATATCACGAAATCTCAGCGTGATGAGAAGATAGCAGGCGTGCTATTTGTTTAATTTGAACGCATAAATTGAACAGAGTTTGTCCAACATAGACGTGACATGCATGCTGATGCATGATAATGTCATGATAATAAAAGCTATTGTAGTTCAAACCCACTCGCGCTGATGCAAACGTACCAATGAGACTATGAGAGAGGACGAAGCCGTCTGGCACAACAACTAGCACAAATGTATTGTTACGAAACAGAAGTTTATGCATGCACTCAGGCCTACCTAACCAAGATCATGCTAGGAACACCTAATATATCAATATTAGCATTAATATTTACTCGCAGTCAGCATAGTTGAGGCGTAACCAAAGTATACATGTGTACTATAGTTTGAATGCTAATCCAAAAATAATAGTATTAATTTAGCTAGATATACAATATGCAGAAATCATATACATCTAAAATTAGGAATACTTTATAAAAAATCTACTATAAATCGAGGACCAAACTGCCAATTGTGACCTCTCAAAAGCTTGGATGAATAGCCAAAAGCCATAGAGGAAATTCCCTCTATGGCCTCAAAAAAAATCAAGCTTCCCTCCATGGCCCTCCCAGAACTGAAGTTCCTTATCAGGCCCAAATTCATTTTTTCCTTCCCTCCATGACCCTTCCGTTAGTTTATGGCCTTAACGGTGTTAAATAGAGGGTAAAAGTACCATTTTACCCCTGATTCGAAAATGGCTTCATTTATATTCAAAAAATTTGTATGAAAGTGAGTATTAATTTATAGGTGTATGTTTGTTTCAAAATGTTTATCATGACTTGTTTTTATTCGAAATGAGCATTATATTTTCATTCATTCATCAAGGAACACATCACTTAATTGCACAAGATGCATGAAACACATCACAATCAGATTGACTTGACGAATGCAAAGTTTCACAAGTGGATAGGTTCACACATAAATACGATGGGCACACATATAGTGACATACAACAACTATTCAGCATGCAATACATAGGAGGGAGCAAATCATGCTAGAACTTAGATGCTAAGTCTTCTTTTGCTTCTTGTGCTCATTGCAGGGCTAGCAGGAGCTCTTTTGCTTCTTGTACACATTGAGGGAGTAATATGGGTCAACATATTTTTCTATTGATTCATTGTTAAGTGATGTGATGAATGCTAATGCATGGCTGCAAGGAATACCAGAAACCTGCCATTCTCTACAAGAACATGTCCTGTCATTTAGGTTGACCACAAACCGAAAGCCACTGCCTCCCATTGCTGTCACTTCAGCCACTTCTTCGGAACATTCTTCCACTTCCAAGTTCAATTCTCTACTTTTCTCATTCAATTGCTTGATTATGTGGGGCAAAATCAAGCCATCAAGTTTCTTTGATATCTTCCTCCGTTGATTCCACTTGACCATAAGCAACTGTCTCAACTTGTCCATGAAGTCATCCAAGTTTAAGGACTTGTGCTGCTTGATCCAATTATTGAAGCACTCTGCAAGGTTGTTGGTCACATAGTCCACCTTGGACATGGTTGAGAATTGGCTCCTTGTCCATATTTTTTTGTGTGAATTCCTTAGATAATTAGTGGCTGCTGGCTTTGCTTCCTCCATAGCTGCCCTTCTCAAACATATACGGATTCCAGGAGTAAGCTGCTGCCCATAGATGGTCATCAAACACATTCCCATGGTGCCTTTTCTTGAAGTTATTAACCAAATGAAACATACATTCCCGATGTTCAGCCCAAGGAAATACTTCAGCAACACCTGCCATAATAGCCTGTCCTGCATCAGTGCATATGGTTAAGTGGCGTAGTGCTCCAATGGCCTCTCTAAGTTGACTCATGAACCAAATCCAATTGTCGTTAGTTTCCGAATCAAAAACTCCAACACAAACAGGATACAACCAATTATGCCCGTCAACAGCCGAAGCACTAGCCAACTGCCCCTTGAACTTGCCTGTCAAGAATGTGCTATCTATTGCTAGGTATGGTCTGCAGCCATTAAGGAACCCTTCTATGCAAGGCTTCAATGCACAAAAGAACCGTTTAAATCTGATCTTTCCATTAATTGTGTGATGATCAATAATTACCAAGCTACCAGGACAAGAACTCTCAACTTGAGCTTTAAACCTGTATAGATTGTCAAAGCTGCTATCCCAATCACCATAAAGCTCCTTAAGTGCTAGCTCCTTACCCATATATACTCTCTTGTAGTTGATCTGCACCTTATGGTGTTCTTTGAGCTTCTTCTGCAATGCCTCTGCCCCTAGAGCTGCATCTTCTATAAGAAAGTCTTTTACTTTTTCTGCTATCCAAAATTTAGTTGCATTCTTCACTTTCTTCTTCCTCCTGGTACTCAAATTGATTTTTTATTGCATGTTGGGACAACATCAATTTGAAGACCTTCATGCTAGGATAAGTGGAGCCGACCTCCATTGGCGGGTCATCGGGATCATATTCTACAACAGGAGCATGATTTTGTTCATTACATGGCACATCCTCCTCCTGTACTTCTTCTTCATCCTCTGACTGATCCCCGTCCTCACTAACCTCCTCGGCGTCATCCTCATCCTCGCTGTCATCCTCACTGTGACCTTCATTTTCAGTGCAAGGCACCACCTGTAAAGTATCAGCAGCTGCATTCTTTGGCACCATCGCCAAATACATACCCTCCTCATCAACGCCTACATGTTCATTTAGAGGTAATGGATTCCTAAGATACTCATCGTCATCATTCTTATTCTCAGTGTTGTTCTTTTGCTGGCCATCAACAACAAATTCCTCATACGTGACCGGCACATATGGATCCAATCCCATTTCCCGCAAAAAACATGTATCATCCAACCTATGAGACATTCAATGTTGCATTTCAGAACTAGTGCTACATACCAATCTAAACTATCTAGTTGTTGCATGCAATTGTTGCCTTCAGTGGTTGCGAATGACAAATTCATAGATCAACTCACCCTTCCTGTGGCTGCAGCTGACGGCGAGGCGACAATGTGCGTCGAAGCTAGTCGGGGGCGCCAAGATCCGCGTCGGGTTCACCTGCAGGCTGTGCGGGCGAGCCTGCCGCAGCCCGGCGACGCCCCGGCGAGGCCGCCCCGGCGATGCCGCATCTGGCCGCCCCGGCGACGCCCCGGGCGACGCCCCGGCGAGGCCGTCCCGGCGATGCCGCATCTGGCCGCCCCGGCGATGCCGCATCTGGCCGCCCCGGCGACGCCCCGGGCGAGCCCTGCCCCGTTGCCGAAGGCCGCTGGCGTGGCGAGGTTTGAGGTAGCTGCGCCCGCGGCGACCCCCGCCGAGGCTGCGCCGGCGATGTCGCATCTGGCAGGCGCGGCGATGTGGCCGCGGCTCGCATCCCGGGCGGGCCTTGCCCGGTCGCCGAAGGCCGCGGGCGCGGCGAGGTTGGAGATGGCCACGCCCGCGGCGACCGCTGTCGAGGGGGCGCGGGCGTGCCCGGGCCTGCTGCCCCGATGCCGGCGGCGGCGCAGTCCGCCATTCGCGCCTCTGTTTCCTTTTTTTTTTCTCGAATCTTTTTTTGTCTTTCTGTACGCCAGTTGTGATGGAGAGAAGAGAACCAGACAGGCTGAGGGTATAATCGACAATGGAACTTGCTGGGCAGGGATCTTTGACGGTAGAAGTCACGGAAGGCCTTGGAGGGAAGAAAAATTTGATGTTGGGCCTTTGAAGGAAGTTCAACCTTGAGGAGGCTATAGGAGGAAGTTCCATTTTTTTTGAGGCCATACAAGGAATTTCCTCAAAGCCATAAGCACATTTCACGTGATGCTATAATGGACAACACTTCCAAAATACCTGGAACCAATAACGAAACTTTGTACCAAGCAGGTCAATTGGGTGACCTGCTTGGCACGTGGAACTTTGAGGACACAAAGTTAAGCATGTGGCACAACTACACAAGCACCGGTCTCGCTTACGTTGGAACTTTGAAAAAACACATGACCGCGAGAAGAAAAGTTACAAAGTCAACCAACTATATAAGAGACAAGTGAAATCTTTGTCGGTGGTTAACAGGAACCATGAGAGTGACTGTTGTTGAGTGAAATTTCTTCGCTGATGCCGTGTTGGACCTTCTGCACAGGATATTGTGAATTTGGTATTGAATAATGTGGAAAAACAAGCAGAGTCGGGTAAGGATAATGAATGACGTCAAGGAATGTGAGATAAAATATTCGAGTCCATGACATTGTATTGAAAATTATGTTGCGCATGATAATATTATATTGAGGCATAATTTTGAATGAAATTTATTTTAGCAGAAACGATTGATAAATTTGCATATGTTTATACCGAGGCATCTTTAATTTTTTGCATTTTGAAATTTCATATGAAGCAACACCCACGAGAGCAGTAGAACATGAAACTTTATGTTGTGTATATCGGCTAAACAGGGGGATGGATACAATGTTGTGATAAAAATTCTTTCCCCAAGCATTATTCACAATTGATAACAGTAATATCGAACCAACAATAATGCTTGTTGGGTAGACATCAATTTAGTGCCTATCTCTACCGAACTTGCTACAAAAAAAAATAGCACTTAACTAATGCAGAGAACTGTTGCTACTGTCTCGTTACACTATGCTTCTCTGCATTAATAATCAGCGATTAATCACTAGTACAGAGCAGGCGACTAACGACGGACCTTAAAGCGCATTATCGACGGGCAATCATATGTCGATCCCAGGCAGTCGCAAATGTAAAGCACTTCATCGACGGACATGAGCCCATCGAACGGTGAAAAATACTTTCGACGGACAGCAATTAGGATGAAGCAAATGTTCATCCTGGGCTGGAGACGTCAGAAACAATAGCGACGTACATAAAGGCGGAGTACGTCAAAAGAACATCTTGTCCTTTGACGGGCGTTAGGTCTATTCATCATACTTTGTTCTCGTCTCTTTCGTATGATCCTTTGGAGTGCACAAAAAAAAAACTCGGTGGCTGCCACCACCAGCTTTTTCATTTAAATGGTCACCGTACAGAAAACATTACAGATTATTTTGTTACACATACAGCTAATATAGTATGTGTCACATACAATTCACCCTAAACTAAATATACATATATATGCAAGAACACAAATTTCTCGTCCATTGATCAATTCCTCTTCATCCACCTTTTGACCTACTCCTTGCGCTCGTTCAAGCTCAAGTCCGAAAAAGCATCGGCTGCAAACTTATGGTTATACAACCACTCCAAAGCAGAAAAGAGATTATCTTGATCTAACCCAAATCCTTGTAGAGCCATCACAGCCTTCATGATCTTGTCATTCTTCTTGTCCTCAATCTTCTGAACTATCTTCTTTCCCTTCTCATCCTCTTGCTCTTGCAATAGCTTGGCTATGGCTTCATCACTCCATGACATTTGTGTCAATCCTGCAAAATTTTGATATATATATATATATGACTAGCTATATATATAGCTCCCAATTGCGTGCACAAGAAAACACAAATAAAATGAACAAAATATCTTTCTTATCTACTATAGGTACATGTAGTGCATCAGATTTAGTACTTAATTATAGCATAAATGGATTGAAATGAGATGAGAGCCAACACAAAAGCAGGGAACTTTCACCCTAGTGATACATCCGTGTGCAAGGCTTGTTTGAAAGTTTCGCTACTTGTGTTGATTCCAATCTCTTCATTCACAAGCATATATACGTAGTAATCAGTATGTATTTCATCATTTGCACTGAAACAGTAGAAACACACAAATATAGCAACGTGCCTAACCCTAACCCTAACCCAAACGTATATCGGCAAGCTAGTAAATAACGCATGGCCGGTGGTAGAGGAAGAAGAGGGGTGGTAGAGGAAGAAGAGGGAGACCAGCTGGAGGAAGCGACAGGCGGCGTAGTGGATATAGGCGTACCTACTATACTCGCCGAAGTCCGGGACGAAGAAGATGCAGGCCGGTGGGGATGGCGCCAGAACGCATCGATGGCGCGGGGCATCAACGGCGACGAGAGGCGGCGTCGGGCCCGGTCGTAGCAGCTTCGAGGGACAGCGGAGCAACCACGGAGGCTGAAGACGATGGAGGAGCACCTTGATGCGTCGCTGGTTGGGGTGCTAGAGTCGGGGACGGGAGTGGCGGAAAGAGTGTAAGGAAACCAGACAGCACACTGTCTGGTCGGAAGATGAGCATATATATAGAAACGGGTGGGAATTCTTCGACTGGCATATCATAGGACCGACGAAACTGTACACAGTACCGACGGGCACAACAAAGGCCTAACGAAAAACCTATCTTTGTTTATAAAATAACTATTTTTATAACTCGAAGTTTAAAGATTTAGGACAAAATTTCTTGGCCAATGGTTGTTTTACTTACAAAAAAAGCTACTATACATTTTTTTGATTTTTTTAATGATTTACTATTGTGATTTATTACAAACATACATCTCATACTTGGTGTGTATGGCGCAAGATATAAGTGTTGTCTAAAAGGAGCAACATAGTCTTCAAAAAGATTCAAAAACATTCAAACATATTTTTACAAGGATTATATGTGCATACTGATACAAAATTCCACTGGATCTGGCAAGGAATTCGTAAAGATATATATATGCAAAATAAATGAGTTAATCCAAAGACAGACCACTCGACGGGCATATTATAGGCTCGTCGAAAATCCTTTGTGTTGCGTCGGACACCTGTCATGCCCGTCGAAAATCCTTTGTGTTGCATATTCTAAAAATAGGCATTTAAAAATATTGTTTATTTCCAAAACTCATTTTTTCACAAAAAATTAATGTTTCGTATATTTTAAAAAAATTCTGAGGTCCGTGGTTTCGAACCCACAACCTCGATGACCTTCCCTTTCGCATTTTATCGTTGTACCTCGTCGGAATGTTCGAATACTTCAACGCAGAAATCTACTTATAAGTTCTGCGACGGGCCTTTCAAACGTCCGTCGAATGTCAGGAGCCGTTGGGAGGTAGCCGTTGCGTCGGTCCGTTAATGCCCGTCGTACGTCGGAATTTCAAACGACGCGTTCACACACTCGTTCGCACTATAAATGGCCCCCCTCTTCGGCGCGTTCATCAGCCTCTCCACATTCCCATCCTCTCCTCTCTCCCACCCAAACTACACAGGCGTTCCATGGCAGGCGAAGTAGGGGAGGCGTCCCGTGGCCGCGGTGGCAGAAGACGAGGCCGACGCCCGCGCGGTGGTGCCGGTGGTCGCCGCGTCGTGCTCGCCGACGACGCCGAGGGCTCGACGAGCCACGGGCGGAAGCGCCGCCGCTTCGTCATCTCGTCCTCCTCCGACGAGGCGGAGGAGACCCATCAGCCCTGCCGCCGCCGGAGGATCGGCGGGAACGACGCTGCGGCAGCGGCGCAGGCGGATGCGGATGCGGCGCAGGCAGTGCAGGAGGTAGCGGCGGCGGCGCAGGTGGAGGCAGACATCAACGCCCTCGGGACGAGGGCGTCGAGCCTCCGCAGATTGTGCATCCCGGCGACGAAGAGGCCGCCGCCGCACTTTTGGTGGCCTTAGCCGCCGAGATAGAGGAGGAGGAGGCAGCGCAGGCGGCCAACGACGCCGCCATTGCCGTCGTCCTAGGTCCTAGCCGAGGAGGAGTTTGACGACGACATAACTTGGCTCTGGTTTTTTCCTCTAGTGAAATCGTTCCAACCTATCGATGTGCAGAAAATAAAGGACATCAATTGAAAACGAACCCAAATTTTGAACCCTGATTCTATGAAATAAAGTTATCTTGAATGAACAACAATTCCACCTTTATAAAACTGATGCACCAGGTTCACGGTTCAGCAAGAAGCATCATTTGATTTTTTTTACTTTGTTTAATTTCTTGGTGAAAGCTGAAAAGGGGAAGGTCCTTCCTGGCTTTCTCGGTTGATCAACTTATTCCTCCTGCAGGCTGCAACACACGGCGGGCAAAGGGAGAGCCGCCGCCCAACCTGCGGCATGCGGGGCACGAACAGCGGCTGAGGCCGGCAAGCGACAAGTCTGCGAGGCCACGACGATGGTCGATATCTCGATTTACTTCTCTGACGGGAAATTGGGGATCGGCACTGAACGGAGTTGTGGAGAAGCACGAAGGAACCATCCGTATGACTGTATGAGGGAAGAAACACGCAGGCTGCTGGCGGCAACAAGTCGTATCGAAGAAACCAGGAAGGAACGAGGCCGTAGAGGCTAAAAACTGGGCTTCTAATCTGTTTTTCTTCATAGCAGGCCGCCGAGCGCGATTTTGGGCCTGGGGGATGCAGGCGAGTCAGTCCAGGGGTGCATTCGTGGTCAATTTCTATCTATGAGCACTGATTTTTGTTTTCTTCGTGGGTGTAGCTGCACCCACACTGCCGTGTACGTGGCTTCGCCAATGGTGGGGATGCCCACGACCTAGAACCACATCTATAGTTTCTTTACCGGTGATCTGTTTTTACTGGAGGTCATTGAGAAAATAAATTTTCATAAATTTAGGGGAAAATCAAAACGCCCTTTGAAAACTTTACAGAAATTCAAAATAAGTTTTACAAGAGAATTCAAAAAATATTATCACTACCGGATTTTCTCAGAAACCTTGAGTGAAAACGGAATTTTAAGAAATCCAAACTCCACTAAGAAAATTCAAACGTTACCGGACCTCACCAGTAGACCAGAGATTTAGGAAATTTCAAAAATCTTATTTCGCGCTTGCCGTAGCGTTTTGACCATCACTATCCATGTGCCTATACCGACGCTATCGCTGTTCTGGCGATGCGCCGGCGAAGCAACCTCGCTTAATTTCCCTTGCCGACCTGCCTTGTTGGTGCCACGTGGCCCGTGATAGCCATGTTGGCAGTGCCACCATGTTGTCTGCCTAGTCAGCACCTGCTTTTTGTGGGCTAGGCCCATTTTCTTGTTCCCGTGGATCTTAGCCTGCTAACATTCTTTTTTAATTTTTATGCATTAGTTGTTGTTTGTTACCAGCCAGGTTTTTGTCGAGTCCGTTAACCATATCTGGCTTCTAGCCCAGCAAAGCCCTTTCTCTTTCAGTACTATTATCCATTTTTGGTGTGGGCCAAATTTTAGAATGAGGCCATCTAGTTTATTATATGTGTTTTTTATGAGATTATGCTAGAAAATCTCGTAAAAAAGCTAAGCATCTAGCCGTTTTTTTTTATCAAAAAGCATCTAGCCGTTGATAATACAACATAACAAACCATGACCAGCTGATCTATTTATAGTTTCCAAAGCACATGACATGGAGACCATAATAAATAAAGTATGCAAAAAGAGTAAAAGACCTGCCAAAACTCATTTGTATCATGCGCATAATAACATGTAGACCATGGCGTACATGAAGACATGCCAAGAATAAATGGCACAGGTGCGCTAAAGACCAATTCAGGACTGAGGAAAAATCAAGAAGGTGCCGGGCTGCCGGCGGTGCTGGGAGCGGGAGGTCACGTTACCGGACTGATCCGTACGTTGCAATGCAAAATCATATCACGAAATCTCAGCGTGATGAGAAGATAGCAGGCGTGCTATTTGTTTAATTTGAACGCATAAATTGAACAGAGTTTGTCCAAACATAGACGTGACATGCATGCTGATGCATGATAATGTCATGATAATAAAAGCTATTGTAGTTCAAACCCACTCGCGCTGATGCAAACGTACCAATGAGACTATGAGAGAGGATGAAGCCGTCTGGCACAACAACTAGCACAAATATATTGTTACGAAACAGAAGTTTATGCATGCACTCAGGCCTACCTAACCAAGATCATGCTAGGAACACCTAATATATCAATATTAGCATTAATATTTACTTGCAGTCAGCATAGTTGAGGCGTATACATGTGTACTATAGTTTGAATGCTAATCCAAAAATAATAGTATTAATTTAGCTAGATATACAATATGCAGAAATCATATACATCTAAAATTAGGAATACTTTATCAAAAATCTACTATAAATTGAGGACCAAACTGCCAATTGTGACCTCTCAAAAGCTTGGATGAATAGCCAAAAGCCATAAGCACATTTCACGTGATGCTATAATGGACAACACTTCCAAAATACCTGGAACCAATAACGAAACTTTGTACCAAGCAGGTCAATTGGGTGACCTGCTTGGCACGTGGAACTTTGAGGACACAAAGTTAAGCATGTGGCACAACTACACAAGCACCTGTCTCGCTTACGTTGGAACTTTGAAAAAACACATGACCGCGAGAAGAAAAGTTACAAAGTCAACCAACTATATAAGAGACAAGTGAAATCTTTGTCGGTGGTTAACAGGAACCATGAGAGTGACTGTTGTTGAGTGAAATTTCTTCGCTGATGCCGTGTTGGACCTTCTGCACAGGAGATTGTGAATTTGGTATTGAATAATGTGGAAAAACAAGCAGAGTCGGGTAAGGATAATGAATGACGTCAAGGAATGTGAGATAAAATATTCGAGTCCATGACATTGTATTGAAAATTATGTTGCGCATGATAATATTATATTGAGGCATAATTTTGAATGAAATTTATTTTAGCAGAAACGATTGATAAATTTGCATATGTTTATACCGAGGCATCTTTAATTTTTTGCATTTTGAAATTTCATAGGAAGCAAGACCCACGAGAGCAGTAGAACATGAATCTTTATGTTGTGTATATCGGCTAAACAGGGGGATGGATACAATGTTTTTTTTGAGGAAACAAGTGGGGCAAGCCCCTGCTGGATAATATATTAAAACAGAGGGATGGATACAATGTTGTGTTAAAAATTCTTCCCCCAAGCATTATTCACAATTGAGAGCAGTAATATCGAACCAACAAGAGTGCTTGTTGGGTACACATCAATTCAGTGCCTATCTCTACCGAACTTGCTACAGAAAATAGCACTTAACTAATGCAGGAAACTGTTGGTACTGTCCCATTACACTGTACTTCTCTGCACTAGTCAGTGGTTAATGCAGACAACCCGCTCCCTTTCGTGGCTCGCGCGCCCCGGTCAGCGCCGGAGCTTGGTCGCCTTCTCGATCTGCCGGATCGGCTCGCCGCAGCAGAGCACGCACCCTGCCGTGTTAGCCTTAATTATTGCCGACACCCTGCCGTGTTGGATTCCCATGTCGCCATCTCGACGACGTTCTGGGGCTGGCGTTTTGCGTCTGCGAGCCTCGTACGTACGTGTAACAAAACGCCCAACCTACCGACTACCAAGTCAAGCCGTACGACGTATAGCTGAGTATTTGCATGGAGAGATTTCTTTCAGTCGCTCAAGAAATAAAAATAAATAAATGTTTTTTGAGGAAATCGGGAGGGGAAAATCCCATACCTATCTAAACCCTTAAAGAACCAGTTAGGAGAAAAATCAGTTTTACCCTGCCATCCTATCTACACTGTCATCTCAACCGTCCTGCCATATTGTGAACCCAAAATCCAACGCTCCGAATTGTTTCGGACATCCGGAGCGTCACGCCCCACCTCCTCTCCCCTCCCCTCTACGTTGAAATCCTCAATTGTTGCGTTACAGGTGACGCTAAAAGTTATTTTTTTTTTCACTGGCGACGCCACCCGAGGAACGAGCATACCCGCCGATCAATCCCGCCCCCGAATTACGCTCCGTTTCTTCTTGTGATTGATTTCCTTCCTTAAATCGAGTTGATTGATTTTCTTTCTTTAATGGCGCGATTGATTTACTTCCTCGCAGAAGGAAGCGCTCCAGATCGAGCCGGGGGGTGGCGCACAAGGAGGCTCCGTCCCCGCCAACGCCGCCAAGCCCCACGCCACCACCGCCGCCGCCCCGGTGGCCCTGCGCAAGCCCGTCTTCACCACCATCGACCAGCTGCGCCGACTCATGGCCACACCCTCGTCGCCCGCGTCGTCTCCGCCCGCACCGTCCTCGATAAGCCCTCCCCGCACCTCGGCCGATCCCGCCTCACAGAGTGCCTCGTCGGAGACCAAACTGGCACCATCCGCCAACTGCCTGCTGCTCCTGGTCGATCCCTAATCTTCATGACGCGTCGGCCCGCATGCTCGTCGACCGCCTCCTCCGCCGGGGCTACACCGTCCACGCCGGCCCCGTCGAGCAATCCACACGCGCCCCAGCCCGCCCGCACGCCGCGCCACCGTACCGCCCCGCCCGCCGCGCCGGCGTTGACAGTCGTTGACCTCCATGGACCCGCGCTTCCCGCCGCCGGTGCCGTCCTCGGGCGCCCCCTTCGGGACCCCGCTGCCGCGCGGGCACCACCGGCGGGCGCACTCGGAGACGTTCATCCGGCTGCCCGACGCCGACCTGCTGCTCGACCCAGAGGGGGACTTCTCCTTCTCCGACCTCGACTTCCCCTGGCTCTCCGACGACTCGCCCTCGCTCTCCGACCCCACGCCGCCTCCCCCGTCGCAGGCGGCCCACCCTTCGCCGCCGCCACAGCAGCAGCAGGCGTCGTCCCCGACGCCAAGGCACCCCGGCGGTGGGGGCGGAACGCACATGAGGAGCCTCTCCCTTGACGCGGCCTTCTTCGACGGCCTATCGCTGCAGGGAGGAGGAGGAGGGGGAGCGGGGAGCGGCGCCGTGGCGGGGCATAAGAGGAGCGGCTCCATGGACGAGGGCGAGTCTGCGCTCTCGGGCGTGCTGCCGGACTACGCCAAGAAGGCCGTGCCCGCCGAGAGGCTCGCCGAGGTCGCGCTCCTCGACCCCAAGCGCGCAAAGAGGTGAGCGAGCAGATTTCCTTCCTTTTAGCCATCTCCCCTGATTTTGGCATCTTGAGCAACCTCATGGAAGCAGAGAGTGCTAGCTTGCTCTGTTCTTGGTTCCGATTTAAGATTTCGAGATCCCTTTCTCTCTTATGCTCTCGATTTCGAGGGTTTCTTTGCGCAATTCAGGTGTAATTTACGATTAAGTTGCTGTTTGGTTGTGTCCGCCGCCGTGCAGGATCCTGGCGAACCGGCAGTCGGCGGCGAGGTCCAAGGAAAGGAAGATCAAGTACACCAGTGAGCTGGAGAGGAAGGTGCAGACGCTGCAGACGGAGGCGACCACTGACCACGCTTTCGGCGCAGCTCACGCTCCTTCAGGTAGGCGATGATGCCTTGTTTGTTCCTTTGACCACTTGCAATAATATCCTCCAGTTTGGCGACCCTCCTCCCAAGCCCGGAACTTTATCCTAAAAAAGAAGAGATCATCTTGTGGTTGCGCTGTACGTAACGTATGATTGCTTCAGCCATCACTAATTATCTGACCGAACCTGTCTCGTGCTGCAAGGACTACGCATAGAGATAAGATATTATTTTATCCGATCGCGCGAAATTCCTTGGTCTGTTGCTGTGTTGGACAAGTGTGGCAACGAATCTTGCTGGCTTACACCCTGTTGCTTGATATAATTAATTAGAGAAAGCGAACGGTTGCTCTCACTTAGTCACTTACATTACATACTAACCTTATATTGGTCACAACAATGGTTCATTATTTCTGCTTATTTGTTTCAAGTAAAAATGCACGTGCGCCACGCACGTGTCTGACTAAATGACATTAATCATAAATAAAAGTAGTATGATGTACCATATGTATCATAAAAAAATACAGTTCTGGCACATCATTGCATTTAAGTACCATAACGACATTAACACGATAAGCTCAAGAATCTGATAAAATAACGACATTGTTTGAAATTAAAGACGCTAATTGACTTTGAGACATAATAGACATGACGTGATGTTAACAGAGGAAAGCAAATATTAAATATGAACCCATTTTCTGTCACAGAATGAAGGAGCAAAAAAGAAAACATTTTTGACATATTCATGGCAATCAGTGGGTCAAGAAGAATTTTTTTTTTGGTAAAACAACAGCTGGAAATACAATTCACAATGCATTTTATTTCTGCAAGAAAATATTCCAAACAAACGCAAAAATAAATATACAAAATATGATCAATAGCAGTTACTATCTTAAGATCTAAAATTTCGTTGTCTAAATGAAGCATGGACTGAGGAGCAGGAAGGACAAGAGATGGCAACATGGACGCGCCGGTGCTGACGTTTTGATGGGGATGTATAGGCAGAGGCCCAGTGAAGCCAGCAGTCCAGCACAAAGGAGCAAGGTGAAGAAAACTTGTGTTTCTTGTGAGTTGGGACATGTTTGATGAATTCACCGCTGCCACGTCTGTTGAAAATGTAACATTGGTTCGATCATTTGGTCGGCATGCGTTGCGAGCAGTTTTTTTTTTTTGGAGATCTGAGTAGGTTCATTAAGTGTCGTCCATAGATGCCAACCATGGTAATTTGGGTTTTTGACAGGCGAAGATGATGATCAGTGAAAAAAACAGAAATAATTTGCTCACATGTTATCCATATATTTAATGCTTGTAATAATCCTTTAAAACTTGGCATTATTTTGTAGATCTTGGAAAATACAGGGTATTTCTGTCCGGATTGCAGATTGAGGCGCAAAGCAGTGCCAAAGCCAACTAAACACTTCCAAGCTTTCAGAGTATGTTATTTATTTTTCTTTTTCCTGAGCTGAAAATAAAACTAAACATGACACTTTCTAATGTGTATTACTGCATCTACACAGATGTGCTAGCACTTCTAAGGATAAAATGTATGAAAGACTGCCGGTATACTGCAACGGGGTGGAGGGACTTAATTATAGCATTGCTCTATACCTGATTTAATGTGCTCTATTTTTTTATTAATCTTGCTCCCTCAAACTGTAAATGCAACCGCTCATAGGGAATGAAGAACTAGATGACTTAGTTATGTCAAAAATGATTTCCTTATGCATTCGAATTGTACTGAAGTGTAAACAATGAATTGAAATGAAAGTCCTTCCCATGTTTTCTATTTTTTTCTTCATGTCCTTTCCAATGTCAAGCTCAACTGATTTAATTATTTTTGTTTCAATGAAAGCACTGCCCCCCTGTTTGGAGCATCTGCTGACCGCATTGTCTGTCCTTGAGAATAAAATGTGGTTTTTATATGCAGGTTAGTTACTACTTCATTAGAACGGCTCCAGTTCTAGATTAGCTAGGATATGGCGAACACATTTCAAATAAACCAAAGTAGCAGTTGACAACCGACAATGGATTCAAGGTACATTATGCTGTCTGTTAATCTTATCCTCCTTCCTACAACTTATATGGATTGCCCATGTTCTCTGACACGTAGATTTATTAGCATTTTCTATGAGATGTGATAAAATCCCATCAAATTGATGTCTTTGGCTGTTAAATATAAAAATTGCCCATGACCTTAATTTAAATGTTTAGTCGTATATGGATTCCCAGATAGTCCTAAAGAGAAAAAAAATGTTGGTAATTTTGAATCCTTGATAACCTTGATTTGCATCATGCCATCAAGGTTCTACAGTGCAGGTACTAAAGGAGGCTGATTCTATTGTTTACATTAAATCTATCCTTCTGAGAATTGCAGGCTTTCAATTCTGCCCCTTTTTTTTTTCCAGTGCCACTCTGCATGCTACTGCCACCTAGGTTTGTTGTTTGTGGGACTAATAGGAAGCTAACGTACAACTCTTTTCCTGTCCGTCCATGCATAAGCTCAAGATTCTGAAACTTGCAGCCTTGTCTATAGAAGGATGCACCTATGCACCTATAAATCTGTAAGCATGTTCCCAGTATTGTTTTACTGTTTTGTTTTATGAGATACAAAGTTGCTGCTTGATAATGATTGTTGTGTTTTTTTTCCCTAATTGACCATGAGTAAGTGGTGTACTAAAGAGGTTATTCTTAAGAGAAGCATGCAAAAAGAGGTGGGTGAATGTTGAACGCTCAGATTTCTCATCTCAGATTGCTACGTGATGTCTTAAAATAACTGCTATTGATCATATTTTGTATATTTATTTTTGCGTTTGTTTGGAATATTTTCTTGCAGAAAATAAAATGCATTGTGGTGAATTGTATTTCCAGCTGTTGTTTTACCAAAATAAATTTTCTTCTTGACCCACTGATTGCCATGAATATGTAAAAAATGTTTTCTTTTTTGCTCCTTCATTCTGTGACAGAAAATGGGTTCATATTTAATATTTGCTTTCCTCTGTTAACATCACGTCATGTCTATTATATCTCAAAGTCAATTAGCGTCTTTAATTTCAAACAATGTCGTTATTTTATAAGATTCTTGAGCTTATCGTGTTAATGTCGTTATGGTACTTAAATGCAATGATGTGCCAGAACTGTATTTTTTTATGATACGTACGGTACATCATACTACTTTTATTTATGATAAAGTCCTGCCAAGTAATGTCATTTGGTCGGACACGTGCGTGGCGCACGTGCATTTTTACTAGTATTAATTAAGAATCAGAGTTACAAGACCAGAAGAAACATAATTACTACAAATTTCAACAAAGCATCAATAAAAAAATCAAAGAAAATAAATCAAAGTATTCCCAATGGATGGGCGGTCTTCTTTATACTCCCTCCATCTAAAATCTTTGGTCTCTTGGGAGTTGCAGCGAGACCAAGGCACCGTTAAAAACTCCACAACTCCTTTAACCATGTATTGAGAAAACACCGTCACATCATTAGTTCATTACCCATGAATGTCATTGTCCCGCGCATGTCTGTGCTGGAGGGGAGGAGCGTCACATGCACATGCATGCATGTACCGGAGGAGAGGAGCGCAGAGTGTCTCGTTTTATTGTGGGGACGAACGAGAGGGCGGGGCGGACGGTTCGCTTGGGGAAGAGAAACGCCATCATCATAACTCACACGAGCGGGCCTCAACGTTGCCGAACAACATTGGATTGGGGAAGGAAAAGGGAAGAATGGAAATGAATGGAGTGGACTTAGTTTTGATTAGGGTGGGTTGGGGGGGGGGGGGGGGGGGGGGCGGGGGTGTTTGAGGGAAATATAAAAGATTCCCCCTCTAGCTAGCTGTATCGAAGGGAATAAAAGGTTTCTCCCTCGAGCTCCCTCTTCCGATCCAGAAGGTAAGTTAGTGGAGCTACAATATATTTGGTTTAAAAGGATCGTGTTTTGTCATCCCGAGGAATAGAATGTCCATTAAACCTGGAAAACTCAAAACGTCCAAAGATTTTCGATGGAGGGAGTAATTTGAAGCACGCCGACGGCCACCTAGTACTGTCAGGATACGAATGAAGCCCAATCCGAGGTCTGGTTCTCGAATGAGTAATACAGTATTAGCTCACAGGTTATGTTATATTCTAGGGAAAATTGCGTTTTTACCATCATTCTGAGTGCCAATTGCGATTTTAACTCTGAATCTGCGTTTTTGCGTTTTTACCATCACTTTTTGCGTTCTATTCTCCCGTGAGACGGAACAAATTGGACGATTAAAAAAAAGGGAAAAAAACACAGGAAGACGAAACTACCCCCGCCGCCACGAGCTTGGGGAAGGCCGCCGCCGCTGCCGCCGCGAGCTTGGGGAAGACCGGCCCGCCACCGCGAGCTTGGGGAAGCTCGTCGTCGCCACGAGCTCGGGGGAGGCCGTCGCCGCCGTGGGTCAAAGGAAGGCTGCCGCTGTCGCTGGTCTTCGTTCAGATCAGCTCCGTGATGTGCTCTGCTTTGCGAATCTTTCCGGCCAGGACATGCAGGACGCTCCTCCTGCTTCGACTTTGAGGTTCAGGCTCTTGGTTGTCATCGGTCGTTGCCAAAGTCCAATCTCGCCTCTTGATTTGATATTTTTTCAGGATTACATGAACCCATGTTGATTTGATTTCTCTGATCTTGCGTGAGTTCACTTGCAGTAGAGAGCTTGCTCTTGAATCCCGTACTGCAGAATTCAGTTTCGTGCGAGCTTCATGTTGAGTGATAGCAGTGTCATTGTTCCTCTCCTACGCATCAAAGAATTATGCACTTCTGCTCTTCGTCTCCCTGTCAGGGAGCATAACCCTGGCCCGTCTCCAAAATTCTCATAAATCATAGAATTTGTGCCTATTTGTAGTCCTGGACAACATGTGTCAGTTTTCACCAGGCACATACATTTTATTTTATTTATTTTTTTGTTTCCTAATGCCGGCTATATGAAAATGAAAATTCACAGTGGAAATGATGGAATTTAGATACGTCAGTTTATGAATGTGGGGATATGGTTCCCTGCTCTTTTGTGGAAGAATTACCTCGGAGTGTCGGACTGTGCTCATGATGTGCTAGTTTACACAGTATTTACTCTGAGTTTCATAAATGATTTTGTGTCATGATTGTTCTGTTCAATCTGTCTAATTTTGTCAAAATTTAAAATTCGTGGAAATATATCCAAATATGTCCAAATTTTGTCGAATTCTGCTGTATATGAGTTCATGTCAAAAGTGATGGTAAAATCACAAAAGGGCAATTTGGTCTTTTCCTTCATCACTTAACACCATCAAAAGGTATGTAACAGACTCATGGTAGAATCTTTACTCAGTTCAAAAAAGTGATGGTAAAAACACAAAATCGCAGATTCGAAGATAAAATCACAATGACACAACAAAGTGATGGTAAAAACGCAAATGCCCCTATATTCTGGAACACCAAACACGTCACGAACTAAAGAGCGGGCATGATACATAGGTCCATGGATGCGACTCTTCACGTGCATGATATAGCGGTAGGATTAATTACCCTTGCATTATTGGCTTGCTTCATCATAATTAATATTTGATTCCACCTTTTACTTGGGAAATAAAGTAGCTAGCTAGACTGCATATATGGTAGCCATCACCCATGCGTACAAAAGAGCTTGTAATTTTCGTGACGAAGTAACAAAAAAAAAAAAAAGTGAGCACTAGTTTTCGCCACGATTCAGCTTTCACCATCTCACCAACCCACCCACCGCAGAAAGATAAGCCTATATAAACATGCACCAAGACCTTAACCAAGTCTTCCAGGCCAAGCTATATATATAGCAGACAAGCAAAACAGAAAACTAGCTGGAGCATTTGAAGCGTACGCCATGGAGCTCGGCCTCGTGTCGTCGGCGTCACTTGTCCTATTCGCTCTCTCGGCCGTGTATGTCTACTACACGACGCGTGGACGCCGGTCGGCCATGCGGCTGCCGCCGGCGCCGCCAGGGCGGTGGCCGGTGATCGGGCACCTCCACCTCCTGTCCGACATGCCCCACCACGCGATGGCCGACCTGGCGCGCGCCATGCGCGCGCCCCTGCTCCGGCTGCAGCTGGGCAGCGTCCCCGCCGTGGTGATCTCCAAGCCGGACCTGGCGCGCGCCGCGCTGACCACCAACGACGGCGCGCTGGCGTCGCGGCCGCACCTCCTGTCGGGCGAGTTCCTCGCCTTCGGGTGCACCGAGGTGACGACGGCGCCGGCGGGGCCCTACCACCGCATGGTGCGGCGGGTGGTCGTCTCCGAGCTCCTCTCGGCGCGCCGCGTGGCGACCTACGGCAACGTCCGGGGCAAGGAGCTCCGCCGCCTCCTGGCGCACCTCACCTGCAGGGACACCTCGCCGCCCGTGGATCTCAGCGAGTGCTTCCTCAACCTGTCCAACGACGTGCTCTGCCGCGTCGCCTTCGGCCGCCGGTTCCCGCACGTCCAGGGCGACAGGCTCGGCGCGGTGCTCGCGGAGACGCAGGACCTCTTCGCCGGGTTCAGCGTCGGCGATTTCTTCCCGGAGCTGGAGCCCGTCGCGAGCACCGTGACGGGGCTCCGGCGCCGGCTCAAGAGCTGCCTCGCCGACCTCCGCGAGGTGTGCGACGAGATCATCGAGGAGCACGTCAGCGGCAAGCGCGTACGCATCCCCGGCGACCGCGACGAGGACTTCGTCGACGTGCTCCTCCGCGTCCAGAAGTCCCCGGACCTGGAGATCCCACTCACCGACGATAACCTCAAGGCCCTTGTCCTGGTACGTACGATCGACACGCCTCTTTTTTAGTTATATTAATTTATATATATCAGATCAGACATGAGATCGAGAGACATTATTACACAATCTAAGACAAATTTAGGACATGTTCGTGGCCGGCACGGACACGACGTTCGCCACGCTGGACTGGGCGATGACGGAGCTACTCCGCCACCCGCGCATCCTCAAGAAGGCGCAGGACGAGGTGCGGCGCGTGGTCGGCCGCGGCAAGGCCGCCGTCGAGGAGGCGGACCTCGCCGAGCTCCACTACATGCGCGCCATCATCAAGGAGACGTTCCGCCTCCACCCGACGGTGCCGCTGCTGGTGCCGCGGGAGTCCGTGGCCGCCTGCACGCTCGGCGGCTACCACATCCCGGCCAAGACCCGCGTCTACATCAACACCTACGCCATGGGCCGGGACCCGGAGGTCTGGGACGACCCGCTCGAGTACTCGCCGGAGCGGTTCGAGAACGCCGGCGCCGGCGCCGAGATCGACCTCAAGGACCCGGACTACAAGCTGCTGCCGTTTGGCGGGGGGCGGAGGGGTTGCCCCGGGTACACGTTCGCGCTGGCCACCGTGCAGGTGTCGCTGGCCAGCCTGCTCTACCACTTCGAGTGGGCGCTGCCGGCCGGCGTGCGCGCCGAGGACGTCAACCTCGACGAGACCTTCGGGCTCGCCACCAGGAAGAAGGAGCCGCTGTACGTGGTCGTCAGGAAGAGCGAGGGGTACGAGTTCAAGGGGGAAGAGCTGAACGAAATCTAATATACATATATAAGATATAATATAAGAATAAAAAACAACTCAAGGGTTATTTTTTTTGCAAAAAGGGGAAATTTCATTAATATTGAAGCAAATTATATCCCATGATTACAAGAGCATTCCAATCAACGCCAACTTCATTGATAGGAGACAAGAAACCTTGAAAGAGCCGAAAATTTCACCATCTAGGATCACCATCCCAGACGGATATGCCACGGAAGAGAACTCCGATCAAGGGTTATGTGTTTTTTATTCTTATATTATATCTTATATATGTATACCGGCAGGTCGACCTGACTTTCCTAGGCCGTCATGGTGCAACCTGATGTAAAGTATAACCTTATTACTCAAAGAAAATAACCAGAAGGCCTAACCAAATTTATCATAATTGATGACCCATATATACATAAAATGACAAAAATCTACTTTACATCCCTTTACATATAGTCTCATACATGGACTATTATTGAACAAGAATAGAACAATAATATATCTCAAGCTAAACATACTTTGACCATACAAACTTAATAGTATTAACCAAGTACACTACATATTCCATTACCATCAGTCGGCCAAGTACAATTAATTTACAAAAACTTTAAAATTCACAACTTAGATGGATTTTAAATATAACTGCTTGGCCCACTAAACTTAGTTACTCATTATAGCCCTAATAAACTGAAAAAACAAACACCTCACCGGAACCTTCATGCCCACCGGACTGATGAGCGGACACCTCACCGAACCAATAACGAAACTTTGACCTGCTTGGCACGTGGAACTTTGAGGACACAAAGTTAAGCATGTGGCACAACTACACAAGCACCTGTCTCGCTTACGTTGGAACTTTTAAAAAACACATGACCGCGAGAAGAAAAGTTACAAAGTCAACCAACTATATAAGAGACAAGTGAAATCTTTGTGGGTGGTTAACAGGAACCGTGAGAGTGACTGTTGTTGAGTGAAATTTCTTCGCTGATGCCGTGTTGGACCTTCTGCACAGGAGATTGTGAATTTGGTATTGAATAATGTGGAAAAACAAGCAGAGTCGGGTAAGGATAATGAATGACGTCAAGGAATGTGAGATAAAATATTCGAGTCCATGACATTGTATTGAAAATTATGTTGCGCACGATAATATTATATTGAGGCATAATTTTGAATGAAATTTATTTTAGCAGAAACGATTGATAAATTTGCATATGTTTATACCGAGGCATCTTTAATTTTTTGCATTTTGAAATTTCATATGAAGCAACACCCACGAGAGCAGTAGAACATGAAACTTTATGTTGTGTATATCGGCTAAACAGGGGGATGGATACAATGTTGTGATAAAAATTCTTCCCTCATACAGTCATACGGATCGTTCCGTCGTGCTTTCCTTGCATGCTTACATAAGCTACATGTATGATCATGGTTCTCATGGTATGTGCCCATCATGATGATCTCTAAGATCTCAAAGCGAAGACATAGCGACGACTATGTCTAGGAACATACCACGGTACCGCAGACAGTCGTGGGCTAGCACAGGAAGGTAGGGTGTTCCAACAGTAGTGGTACAATACATGAATATTGTATGTCAATATTGAACAGTGCTTTAATGCATACATTTTTCAAATTTTAACGGTGACCGGATACAGCCATGTCACTCCCTTGGCTTCGTGCTTGGCGTCACGTCAACAGACAGTGACACTATGCATAAGCTTCACTTTCGTACCAATATTTTTGTGCTAGTTGTTGAGCCATCATCGCGGAGGCGCGCCGACGGCGTTGTCCTCTCTGATAGTCTCGTTAGTACGTATGCATCAGCGCGAATCGGTGTGAACTACAATTGCTTTTATTGTCACGTGGTATTGTCATGCATCAGCATGCATGTCACGTCTTTACATGGACAAACGTTGTTCAATGTACGCGTTCAAATTAAACAAATAGCACGCCTGCTATGCAAGCTTCGCTCATCACGCTCAGATTTCGCGATATGATTTTGCAACGTACGTCATGCAACGTGACCTCCAAGCACCGCCAGCAGCCCGGCACCGCGGTGCAATTTCTAGGCATCTGCATCTGGATGACTGGATCTAAATACCTCGCATGCACTCAGGCCTACCTAACCAAGATCATGCTACGAACAGGCCCCCTTTGGAACGCAGGATTTTCACAGGAATTGTACAGGAATTTCACAGGAATCAGTTGACTGTTCACAAGAAAAACGCAGGAACGGGAAAAAATCCCGCGTTCCAAAGGCCCCCTAATATATACTCGCAGTTAGCATAGTTGAGGCGTAACCAAGTATACATGTGTACTATACTAATAAAAAAATATAGTATTCATTTAGCCAGATATATATATACAGTATGCAGAAATCATGTAATACATCTAAAATTAGGAAATCTTTTTGAAAAAACAACTACGGATCATGGACAAAACTGCCAATTGTGTTCTCTCAAAAGCTTGCCAAAGCCATAAGCACATTTGACGAGGTGCTATAATGGACAACACTTCCAAATACTGGCAACCAAAAACAAAACTTTGTACCAAGGATTTGGAAAAACATCCAAATGACGAAGAGAATATAATCATTAAACTCACGAAAATTGTAAAACATGTCACTGGAGATGGGCCAACATATTGTCGTTATGCTTTTCTCAAATTAAATATTTGGCGTGGCAGCATGATTTAGAACAGATAGGTGACCTCGGAATTTTGATAGAAGCCATTTCGAAAACCACTCAAATTTGAGCACGTGGCACAACTACACAATGCAAGCACCCACATGGCCCGTGTTAATTTCGAACCGATTATTAAAAAATGTTAAATTGGAACCGTGTCAGACCCCTGTCTCTCTTACGATGGAAGTTTGAAGAAAAACACAAAACCGTGAGAAAAAAAAAAGTTAACCAACTGTATAAAAGACAAGTGAAATCTTTGTCGGTGGTTGACAGGAACCGTGAGAGAGACTGTTGTTTAGCGAAATTTGCTAGGGTCGAAACCGTCTTCACAGATGCCGTATTGGACCTTCTACAGGAGATTATGAATTTGGTATTGAATAATGTGGAAAACAAGCAGAGTCAGGTAAGGACAATGAATGACGTTAAGCAATGTGAGGTAAGACATTCGAGTTGTCCATGACATTGTATTGAAAAATATGTTGCGTATAATAATATTGAGGCTTTATTTTGAAATGAATTTTTAGGAAACAATTGATAAAATTGCACATTGTTAATATCGTGGCATCTTTAATTTTATGCATTTTGAAATTTCATATTAAGCAACACTCATGAGCGCAGCTGAATATGAAATTTTCCTGTTGTATACTCCCTCTGTCCCACGTTGATCTTCATATAAGGTCTATGCATCAAAACCAAGGAGCAACAAAATTCATTAAATCCAGTGGTCCATAATATGCTCCTAGCCAATTAGTATCTGTGGTTGACGCGGGCACGTCCAAAGGATTGCTGGGTCCTTGCTGGCTGGTTGTTGGAGACGTGGGTAGTTCCACGAGTGGCTCCAGACATCCTTGGTCCATTCACAGTGTTGGACTGAATGGAGGCAGCTGGCTTGTTCCTGTGGGGACAGTTAGCAATGAAGTGGCTAAGGTCACCACAGTTGAAGCAGGCTTTGGGCTGGTTAGTCACTTGACCACTGCTGTATTGCTGAGTCTTTGTGTTGTTCTGACTCTTCTGAGGGAAGCTGGGTTGACGGGAAACAGAAGCTGGAGTCCTGAACTGCATTGGGGCTTGACTCTTCTGGCCTTGGTAGTTGGAGTTCCTAGGCCTCTGGAATCTGTCCTGCTGACGAACTTCATGAGCTGCGAACTTGCGCTTCTTCTCTTTGGACATCTCTGTCATTCTTTCCTCAGTCAGGATGGTCTGGTTCATCAGGGTGTTGAAGTCAGGATAGATGTGAGGAGTCATCTGGGTTCCTAACTCTCCTGATAAACCTTTCTTGAACTTGTTCTGCTTCTTCTGGTCAGTGGAAACTTCCTCGGGAGCATAGCGAGAAAGTTCAATGAACTTGCGGATGTACTGATTAACAGACATGCTTCCTTGCTTCAGCCTACGAAACTCATCTGCCTTCAGCTGCATAGTACCTTCTGGAACATGGTAGCGACGGAATTCTTCCACAAACTCATCCCAAGTGATGGCTGCGGCATCATCAGCGGCTTCACAGTAGTTCTCCCACCAGGCTAAGGCTGTCCCAGTGAGTTGATGGGATGCCAGGAGAACTCTGTCTCTACCCTCACAGTTGATAGCATCTAGCTTCCTCTGAATGTTCCTTAACCAGTCATCAGCTTCAAGTGGGTCCTCAGATCCTCCAAAGGTTGGTGGCTTGATTCTGACAAACTCAGCCATCTTACTCTGAAAACCATGTGCTTGCTACTGACGGCGTGGATTGTTGTTGTTGTTGTTCTGCACAAGTGCCTCCAACAGACGTGTCTGCTGTGCCATAACTTCCACTAGGGTGGTGAGTGGAGGGTTAGGCGGTTGTCCATGGTTGGAGTTCTTAGCTTGAACTTCTCCATCTTGGTTCACTTCTTCTTCCTGCCAACGATTGTTGTTTGGCTGGCGCCGGTTGCGCTGCTGGATCCTGGCAGAGCGCTTTGGCGGCATCTGTTTGAGGATAAGGGGAAAGAGCATAAGACGAGAGCGGGTTTTAAGGTCTTCTTTATGTTGTTATTTACTTCTCTTTGTTATTATTTTTATAAAAGGGGCGCAGGGTACAAGGGCCTTGCTAGCACACACAAGCAATTCACACAAACAAGCAGCACTCAGATCTATTAAAACAACAGAGGTACAACACAAGCGAAGGGCTACTAGCGATTACACTGGGGATACAAGGGGGTAAACTAACGACTTTGGGGTACATTCTACTACGGCTGCTTTCTTGAACTCGGACCGGTAGCTTCATCCCACGATGATTGGACCTTCAACTTCTTGGACACTTACGGGTCTTGGGCATCCATGAGGTTCACCGGATCTTCCAGATCTCTGGCTGGGGAACCTTCATCCGAAGCAACGGAGATGTGATCTTCATTCTCCTTTGGAAAGGGCTGGGTTAAAGGGAGAGGCTCTTCTTCTTCTTCTTCTTCTTCTTCTTCTTCTTCTTCTTCTTCTTCTTCTTCTTCTTTTTCTTCTTCTTTTTCTCCATCTTCACCATTTGCTTCAGAGGGCGGTGGTGCAAGGAGATCTTCTGCGTACTTCCTCTTGATTTTGCTTTCCGCAGAGCAGATAGGAATTCCATCCAAAACAGGACGTTCTCCTGCTCTGGGGATATGCAGGGTCCTGCTGTGGGCACGCCCAGTGAGATAGGCAGTGCCGACAAGCTTGTTGTAGCGGTCTTCTGCTGACTTCAGGGCTTCTGTGGCAGCAACAACACGGCTTTCTGCTTCTGCTTCATGAGCTTTGGCTTCAGCTAGCTGAACACGTAGGTTCCTAACTCGTGTCTCAGCCTCTTCAGCTCGAATGGTGCACCTTCGCAGTCTGGCTGCTGTCCCGTCATACAGCTCATCTAAGGCGAGTAGATAACGAGTCATGGCAACCACTGTAGGGTCTCTTTCATTCATTCCCAGGCCTTCTATTGTTCTCATCCTTGCAAGCCAAGTGGGGCGGTTTCTCTCCATAGGAGGGAAAAACCTTATTGGCGAGCGACCGACGGGCCTTTCATACATCTGGCACAAGTACCGAAGGGCCTTGCGTGCCACTGCTTGATAGGTGTCGGGGAATCGTGACCCAATTGTAGTCACGTTCCATGGCTTCATCTCTGGGTGGTCAACACTTGCTCCAATGTGAATTGTGACTTCACAGCGCTCAGTGCCAAACTCTTCATACTCTCTTCCGACATACTCAGCAGGCTCCATAATGCCAAGTCTGACCATGGCATCACGTAGCACCTTTGGGAAGCCAGGAGTCTCCAAGCAGTAGCCAGTCACCCATCCATCTTCTTCCATCTGTAGCGGAGGGATTAAATAAGATCTTTGCAATAGAGGGGGAAAGAGCTTAAGAAGTTTTGTAAAATAATTTTCACGTCCAAGCCTATGGTCACGTCCTACAGCCAAGCACGGCTCTGATACCACCTGAAGCACCCCTGTTATTACAGGAGCTTAAACACTTTATTATACCAGTCCCTGGATCAGTCGCTGGTACAATCAAGTCTTACAACAGGGGATATTACAAGTCGCGACCTGGCAGGGGTCGATTGAGATACCAGTAGAACATAAGGAAATAAACTAAAAACATACAGAACCAGGCCCAGAAGATATATTCCAGGTCCTCCATAGCGGAAGCAACTAAGCGGTAGACTAAGCCACAGGCAGCTCGGGTGCGGACGAGACCAAGCTTATTCGTCTTCCTCACCGTCAGCGTCGACAAAATCTGGATCTGCTTCTGTAATCAGCAAGCAAGAATGAGTACAAGAGTACTCAGCAAGTCGCAACCCTTGCCCTACCAACAATGGATATATGTATGCATTTGGCAGTAGCAAGGTAAAGGCCATATGGTTTAACATTTGCAATAAAGCAAGTTTTACACATGCAAGGGTTCAGTTTGTAAAGCGGTTTTAGAAAAAGCCTCAAATTAAGCATTATGAGGTTGGTCAAGTTTTACGTTGCCGGACACCCCGTCCACGACAACCTTCGGCGGAAGGCCGGACCTATTCTCAAAACAACTCACACATCAAGGAGATAAGTTCCCATCCCATGCTAGTTCTTGGACCGAACCAAAGCCATGTCCGTGACCGCGGACTCGGCTATTCGAATAGATTTTAACACTCTGCAGAGGTTGTACGCTGTACCCACAAGCTGAGTGCATCACAAGCCACCCGCGACGTGGGTGTGAAGACTCACAAAGCCATTACCCATCACAGCATCGTCCCGACTAATCGCCATGGGAGTTATCCAGGGGTCTTGTCCTCTTCTAGGCCTTCAACCGGGTCGCACACATCTGCATCACGTCCACCTTCTCCATGGGCTCCCATTGCATCTCCAGCTACCGGGCGATTAACAGACTAGCTGACGGGATTTAGACTAAGCCGTGCCGCATACACGGAAATGTGGTCGCACTGGATAAACGGCTAGGTAGGATGTCACAAGCAACTCGGTCCTTATATGAGCCAAGGCAATCATCTCCGCAAACATGAACCCACCACAGAGGCAGCGCTCATCTCCCATAAAACTTGTCATAAGCTCACCACAGAGGCGACGCTTAATCTTCCATAATCATCATCATCATCATCACCTTAGCTCTAACTCAAGTTCATTCATTCATCTTATCTTTAGTTATCACCCAACCTTACTACTACCACACAACACCAATCACGGTTTCACATTTGCAAAAGCTAGGTGTAAGTATAGCATTTAGTGATACACAGTCCTAAGCATTCTATAACAAGGCAATCATCCATGCGTAAATAATGTACATACATGGATATCCTAGGTTTCACAGGAAATAAATTAGGACAGGTAATATAAGGCTAAGTGGTCCTGGTCATACTACACAAAGATTTTTGCAATCATCAGGTCAAGCATTTCATGCAATAAAATGGCTGCTACGGGTTGTGTTTGTAAAACATAGGAGCATTATGATCAAAAGGGAAACGGATTGTGACTTGCCTTCGTTGACGTCCTCGGGGATCTCCTGCTCAAAGTCTTCGGCTCCTGGTTCCTGCTCCTCCTCTTCCTCGTAATCTCCGTTAGCTACGGTACGCGAAACCGGCACACAAACAAACAAGCAACAAACACAAATAAATACAAAATAAATAGAAAATGAGCTCTGAAAATATGAAAGTGATGGAAATGGATAGAGCTTGGTTTTAGATGAATTTAGGAGGAAGAATGAGGTCAATCGGAGTTCGGACGAGGGAGATATTGAATTTATAGTAAAGGCTATTGGATTAATCCGAAAATAATTTCGGAAAGGAAATAACGTCTGGGCTGCTGGTGTTCTGTTCGGCCTACAAGGAGAAAGGCCTGCTGGGGCTTTGGGCCTGCGTGATTGGCTGCATGCTGCTGTGCCTGGTTTACAAAGGAGATGGGCGTGATGCTCATGTGTGGGTTGTAGCTATGCTAGCTGGCCCAACAAGAGAACAGATCGGGAGAGGGACAAAACACAGAAGCGTTCTTCCTCTTCGCTCCCGTTCACCATGGACAAGCACCAGAGGCTCAAATCCGGCATGGGGAAGGGAAGGAGGGCGGCTAGGAGTGGGGGATTCGGATCCTAGGTTCATGGAGCGTCGATTTGTGGCAGAGATTTGGCTTGGGGACTAAGGGACAGCGGCTGATTTGGGAGATAAGCGGCCATGGCCGATGGAGCTCGGTGCTAGCTCGTGAGAGGGAGGGAGGCGGTCATGGGACGGGCTGGTGCTCACCTGTGCGACGGCTCGGCGGAATTGGGATGAGGCGGAGCTCAAGGGTGCCGTTTATAGGGGGGCGGGGAGCTCGCCGGGGCTGGCTCGGCTCGGTGGCCCCGATGGCAATGGTGGAATCGCTGTACGCGGGTCGCTGGCGCTGTGCGGCGTGCAGAGCAGGGCGTGGGCGTTTGCGTGCACCGCGGGGGGGGGGGGGGGGGGGGGGCTAGCGGCAGGAACGAGGCAGAGCGGTGGCACAGCTCAAGCTGAGCTCGGTGGATGAGGCGATGGCGCGGTTGACGCGCTGCGCTCGACAAGACCACAGCGGCAGAGCCGGCGTGGGGCGTTGCGTCGCGTAGCGGCGTGCGCGGCACAGGCAATGGGAAGAGGCGAGCAGGCGGAGTGAAGGCTGGGCTTTGGAGCGGAGGAGGTGGTGGACGGCCGGGTGTGTGCGTGCTTCCAAGTGGGAAGGGTGCGGCGTGCGGCTTTGGAGTGATGGGACGCGAGCGTGCAGCGAGAAAAGGACTAAGCTTTGCGTCCACCATGGTGCTGGACGGTGTAGAGCGATGGGATAGCTCGTGCAGAGGAGTGAAGGCGGTAGATGGGCAGCTCGGGAGTGAAAGCTTGTCCAGAGTTTGGTGAAGCTCTCCTGTGCTGGAGGAGGAAGAAAGGCTACGGGCTGGCTGGGCCAAAGGGCCGGGAAAACGATGTTGGGCTAGATAGAAGGAAAGAGAGAAAGGGCGAGATGGACCAGGCCGGCAAAGGAGAGGGGCTGGTAGATTGGGCTGGAAACGGCCCAGATAACAGAGAGGGAGGGAAAGGTTTTAAAAGATTTTGAAAAACCTCCGATTTTAGTTTTGATTTGATTTGCGAATTTTAAGGGTGAATTTTCAGGGCGTTACAACTTGGCACTGAATTTCTTTTGTTTCTTCGGGGTTGGTGCGGTACGGTGCACGGTTGGGAAGTGAAGCACCAGGGACGAGGTCAATTTGATGCTCAATTCCTCTCTTTGGTGGCAGCCCTGGTGGTACTTCCTCGGGGAACACATCTTCATATTCCTGTAACACATCAAAAATAGCACTTGGCAAGGTAGAGGGTAAGTCGTTAGTTGAAAAATAATTTTCCTTGTACAGGAGTACAAAGAATATGGCATTGGACTCACTCAATTCTTTTAAATCCCCTTTCCTAGCCATCATCACTAAACCCTCTTTTCCCTTTGGCTCGGTTCTTTGTGGTTGTGGGGTTTTGTTTGGCTTTGGAGACACTCCCTCACTTTGTTTTTGGGTCACCCGCAAGTGGTTCTCACTCTCTCGCTATTTTCTTTTCAAATCATCCTTCAAAATTTCCTCCGGTGTCAAAGGAAGCAAAGTGAGATGCTCCTCTTTGTACATGAATACAAGCTTGTTAGAACGACCACAAATCTGAATATCACGATCATATAACCATGGTCTTCCTAACAACAGCTGGCATGCTTGCATAGGCACCACATCACACTCAACATGATCTTTATACTTGCCGATAGAGAAAGGAACGGTCACCATGGTGGTCACGTAGCGTCCCACACTCATTAAGCCATTGCATCTTGTATGGGTCAGGATGTCGTCTCTGTTTTAAACCCATTTTCTCCACCAATTCTTGACTTGCAATATTATTGCAGCTGCCATTATCAACAATAATTCTGCATAGCTTGTCTTTGATCATGCCACGGGTGTGAAAAAGATTGTGCCGCTGTCCCCTCCCTTCTTTTACAGCAGTAACACTAAGAACTCGTTGAGAGATAAAGCAATTATTGTCACCTTCATCAGGTTGGATCTCATTCTCATCATTTCTAACTTCCTCATCATAGCGTGGCCCATCTTCTGGATCACTTTCAGATTCCCATTCACCTTGTTCATTCACAATCATGGTTCTCTGACTAGGACATTGGGAAGCAATGTGCCCACGACCTTGGCACTTGTGACAAACAATGCCTTGGCTATGTGAAGATGATGCAGCTGCTGATGCAACAGAGGGGGCTGCTATACTTGCAGCAGGGCGTCGTTGCTCTTGCTGAACCGTAGGAGAAGATGCACTAGAAATTGATGTCTTTGCAGCACCAATAGATGGAGAAGGCTTGGCTGCACCGCCATGAGATTTTCCTCCAACAATAGAGGTACCGGGCTGCTGTTGGTGCCATGGAGCTGAAATAGATCGACTCCCATAGGAGCGACCACGTCCTTCTTTCTGAATTTTCCTCTCGGTGCGTATAGCTTGATCCACAAGATCTTGCAGATTATGATATGGAAACATCTCCACAAAACCTGAAATTTCAACATTGAGACCATGCAAAAATCTTGCCATTTTTGATTCAGCATCCTCCCTAGTTCTAGTCCGAACCAACAGTAGCTCCATCTCCTTATAATAATCATCAACCGATTTGGACCCTTGTCTCAAATTCTGCAATCTATTGCGAAGGTCACGTTGATAACTTGATGGTACAAAACGTCTTCTCATCACTTGCTTCATTTCAGCCCAAGTATCAATATAAGAGCGCCCCAATACAAGCTGATTCTCTTGAATTTGATTCCACCAAGTGAGTGCATAGCCTGAAAACACAACGGAAGCAAGGTTTACACGCCTCCGATCAGAGAGATCATGCACTCTGAAAATTTGATTACATTGTTCCTCCCATTCAAGATATGCATCCGGGTCTTCACGTCCTGTAAATTTGGGGACACTCAACTTGATTCGAGCAAGATTATCCGGATAATCTCTATGGCGATTACGGGGCAATTCATGAGCATCATAAGCAGGACCTTGACGATGATCATATTGCTGTCCAAACAGCCCACGGTTTGCAAACGGGTTCTCATTTTCATCATAAGCCTCATGATGATTAGAATTATAACGAATATTATCATCATCAAAACGCACATGGGGGCGAAAGCCACGCCCACAAGCACCTCCTCCATGCTGTCCACCATGGCCAAAGCGACCACCATGACGGCCAAAGTAGTAGTCTTCAGCCCTTCCCATTGAATTTTCATCATCAAATTCACCATGAGAATTGGCAGGGCTATGTTGTCGTGGAGCACGACCACCTCCAATAGCAGGAAGACGTTCATTGAACATCGTCTCAATAGCTTGCATAAGTGATGCTTGAAGTTGGCGAAGTTCAGCATGTGCGATGGGTGCATCGTCTTCTTCTCCTCCAATATGTCCACCATGAATACTTGAATGTGAGCCTGACATGTTAGAGCAATACAAGATATAGTGGAATAGGTAAAATATGTGGAATCACACAACCTCACCTCTTGCTTACCCAAGTTCTTACCTATTCTCAAGGACTTGTGAGTGTCCAAAAGTGGCAGTACCACCGTTGTGATTAAGTGGTTGAAAGGATTACAAATCGTAAGGCCGATTACGGTATTATGTGGAGCGATAGGTGGCCGTTCAAGGAGGGTTTTGGTACTGAAAATCAAGTACGTTAGCCACCCGAAAGAGATGTAACGTTGCTGTCACAAGCATGACAAACTCAATGTTCAGAATCTGAAATTTTCAGCAACACAATCTGCAACACAACTCCTTTCAACTTTTTGTTTCTTTCTTTTTAATCTCTTTTTTTTCTCTCTCCCTTTTTTTTGACTCTTTCTTTCTGTTTTTTTTTTCAGCAAACACAAGATGACAAATATGGGGGTGCAGATAACAAATGAGAAGAACACGGTGCGAAAACAAAGATGGTGAATAGCAACGCGATGGGTGCAAACGACACAAGATTAACAGTACCAACAAAGGTTATAGGATTTTTTTAGGAAGGCTTTTCTGAATCTAGGACAGGGAAACAAATGATAGGAACAAGATGATAAACTAAAAGGATGGTGATAAAACCTACCGTGGCAACCTGAAATCTGATACCAAATGATAGTAACCGATATGAATCAGCAAGGGAGTCCCGATCTTCACAACAGTAGGCTAATGAAACTAAGGATAACTTGCTGCGAACAGCGGGGATAAATAGCTTTATACCTGCCAAAGGTTGAATGTGACCAAGCGATGGGGAGAGAGGCACCGAAATCTTGAGGACGTCGACTCGATCTCCAAACAACCGCAAAACCACAAACCGGGACTAATCCACACAATTGGCCCGGTAGCCAAGAGCACGAATCAGGGGATCTCAGAGAGATCTCTTCACAAGTCCAAGAAGAACAAGGAAGAACAAAGGTGTGCAAGGCACTCAGCAGCTTGGCTGCAAAACTATATTGGTTTATCAAATTATCAAATGATCAAAAGTTGGTTTTTGCTAGGTACATAGGGGGTATTTGTACTAGGAACAACCCTCCTAGATAGGTATGAACTGAAGTCACCATGTTGGGAGGTGGAAGGCCAACTGGTGGAAGAATTCACGAAGTCTCCTTCAGTTCTCGCGCGTCCTCTCAGCTTCTGTGCAGCATTTAGTAAAACGGTCATATCTCCTTAGTGGGAAGTCCAATGGATGAACGGTTTGTTACTCATTTATCTTTCCAGACATGTATACTTTGTACCATGATTCGTGACAGATTGGTACAGACTTGGATGACAATTTGATGCTTCTGTCACGTAACCTTGGGTCAGGAGCTTGTAACCATGCTTGTCTTGGGCAACATTCTTGATGTCTTCGGTGTAACCATTTGCATCGTCCATGTGACCCATTGTAGTATCCTCATGTGTAAACCTGAGTAAAAGTCTTGAGTTAGGTAGCACATAATTCTCATCAATATTAAGGGTATGTGATGCAAGGAATGAGTTCACCTCTTGTTGTATCTTCTTTGCACGGCTGCGTGTAATAGGTCCTACTCTTGTTGCCTCATGTGAAACTGGAGTTGGACATGGTGTAATCGTTCCTGGTGTCACCAATGGCATATCCACCAATGCATCTTCGTTATGTATGGCCGGGATGTCCTCATCAGCAAGGTGCGGCTGGCGGCCGCGAGGTCCGAGGTGGCGAGGCTGGCCTTCCTCCCCCCCCTCTCTCTCTCTCTCTCTCTCTCTCTCTCTCTCTCTCTCTCTCTCTCTCTCTCTCATGTAGCGTCCGTGGTGGCAACGGCGGCGAGGTCCGTGGTGGCAACGGCGGCGAGGCTGGGATCCGGCGCGGTACTGCACGGCGTCGGCGGTTCGGCTTAGATCCGGCGCGGCGACGGCGGTTAGGCTCAGATCCGGCGTGGCGACGGCGGCTAGGGTTCTGGTGCTGTAGGCTGCTCCACGGCGGCGGCTCCATGGCGGGGGGCTTCACGGCAACCACGGCGGCGAGCTGCACGGCCCGATGACGGGCTGTCCGGCGCGACTACCGGCTGTCCAGCGCGACGACGGGAGCTGCACGGCCACGACGGCGAGCTGCACGGGCGCGACGACCGGGGGCTGCACTGCAACGACGGTGAGCTGCACGGCGCGACGGCGCCCCCTTCTCTCGCCAGCCGCAGCACCTTCTCGCGAGGTAACCCGTAGCCTCTTCTTCTCCGATCCGGATCGAACAACTTATGGAGATTGCGGGCTCTTTTCCCATTGTGTTTGTTTTTCTGACGCACTCTCTGGCCTCTGGTTTTGCTTGCAGTGTTCTCTTGCTCTGAACCTTCTCGTCAGACCCTTACACATCGCAAGCTGTAAGTTTTTCACCAATCTGCTGTAAGTTTTTCCCCAATCTGCTTTTCTATTACAGCTTGTTCTGCCGTTCCGTAACGAGTTGCTAGCTTGCATGATTTGCAGAGCTCCTGACTGATTGCTTCACCAACCGAGGATGGAGGAGGGGACAAGAGCTGGCCATAGTAACCTTAGAATTTGAAAGAACCATTTAACTTGTTGTCTCTGTCGATCTTGTGGTTCAATCAAACATACTTGTATTACTCTTGGGATATATGTTTGTATTACTCTTAGGATAAATGTTGGAACACCAATTTTTGGTTTGTGTATATGGTCACCTGATCTTGCTTCCAATTGATTTTGTTTATGTGCCCTGTCGTCTCTGCCCTGCTTTGCAAAGCAGGGAGCATGGAGGCCAGGGGCCCTTTTTTTATTTAGTTAAATACGTAGTAGTGGCGGGCGGCTGTGACATCAGGCCGTCCGCCACTCCTAATGGGTGAGAGGTGGCGGTCGTGTTGAAGTCAGCGTCCGCCACTGTACTGCTCTCAGGGTGGCGGACGGTTGTGTCCGCCGCTGGTGACACAGGCTAGCAGTGGCGCAAGCGCAGTGGCGCTCGCGTCGTCCGCCGCTGCTAGGCCATTTCATTCGCCACTAAAGGCTCTCATTGTACTAGTGATATGACGTGCTGATCAACAAATGCATGTGAAGTAGAGGAGCTGATCGGTCATGGATGTCTGTTATTCCTCAACCTCTATTTACATGTCTATAAATATTATGTACTCCCTCCGTTTCAAATTATATGTCATTCCAGGAATCACAACTTTTGTCACAATACATGTCATTCTCGCTTCCCAATACATCATTCTCTCTATCTCTCTCCTCTCTCATTTCTCCTCATTTTCAGCGCGCCCTCTACTTTTTCTATTTCTCTTATTTCTATGTCCAAACCTAGAACTGCAATAAAAAGAAACAGAGGAAGTAGTGGACAATTGGACATAGATCATGTATTATGTATATACTTTATGTAGCTGCATGCACACAAACATATTATGCATGCGTGGTTCTAGTATAGTTATATACAACATCATTAACAAATACTTCCAGACGATACACGTTCCATATATTATTACTACGGTCAATCAGATGTGCCTGCATATATACCAACATGCGCGTGCAGTGTCCTGCATGCATACTGCAGAGAAAAATCACATCATGGTTGTCATCGCTCGCGTACCCACCACAGGCGTGGCAGCAGAGCGCACCACTGGGGGAGCAGCCAGGTTGCCTTTGCCGCTTGCGTGGTCGCCTCCTGAACGTCATCATCTCGGCCAATGTCTATTAACGGCTGATCAACGGCAGCAGATCGCATAGAAAGATCAAGATCAAGATCAAGATCTTCTCATGCACCATGCATCGCTCATCCCATAGAATAGGTCCACACGCCGGACTAGAAGCAGGCGTCGCCGGCCCTGCCGATCTTTGCCAAGCAATCTTATACACGTCTCTTTTGTTTTTACACGTTGTGTCACTTATCCCCATGTTTTATGGTCATATTATTTCACAAAACCCCACCTCTTTTAAACATACGACCTGTAAACTATATCTTTGTACCTGCATGATGCAATTTTTTTAATCGATTTGATTAACAAAATATTGAATTGGATGCACAACGATGTATAGTCTCCAAAAATTAAAGTACAGTCCATAGGTAAGATGATAATATTTTGATATGGGTGGGGTTTTATGAAACAATTGGACCAAAATACCCGGGGTTAAATGACACGAGCCAAAATATCCGGAGTTTTGTGCAATAAGAACCATAAAACCCCGGGGTTTACGAAATTTACTCTTGTTTATATTATGACTTGATATAATGGACATGACATCATAATAGCAAATGTACTCTTAATATATGATGTTCAAATTCGGATGCTGTGAGACCAAATAAACTTCATAACATTGTTGTGACAAAAATAATCTCATGAGACCTATTTTGCAAAAATAAATTATGTTTGTCGGCGCACCAGCCATGCCGGCTAAAGCAGCTGGTCCAAATAGTCTCCCCACAAAGGTATTGTTTGTCCTCGTTCCTGGATTACGTTTTTTTTTAAGAAGGAACACAGTTCCATTAATCACGGGCTGACAAATCACCGGCAACCAGTACATGAATACATCTGGGGAGAATGTCCATCACAGGACTTTCCTCCACATGATAGCGGCTAAGCCATGAGCTACCAAATTACATTCACGACGAACACGATTTACTCGAAAACTAGGCAGGTCGAGTTCAACCAACTGTTTCATCTCAGCTATTAGGCCTCCTGCCACTGAACCCACAAAATCATTTGACTCCTGGATTACTTTTTTTGAAGGTTGCAAGGTCTTACATACTAAACTAAACATTTATAATGAACTGCTAATTGGATAAATGATGGAAATTTAGTAGGCACATCTTTATGGGGTCGGTGCTTTTCTGAATCTCAGTCAAGGTCTATAGTGAATTTTCCCAAGGTAAAATTTTAATTTGCTTTTATACTAGCCAAACATTATGTTTGTTGCAAAACGTAGTTTATTTGAAAAGCTAGTGAAAATTGACTACTGATTATTACTTATTTTTAGTTCATTCTCAGGATCTTCTTCACTTATATGGTGTGTGAAAAATTAACGTTTGGCACAACTTCTTATTCCCGTGAATTAATTAGTTAGGAAACAAAATGTGTCAAACAAGGTCTTCCCTGTTATCTAGTTTTGGCGACATCTTGTCACAAACTATATACCAAGCTGTTGCATAGATGAGTGACTGCTGGTGCAATTAGGTACGTGTCGAGTGCCTTTGCAATGGAGGTGATAGCGTGGAGAGGTGGTTTCTCATTCACTGTCCGGAGGTGGGCACCGAGGTGATCATGGAAATGAACAACAAAAAGTCCGCTTATCTCTGGAATAACTAACAAGAGCAGAGGTCCGTGATAATTGAGGTATGAGTGAGCTTTATGATTAGTGACCTAGGGCGGTGTTTGGATCAATGAGTGTTAACATGTCTGCATATCGAATGGATTCACAACCTCAACAGCAAACGAACCGATCGTGAGTGGTGACTTGTTCTGTTTGGATCGATAAGCAGCAGGTAATAAGCGTCTAATTCTTAACTGAAGGGGTCGGTATCTTATTCATCCATTGGATCACATAGTAGGGTGAACAAAATAATAATAAAAAAGTTGCGGCCGAATCAACAGCATCGATCCTTTGTTTCTCACAAATGGCACTATTGCATTCAATTAATCGATCAAACGGATGGCGTGAACCACACTGGTGGCGACGACCACGGTTGCAGCCCAAATCCCTCGACAACCTCCACCGTGCCGTCCTTGAGGTTGTAAACGCCGACGTGCTGTGGACCATGATCAGCCTTGTCCGTGTCATGTCTGTGGTACCCGCTCGCCGCCTCTCTGTCCCGCCTCTCCGCGGCCTGGTGGAGCTCGTCATCGGTGAAGTAGACGCAGCCGGGCTTGATCCCCGGGTGCACCTTCGTTGACACGCAGAGTGAGCTGTTCATACCAACGAACAGAGCGGTGTCGCCAATGTCCGTCGTGTTCTTCCACCGCCCACGCTTCGCGTCGAGCACCTGAACAATGAACACGCACGACCACTTTTTCGTGTCGTAGTAGCCGGTGGAAGCTTCCTCCCTCGTGTACTTGGTCACCACCACCAGCCGCCCGTCCGGCATGGCCACGATGTACTTACGTTCAAGAACAAAGTTTTCAACGTCCAGAATCGACACGACCGAGACTAGCTTGCTTGTGAACTCGCCAGTGACGCCGTGGCATTCCCAGGCCTCGACGGCGCCATCGTGAGAGACGGAGTAGAACCTGCCATCGTGATGGATCGCGTCCTCGACGCCGTCGCGGGAGGGCGCCACCTTCCACGCCCGGTCCTGCGCCGTCGCGAAGGCCGGGACGCCGAAATCCTTGTCAAGGATGAGCATGGCGGCGTAGTTATCCGGCCGTGGGGAGGCGGCGAGCACGACCTTGGCGTAGAACCACTGGCGCATCTGGTTGCCGTTATGCGAATTGGACCTTGGCATGATATCCTTCTCCTTGCCTTCCGGCGGGGGCTTGCCGCCGTACCGGAACTGCAGATACGCCGCTGTGTTGATGTAGTAGTGGCCAACTCTGCTGCTCGAGCGCGAGTACCGGATGAAGGGGAAAGTGCTGACGTCCGGCAGCCGCGCACGCTCGCCGGTGACCGGATCGACGATCTGCAGGGCGCCGAGCTCGTCGGCCGTGGCGAGCCACCCGAACGAGGAGCCCAGCACGACGTGGCCGCGCGTCCCGAGGACCGACGTGCGTGCGGTGGCGGCGCGGCGGTCGGCGAGGGGGAAGAACGTGACCTTCTCCTCGGACGTGCCGGGGAAGACGATCCACGGCGTGGCTGCCGTGTCCAGATTCATCGGGTGGCCCGCCGTTTTGCAGACCACGCCGAAGGAGAGGCGGTCGAGGGAGCCGAGGCGGTGACGGATGTTGGCCAGCAGGTCCTCCGAGAGGAGGTCGACGAAGTTTACGCGGACGACTTCGGTAGGGCGCTTCGCCGGCGGAAGGTCGCGTGCTTGCTGTCTCTTCAGCTGGCGGCGGCGGCGCGACCCAGCCATGCTTTGACGTTTTTTCGAGTATCAAAGATCAGACTAGGGCACGGCTTGCGGCACGTGGATATATATGGGACTTGATCCGTAGTCGGTTCCACCTCGGCTTCCACCGATCCACACCTTCCGGGGTTGTTTTTGTCCCTTGTTGGCACCGTATTATCATCCAATTAATCTGTTCTTTACGATGATGTATATATATGGTACCCAAAAAAAAAAAAGTTAAACTATGTCTCCATATCGGATACGGCATCAATCAAGTTAGGTGCAAATAGTAACTCTACAAACATCGTGGTTGAACGTACGTTAGGTGCTTGGCTTCTTGAATCACCCCTGAATAGCAAGATGCATCATATCCTTCCCACGCAGAATTGCCTGGACTAGTACTCAATGATAAGATGACCAATAGCTAGGTTCAACACCCAGTTCCATTGACATTTAGATACTATACTTGGTGAATGCCCATGCGTTGCCACAAACAACGAAAATTTCAAAACCTCATCTGGTAGAAATATATATATATACTAGCAAAAGTGCCCGTGCGTTGCCACGGGCTGCCCGGAAAAAGATGGTAGAAATAAATTTATAAATCTCAGTTTTTAAGCAAAACTGAATTTAAACCGTTCAAGTAAATGTCCGAAAGAGGCCCATGAATTTTTTTTATTAAAAAAACACCCTGAAGAATTCATTCCCATAATCTGCATCACAAGGTATAATTTGAGTGATGTGTCCAGATTTTTATCAAAACAGTTAAAGTTCCTAATGAATCAGCCTTGTTAAGAAAATTTGATCTAAAACCGAGCTAAAATCAGTTAATCCAAAAGCAAAGTTTTTTTTCTTATCCAGGACCACAAAAATTTTCAGGTTTTTCCCATAACCGTGAGATAAAGTCCGAGTAGGACATTAAGAATCGGAGTAGGAGTCCCATTGAGTTAGTTCACGTCTGATGTTGTGAGAACATCAATGGAAGACTAATTCATAATAAAGATAGGGACAAATAACAGACCCACAAGCACCAAACAAGCACACCTTCTGCCAATATTTTGAAATATACCACACCGATTCCTGCCAGATATTTTGAAATAAATGATTGATTTGCAAGCATATGGGGAAGCACAAATAACAGACCCAGAACCACCAAACAACCACACCAATTCACAGATGGTATAACATAATAAAACATCAAGGCCAACATTATTAGGTAAAATAAATGTTATAATAGCTAAGAAAGCTAATCTGTTGACAAGACTATGATATGAAAAAGATTACCTAAAAATACCAATCTGGTTGCAAACATAGAGCGATCAACCCCAGATGCATTTTCAATGCTGGGTGCCTTAAAACAATGGCATCAAACATGTTATTTACACTATAGAAAAGTTAGTTATGTTCTTTACTTTCCTATAATACAAAACTGAATATGCATATGATCAAGACAACCACTCAAGGTGTATAAATGCTACATTTTACATGTACAATATTCTCTATGCTAAAGCAGGTCAGGCATCAGATATAAGCATTCTTTTGCTATACAGATCATGGTAATTAAGAATGCAAAGTTTACTAAACTTTCTACTTTAAAATAAAGTGGTTTAGTCCTCCATGTGCAGATTTTCATCGTCCATATCAGATTGCTGCAAACAAAGATTCCTTAAAAGCCTTATCTAGTGAGGAATAGTGGATAACGCAGACATTCAAGCAATGGTTGAAGGAAAACCACCTATGCAAAGAGGAATAGAATTCAGACAGGACGTTAAAATAAATCTAGTGCGTGTAATAAAAATCTGTGACAAGCACACATGCATTTCATTTTAATTCTCCAGACATTTGAGATAGAATAGCCAGGTGATCCAAAAAAATAATAAATAACATGTCAGATCTCAAATCAGGTGGGGCAAGCCATTTATCAGCATTCTTTTTTCAATCATCATTGCATAAAAGACAATTAGATGGACTATATTAAATTTGAGATAGCTGAGCTCAATCAAGGACACTCAGAGGGCGATTTAGTACCTGAGTATGTATGACGACATTCGAAGTGAAACACAGCCAAGAGGACTGCCCACCGATGATCCATAAACATGTATCTTCTGAGTTGATTCAAGCAATACTTAAGCTATGAAGGAGCTTATATTGTTCCAGGTCGCCAGCAACAAGAGACGTCTCTACCAATTACAAAGACATCAACATGAGCTTTTCGCTTTTTCATTTTTGAAAAAATTTCAGTTGCTAGAGCTACAAGTAGTTGGACAAAGAACATAAGGCTCATTAACTGAGATTGTGCTAGCTTGGTCAACCTGTAAATGTCACAAACCATCAGATAATTACAGGACATTCAGATAATGGACTGTACTATTATTAGAATCTAACATTATTATGTGAAACATAGATAAGAGAATAGTGAGTTTGTATTTTTCAACATCGTAACCCTACTTTGCATCTTGAGCACTTTGCAGACAGTCCAAATGAAAGAACCCGGACAGCAGCAACTCCATGATCGACTCCCCTTCCTTGCATCATCACAAATGGTTTTATTCAAGGGATGTAAGAACTAAGCTGATGCTGATAGTTTATAAAAGACAAAATATTGTTAATTATTGCATCAATGAACATTGCTTTATCAGAGAATATGTAGGTAAACATATATCATTATCTAAAATCCATTTGAGGACATTTGTAAATCAGAAATTGTAACATAATAGGACATGACTCTGCTTCTTAGTGTCTTTTCATGATACCTAGTTTGTTCATAGCTGAAGACAGCTACATTGGAACAGAATTTTTGGTCATCCAATCTTATAGGGTGTCCATCGAATCGGTCATGGGCATGGGATTCCTTGAATTGTCCAACATAGGAGTTTTACACGTGCGACACTTATGCTGCCACTATGCATCTCTTTTACGCTTTGCGGCGAGCTCTTCATCAACTTGGACGCCATTTTGGTCTGAATAAGAATATGGACGACGTCAGGAAAAGAAGGCAGAAAAACATGAATGTGTCAACAACGGGAAAAAAGGATAGTTACCAGCATTTGAATTCTCTGAATTATCCAATGCGGTGTTTTTCTGTGCACGAGCCTGATTCTGCCTCTCAGCATCTGTTCTACATTTTTTTGCGACCATTTGAACTGAAAAAAAAGTTAAAAGCTTATGAACTGTGCCAACTCAACAACAACAATAGAATAAAATATAGGTGGCTATTAGATATAGTAATCAAAGGGCAGTTACCGATTGAAGTACATTTGCAATGTGACCAATTTCAAGAGATTTATGTAAACGGTTAACCAAAACTAAACGTTAATCTGCTCGCCATTGGCATCGACAGTAGTATCGTCACTGGGTGGCGTACAATCGTCGATCACAGCACCTGTTCTAAGCTTGAATAATAATGACTGCTCCCAAAAAAAAGTACAAAGGGAATTAGCACAACGATGGAGCGTTGGAGATAAAGCTGCATATCCCGATAAAGAGAGCCTAAATACCAAGTGTATGAGCATGTGTATCCAGCCCAAACCCGACGCCTCTGTATCACAATGACAAGGCAATGACCTCCCTGTAAGCGAACAATTCATTCAGTTTTGTCACAACGAAATTAGATGCCACAATATAGATATCTGTCAGAACAAGATTAGACAGCACAATGTAGATGCTTGTCAGAACGAAATTGGATACCACAATCAAGATCTCTGACAGAAGGAAATTAGATGCTACAATTTAGATGCACAGTGCAATAGTAAAAATAGTTAATGGCGCTAACGGTAGTAAACTTTGAATTAAGAAAAACCGTGAACTTGATATAGTTTTTCAATGGTGACAATTTTGGAAAGCTACGGACAAGTTTCAGCCATTATTTCAGAGCTCATAGTTCAGAGTTAACAAGGTCAGAGATAATTAAATGGTGACAACTATGCAAAGCCACGGATAAGTTCAGAGACAATTCAATGGTGACAACTATGCAAAGGCACGGACAAGTTCAGAGTCGTTGCGGCGATTTTTTTAGACTACAGAGTTCGGGGTTAACATGTTGAGAGTGTTAACTTATACTCAATTTCTCTGTGGTGACGAACTGACGATGGAGATGCAGCGATGCATTAACAAGTTCCTGGTCGTGCACTCATGCATACGACAAGTAGGGACGGCGCCCTTGATAATCAAGTGATGCGTACCTGAATCAGCGTGACTGTGGTGAGCGGATCTCCGGTGGAAGCAGTTGTGGCTCCGCCCTGGGACTTGGTGGCCTTGAGCCCTTGAGCTTGCAGCGTTTGGTGGCGACCTAGCGGCCTGAATCAGCGTGACGGTGGTGATGGCGCTCGGGGGACGTCCTCGCCGCCAGCATTGCCTCGCTCTTCGCTCCGTTGGAGGACGTCCTCGTCGGAGTCGATCTCCTCGGCTGCTGGCCGCGGCGGCGGCGTTCTAGATGACACGGAGGAGGACGTATGATCGTGCATGCCCGGGACGGGAGAGGAGGAAAAGGAGCGGTCTTGGAGAGATTCGATGGGGGTGGCATCGGTGAGGGTACGGCCGTTGCACGGCTGGGCGGCGACAGGGGCAGGAACACGGCGGAGCACACCCCGCAGGTGATGGTGGCAGGAGCTACGGTGGCGGCGGCCGCGACGAGCGAGCCGAGAGCCTTGTGTTTTTCTTTTAATCGGGGTGGGGTGCGGCGCGTGAGATGCAGGCCCACATGTTAGCGCGTGAGGACAGAGAGGGGCACGGCGACGCACGTGAACTCAGATGAAAAATAAAGAGGAGTAGAGATATAGTTCCAAATCCTCATATTCAGTACTCACGCACTTAGTACCTGAATACCTCAAGAAAAGTAGTTCCAAACAACATATCACTTGATTAAGTACAGCAGCCTAACTTCAGAACACAAAAGTACTCAGCTGATTTGCCTTACCTGTGCATTTTTTTTTTGTGATTACACAGTACAACGCAAACACTCACAACGCACGCACACTCACCCCTATGAACGCACATACGCAAACCCTACCCCTATGAGCATCTTCGAAGATTGAGCCGGCAAATCCTCGAGATTGACGAAGTCACCACTGGCCCCTCGCTGTCGACGGCCACGTCGCCTACCGCTGAAAGCACAAAGCCGTTAAATCATAGAAAATTCGCTCCGACGGGAAGTCGAACCCAGGACCTCAAAGGTGTTACTCGGATGCCTTACCTGTGCATTTTAAACACACACAAAAAAAAAAGGGAAAGAAATGTGATGACAAATTGCTATCTACTTCACCTTCCAAACCTTAACTACTTAGTCTCTAGTCCTTAAATAATCCTCGAGGCGTTTACTCGAACATGGCTCAAATATGTCTTTAAATCATTATTTGAGATTTCCAAGAATCTACTTGGTCATTTTTATTCACCAATGCAACATAAGCTCCTTTAGAAGATTACAACATGATATGAGCAAAGCATTGTCAGACTCTGCAAATCACTTGCCACCATGTAAAACCTTCACAAGCAGGGATCTCACTATCCTAATGACATGTACAATTATAAATGATACGCAAAGAAAACAGTAGTCCTTTCCCGAGTGCTCTCTCACAACTGCTCCAATTCTAGCTTTGACCAAATGTTCACGGAATGCTAGCTTTTGTAAGTGTTTATCCAGCCGATTGAGGCCTCTGAGAAGGGTACCCAATGCTAGAGATTAGCAATCGGCCACTCTTCTCATTCTACAAGTCACATACAAGAATTCGGTTGGTCAGTCTGCAAAGCACATATAATCATTCAGATTTTCATCGGTTTCTTGGTTACCCATTCTCAAGTGCTAAATTCGTCATCTTTGAATAGAGTTTGGAAGATAATAAAATTTATTGTGCGGCCAAATCATCTTTTGATTGTGTAATCTAAACCTCTAAAGAACCAGTTTGAAGGAAAATGATTTTGACCTGCCAGATTATACCCACCTGAATATCAACCGTTGATAAAAAAAAGAACCCAAATCAAATACCGTCAGATCCTGCCATAACAAATTCTGCAAACGGGCCCGAATAACATAGCGTGACGCTATGTCATATGTAGGCCAAAAGCGATGACACCGAGATGACTTTTCACACCCCGCACTGATAGATACCCACCCGGGTGCAATTCCCACCTCGCCGTAACCCCGCACGCGTGATTGCCGGTCACCTTTCCTTCCTTAATTGATTTCCTTCTTCAACCTGATTCATTTCATTCTTCTTCGTCGATTCCTTGGAAGGAATGTTCCAGAGGAGACAGATTTGCAACCATAGCTGAGAAGCAAAGGCACCCACGCCCACCACCACCGCAGCTCAGCGGGCCAAAAACCTGAGCCCCAAATCCTAACCACCACGGCCTAATCCCATTCCCACACTTCCGCCGTGCGCACGCACGCCAGATCGGCCTCGAGCAGCGGCGGCCACGCACGGATCCAATGCCGCGGCTGCTGGAGGTGGCTGTGGCGCTTCTGCTGCTGTGGTGGTAGCTCAGGCTAAGGCGGCGGTGCGTCCCGGTTTATGCGGACGATCTGAGGATGAGGAGGAGAGGATGGCGGCGTGTAAGCTTCATGACCATTGGAGTATGGAAACCCCAAAGGTATGAATGTTTTGGTGATTGGATGATCATGTCGTATGTGACTAACACTTTTGTAGGTTGTTGCCTATGGTCGCATATGATGGAGGACTACGTCAACCTTTTCTCTATTGAAGATCTCGATGATTGGTTGCCTCGTCAACTCGGGACATTGGACTTGATAGAGTCGCGGTCGAGAAGATGGATCAAGGCTAAGGACATGCTAGATCCAAGCAAGTGTTGGCTTGGTGTAGATGTAGGCTTGAGTCCATAGGAAAAACCGGACTATCAAGGGGGTTTGAGTTGATTCTCTTAGTGCACACTAGTGGTAAAGATCATTGGATGCAATGTGAGGCTCTCAGAGGCTAGAGTGGCAGAAGAGACAGTTGAGGAACCAAGAAGAGTGAAGATGAAGTCAAGGATCGAGGAGATGATCAAGATGGACGTCAGAGGAAAGCCACCGTATGATACGGTGACTGCAGCCAGCGAATCGAGTGAAAGAAGAGTCACTGGTAGAAGTCACCGTATGATACGGTGGGTCACCGTATGGTTTCCAGGAGAGCTGCAAAATGAAGAAGTTTGAAGAAGCTGAAGAGAAAAGGTCACCGTATGATACGGTGACAGTCAGCGTATGATACGGTGACTATGAAGCAGCAAATCCAGTGAAAGAAGAGTCACTGGTAGAGTCACCGTATGATGGACACCGTATGATACGGTGGGTCACCGTATGGTTTCCAGGGGATGTGCAATTTAGACAAGTTGCTGAAGAAGAGGAGAAAGAAGTCACCGTATGATACGGTGACTGTGAAGATCGAGATGTCAGCAGGAGAGGCTGAAGGAGAAGTAGTCACCGTATGATACGGTGACTAGGGCACCGTATGATACGGTGGCTACGCAGAAAAGACTGCTTTTGTGGCAACGGCTACTTTTATGGATTGAGGCTATAAATAGCTGGTTGCCTACCCCTGTGAGGCTCTCTTGGCCAGTGGAACAGGTGAGGTTGCCTAGGAGAAGCCAAGAGCAAGAAGAGAGAGCACTTGTTGAAGATTTGGAGTGATCTTAGTGCTATTGAGAGAGTAACAAGAGCATCCTTGATCTCTAGGGCTAGTGTGTGCATAGAGAGTCATTTTGAGCTGTTACTCTTGGTCTATGGGAAGACCTAGACCGGTTAGGCATTGGTAGAGAGCTTGCCAAAGATTGTGGAAGTCTCTACAAGTTTGTACACGGTCTTCGTGCTTCCCATGTGAAAGAAGCAATAAGGAGAGAGCGCCCTTTGGACCGCATCACGTGCGGATCCTTACCCTCGGAGGAGTATCCGGAGTTGCCGGCGGGACGTGCCCGCGCCTTTACTTGGAGGGTGAAGAATGCTCTAGAGGGGATCGCCATCGAGCGGAGGGAGGGGTCGAGACTCCGGCGGGAGTGACCCAACGTAGACTAGGGGGAGGCGCCATCCTCCCGATACCACGGGCTAAAAATCTGTGGGCAATCTCTATCTCATCTCTTTACTTACTAGCATTTACTCTTCCGCATTTATCTCTTGCTAGTAGAATTGATTGATAGGGTTGTTTGCTTTGCTCTTGGTAGAATTGCATGTGTAGGGCTGCTCTTAGCTAGTGTTGTTAGTGTGTGCGCTTTACTTGCTTCTTGTTATCACCTAGCAAACTAGTAGGATTGTTAAAGTACTTTGCGGGAGAAATTTACAAGAGCTACCGATTCACCCCCCCCCCCTCTCAGTACTCCGTGATCCTTATAAGTGGTATCAGAGCCACGTGCTCAAAATAAGGCTTAACTGCCTTGAGTAAGGATGCTGGGAGGAAGCGGGCCACCCACATTCGATGGGACCGACTATGCTTATTGGAAGGCACGTATGCAAGCCTACCTCGAAGCTATCGATCCCAACGCGTGGCGTGTGACAAGTGAGGAGGTTGACCTTGTGGATGACAAAGGGGAGGTCATTGAAAATCTCACTAAAGCTAATGCAAAAGCTAAAAATGCCTTGTTTGAAGCGATCACGAAGGATGTCTTTGCTCGCATCAAGTCCGTGGGAACCGCTCATGAGATTTGGCAACAAATACAAGTTACTCATGAGGGGTCCGTGGATGTGAAAGAGGAAAGATATTATGTGCTCAAAGATAAGTATGACTCCTTTATTATGTCATCAAGTGAATCTATTAATGATGCCTATTCTCGTTTGAACTTGATTGTAGAGGACATCAACTCACTCGGTGTGAAGGAGAAGGTCGATGATGCCAGACTCATGCACAAGATCTTGAGGATCCTTCCAAGGGAGAAGTACGGCGCACTCATTACATGCCTCTTCAACACCTCACTCGAAGAGCTTACAACGCACAAGTTGATTGGGAAGATCACCGCCTTCGAGAGTTATCACCTCGACCTCAAGCCCGACGAGAAGCCGACCAAGAACCTTGCTTTTCCAGTCGAGAGCTCAAGCAAGATGAAGGGCAAGAAGGTGATCGTCCACGAATCAAGTAAAGATGGGGTGGATGAAGATGAAGAAGATGATGAGTTCTTGCAAATCCGCCCCGATGAGCTCGCGCTCATCATGAAGAGGAGTAACTTCTTCAATTGGCACTCCAAGAAAGACTTCGTGTGCTATAATTGTGGTGATAAGGGCCACATTGCCAAAGAGTGCACGAAGCCCATCAAGAAGACCAAGAAGAAGCCACAAGACTGAAGCGATGATGAAGAAGAAGAGCCGAGGGTCAAGTACAAGAAGAAGAAGAAGTTTGTCAAGAAGGACAACCCCAAGGGCAAAGACAAGAAGAGACCATCACGCAAGGGTTTTGTAGCTCAAGAGTGGATCACCGATGAAGACTCAAGATTAGTTCAAGGTCTAACTTTCTCAAGATAACCGTGAACATGGGGGATGTTTGAGTTGGTGGCTTATATGACTCAAGGCAAGGTTTGGTTCATGGTGAATAAGCTTGAGAGAGGTTCAAACTTGACCTTGTGTAGGTTTCCTTTATGCAATGTCTTTAATTTTGCTTGCATCTCACATGGCATATTTACTTTCATTTGCATTTGTATAATATGCTTGTCTCATGCGTTGCATATAGAAAATCACAAAGGAGCCATCACACTATGAGGAAAGTGCTTCATGATCCATATGATACCACATCCCATAGAAGTTGGATTAAAGGAAAGGATTGTGCTTCATGCCCATTGAGCATTGCCTAATGATCCTCGAGGTTAAATATACTCGCACGGGTCATTGGCAAAGGGCTCATACATACCCTTCCTTTGGTTTTATCTCTTTTGGCTCTTATTGGCTTGCATCTTATTTGGGTTTCAAAAATTATTATATGCCTATGTGCAGCCTATATTGGCTTATTTTCAAAGCAGTGGTTGAGAGTTCCCTTTCTGGTCCATACATGGTGTTTATTTGGTTCTTGTGTGAGATGTATTGGACAAAGAAAGAAATTTCCTTGATCTCAGCGTTTCTGAAAGTCACCGTAATATACAGTGCTTATCACCGTATGATACGATGAGGCTGAAAGCCTCTGATCAGTTTGGATTGGATGATTACTGTCACCGTATCATACGGTGCCAGTCACCGTATGATACGGTGACCGTGTCTGCATTGTCCAGCTCATTCTGATCACCGTATCATACGGCGGTAGACACCGTATCATACGGTGACCTTGTGTTGACCGTTATCTTCTGATCAATCTAGACCGTCGATTCAAAATTCATTTGATCTGGATCGTCCATCTTCCTTCAACCCTAATCTTGGCGCATCTCTCCCCGTTACTGTGCAAAATTCGGCGCCGCCGTCGTCGTCTCCCTCACTCTCCCGTGCGCGCGCCTCCGCTCCCGCCACTGCACCTCGCCGTCGCCGCCGTGCGCCATCACCGCCGTCGAGAGCCGTCGTTGCCCCGCGCAGCTGCACCGCCACCGCACCGCGTCACCACTCCATCCTCGCTGCAGCACGCCCGCGCCCATGCAAACCCTAGCGCGCACCTGCTGTAGCTGCCGCGCCGCGCTGCCGGACCTCGCCGTCGACGTGCTCTCCTTCGTCCCCGTCTTCGCTCGGCCTCAGGAGCAGCTGCTCTTGCGCGAGGAAGGAGAAGCATCCATAGTCGACCTAGTCGTCGTCTTCCCCACCTCCGGTGAGGTCCCGGTGACCTTTGTTTTGAAATTCCGATGAGCTTGACATGATTCCAGTTGGTTGTAGCTCAATTCGTTGCTTGAATTGCACAGTAGCGTGGATTGATTCCTTAGGGCATAGCAAATTTCATTCCTTTCATCGTTTCATGCCCTAATTTGATTAATTTCATCTTGTCTAGCATGATTGTGTTTAATTGCTCTCGTGTTTATGCTAGTCTAGTTGATCTTTAGTTGCTATGTGCTGTATTTGCAGTAAAGCTCATTCCTTTATGCAGCACATAGGCACTAGTGTTGATTAGTGTGCTTAATCTCATCATTTGCACATCACACTAGTATTGATTCCTCTATTAGTGTCACATTGAGTTGCTTTCTATGCTTGTATGTGCACTAGTTGATCTCCACCCATAGTCGACAATGCCGTTGTTCATATTTGCATTATTTGCCGGCATTGTGTCCTTCACCTCAGCGCTAGGACTTCATATAGATACTTATGCGCTCACCTACATTTCTTGCTTGTAGATCATAATAGGTTATTCTATACTCATATACCTTGTCTATATTCCTATCGTGCAGTGGCAGTTGTCAGTGGTCAGCCCAGAGGACAGTGGCAGTCGACAGTGCAGTGATCAGTGGACGGATTTGGGGCCAAGCCCTTGATCCTATCTTTGGCAGTCAGCTTGTCAGTGGACGGGTTGGTGAGCCAAGCTCACTCGCCCTATCTTGTCTGAGGGCAGCTCAGCAGTGACAGCAGCTATGGCTAGAGACAGGGGTAGAGGCAGAGGTCAGGACAGAGGGAAGGGCAAGGCAGTGGTGGAGCCCAAGGCTAAGAAGCCTCGTACTCCTACAGTTCACACAGGTGATCCTCGGAATGATGCAGCTATTCGTCATGCACTTCGAGGATAGGGACCACCTGCAGGAGGCAGTAGTGGTGGCTTGAGGCTCACTGAGGGTCAGACTCCACCTCTCAGGAGGTCTACCCGAGTGAGGTTCTCTACACAGGAGACTCCGTCCCGAGGAGCGGGTACGTCGAGGGCTCCGGAGGAGGTGCCACAGGCTGAGGACACCGACACCAGCTCTACCTCGAGTTCTGGCAGTGCTAAGGAGGAGGAGGTTGAGCTTGAGGAGGAGGACGAGCTCGAGGAGGCTGAGGCTCGTGTGGACAGTGGAGGTTTCTTTGGTGGTGCCTCTCTACCTCAGGACGAGGAGTCGAGGAAGAGGAGACGTGCCTTGGCTGAGAAGGCTATGATGAGAGAGGCTATTGCACCTGCTGCTCACCAGAGGGACTTTCTCAAGGTAGACATCAGGACTTTGCAGTCTTTGAGGCAGGTGGCAGAGCATGTGTGGGCTCCTTTGAGGAATAGGGACATGATGGCAGGCTCCAAGTACTGGACCATCTTGCAGAGGCAGATTGGTGAGGCACTTCTCAGGGCTGAGAGCCAGAAGGGGCCCAAGCTGTACACTACCCACAAGTATGTGGTGCCCAGACGTCTTTCCTTAGCAGCTGGGAGAGAGATGGAGTCCAGGATGACCTACATGCCTGGCTTGAGGACACTGCTGGGAGTTCCCATGAGGTACAGGACAGATATCATCAGGGACTTCTATGCTACACTCTGGGTGGCCAAGGACAGGAGTGCTATATGGTTCATGTTTGAGGGCCAGCCAGTGAGGATGACACGAGCTGATATTCTCAGAGTGCTGGGGGCAGAAGCCAGTCACAGGATGCTCCACAACCTTGCTCATGAGGGAGCTAGACCACCCCGCAGACCTTCAGGGGGAGTGGTACCTTCAGACAACATGATGAGGGTTGCCTTTCCACCACCCTATGAGCAGAGGTACAGCAGGCTGCCTCACAGACTGACACATGTGGCTAGAGCTATGAGGGCAGTGCTGAGCAGGACCATCATACCCCGAGAGGGTTATCAGGACAAGATTTCTTGTCTAGTGCAGTGGACACTTGCCTCCATACTCACTGAGCAGCCATTTGACTTGGCAGATCTTATCATATGTCAGCTGCAGGATGTGATTGCAGAGAGGGTGGGCTCCAGGATGCTACCTTTTGGACCTTTCATCTGCTAGTTGATGTGGATGAATGGCTTTATGACTGATGCTCAGTACGAGGCTCTTCCAGAGGTGACCACAGAGTATGTACTGCTGCCCCCTAGTGACCCACGTTGTATACAGAGAGCTGATGCTTCACAGAGCAGCTCATCACAGGACAGAGGCGCAGAGATGCAGAGTGGAGCTACTGACGAGAGGGACTTCTCACTAGAGTCCCCACTACACCAGGGAGCAGATCCAGACTACACACAGCTCCACCTCCCCCAGTGAGTGCTCCACCAGCTGCAGCAGCTACCTGTATAGATCCTTCAGTACTTGCACAGCTTGAGATGCTCCGACAGAGGCTTGATCAGTAGGAGCAGTGGAGACAGGACCGGGAGAGGAGAGACGCCGAAGCACAGACAGTGGTCTCAGCAGATGGCAGAGACTCTGAGGGGCACACAGATGGCCAACCAGGGTATGTTTGGTTACTTCGCTGCAGCTTTCAGCTACTTTGGTCAGGTGGTTCCAGGGATGCCTCCTATGCCTCCGATGGTTTTACCTACACTGGTTCCACCACAGGGACTCCAGCTTCCACAGGCCACAGCTGCTCCAGGGTCGTTCACTTCTATGCTTTCAGCCCCTATGACACCCGCGGGACAGCTATCTCAGAGTCCTCTCGGTTCAGTGTTTGCTAGAGCTTCAGGGATGGCAGGTCTCTCACAGGCTGGACCTTCACAGGCAGGTCCTTCTTCGACTCCGTTCCTGACACCGAGCCAGTTCATGACTCTATCTGCCTTCCTGATGAGTACTTCACCGGTAGTGGTCCCAGCTCAGCACATCCCTTCAGTGACGAGGATCTCATCCCCTATGCCAGTATCAGCACTTAACTTTTCAGGGATTGAGTCTCCAGTTACCTCAGCCCCAGTCACTACTAGTGTGATTTCTTCTCCAGTTGCTACTGAGGCAGTGATCACCACTTCAGAGGCTGCAGCTTCTCCACCACCAGGGATTGCATATCTAGATACCCTAGAGGACTTGCTTGCAGCAGGCATTGATGAGGAGACAGCAGATATCACAGCTGCCAAGGCCAGTGGAGAGATAGTCAGTGACTCCAGCTCTCGATCTCGTAGTCCTTCAGTTCACACCGCTTCAGAGTCCGAGGTCGATGAGCGTGTTGCTGAGCTTGAGCGTACACTTGCACAGCCAGTTACATCTCCTCCAGCTGACAGGCAGATAGTGATGTATACCCGTCGTTGCCAGACTCCAGAGACAGAGGTGCAGACTTCTCGACGACTCCAGACTCCAGAGTTAGGGATGCCCAGGACGATGACTTGGACAGCACCAGTGGCACCTAATCAGCGGGACAGCACGACAGCTACAGTGGCAGGCACAGCTTCAGGGGGAGTCAGCTCTTCTACTTCAGAGGCCACTGCACCACCTCCAGACCCCGATGCGTAGGATAGCATATCTTTCCTCAGTGATCTTTTTGGTACTTGGTGCCAAAGGGGGAGAGAATGTCTAGGGGGAGTTGGGAGTGAGACCTGATCGAGAGTGCTTGTACCTAGGGGGAGCTCTCGGGCATTTTGGATAGTCAGGACATTTGGAGTTATTTTGTATATTCTTTTGGATGTTCGTGGTTCTCGATGAGCTCGGTCTTCCTTTGCCTTGTTTTAGCTCATCGAGAATGCACTTGGTTTCTTTTTCATACACTGCACTCGTATTATATATCTATCTGGTATCGTTATGCCTGTGATGTATGTGTTGATACCTTGTGTATGTATCCCTTACTTGTGATGATTTGTGGACTAACTTGCTTTTTGCAGGATTTATTCGTTGTCTTATCATCACAAGAGTCGTGGACATAGCTCTTTGCTCTCTACTTACATATCACCCTTGTGCACTAACTCCATTTTGTAGGTGATACCTTTTTGAGCTATGTCCCTCTTTTAGCTATTCATCATGATTATACTCTTTATCTATCCTATATCATGATGCATAGTTCTTAGTGATCGAGTACTACGACGCTCTTGCTCTTGCATTCACCCGTATCCTTTTTACTTGAGCGGTCTAGTTATGCTTTGCTTTCTCATTCAATCATCTCGATCAATACTTGCGCGTTCTTTCCATATCTTTTATGAATGTTGTCACCAATCACCAAAAAGGGGGAGATTGTAAGCTTCATGACCATTGGAGTATGGAAACCCCAAAGGTATGAATGTTTTGGTGATTGGATGATCATGTCGTATGTGACTAACACTTTTGTAGGTTGTTGCCTATGGTCGCATATGACGGAGGACTACGTCAACCTTTTCTCTATTGAAGATCTCGATGATTGGTTGCCTTGTCAACTCGGGACATTGGACTTGATAGAGTCGCGGTCGAGAAGATGGATCAAGGCTAAGGACATGCTAGATCCAAGCAAGTGTTGGCTTGGTGTAGATGTAGGCTTGAGTCCATAGGAAAAACCGGACTATCAAGGGGGTTCGAGTTGGTTCTCTTAGTGCACACTAGTGGTAGAGATCATTGGATGCAATGTGAGGCTCTCAGGGGCTAGAGTGGCAGAAGAGACAGTTGAGGAACCAAGAAGAGTGAAGATGAAGTCAAGGATCGAGTAGATGATCAAGATGGACGTCAGAGGAAAGCCACCGTACGATACGGTGGTAGTCACCGTATGATACGGTGACTGCAGCCAGCGAATCCAGTGAAAGAAGAGTCACTGGTAGAAGTCACCGTACGATGGCCACCGTATGATACGGTGGGTCACCGTATGGTTTCCAGGAGAGCTGCAAAATGAAGAAGTTTGAAGAAGCTAAAGAGAAAAGGTCACCGTATGATACGGTGACAGTCGATACGGTGACTATGAAGCAGCAAATCCAGTGAAAGAAGAGTCACTGGTAGAGTCACCGTATGATGGACACCGTATGATACGGTGGGTCACCGTATGGTTTCCAGGGGATGTGCAATTTGGACAAGTTGCTGAAGAAGAGGAGAAAGAAGCCACCGTATGATACGGTGCCAGTCACCGTATGATACTGTGACTGTGAAGATCGAGATGTCAGCAGGAGAGGCTGAAGGAGAAGTAGTCACTGTATGATACGGTGACTAGGGCTATTGAGAGAGTAACAAGAGCATCCTTGATCTCTAGGGCTAGTGTGTGCATAGAGAGTCATTTTGAGCTGTTACTCTTGGTCTATGGCAAAACCTAGACCGGTTAGGCGTTGGTAGAGAGCTTGCCAAAGATTGTGGAAGTCTCTACAAGTTTGTACACGGTCTTCGTGCTTCCCGTGTGAAAGAAGCAACAAGGAGAGAGCGCCCTTCGGACCGCATCACGTGCGGATCCTTACCCTCGGAGGAGTATCCGGAGTTGCCGGCGGGACGTGCCCGCGTCTTCACTTGGAGGGTGAAGAATGCTCTAGAGGGGATCGCCATCGAGCGGAGGGAGGGGTCGAGACTCCGGCGGGAGTGACTCAACGTGGACTAGGGGGAGGCGCCATCCTCCCGATACCACGGGCTAAAAATCCATGAGCAATCTATCTTATCTCTTTACTTACTAGCATTTACTCTTCCGCATTTATCTTTTGCTAGTAGAATTGATTGATAGGGTTGTTTGCTTTGCTCTTGGTAGAATTGCATATGTAGGGCTGCTCTTAGCTAGTGTTGTTAGTGTGTGCGCTTTGCTTGCTTCTTGTTATCACCTAGCAAACTAGTAGGATGGTTAAAGTACTTTGCCGGAGAAATTTACAAGAGCTACCGATTCAGCCCCCCCCCCCCCCCCTCTCGGTACTCCGTGATCCTTACACGGCGGCGGCTGCGTCAGGGTCGGCCGAGCGGCAGCCGCGCAGCGGTGCGGCGTCGGCGAGTGGCGGCGCGGTGAGTGCCCGGTTCCTCGTGTTGCATGTTCTGGAGTTTTGGCGTGCATTTGACTTCCATCCCCAACCATAGCTGAGAGGGAGGGAGAAGAGAGGGATCTGGGCGAGGAAGTGGGTCACGTGGAGGGCGTACGCGGCGTAGGGGAAGGCGAGCGACAGTTTTAGCAAGAGGTCAGGAACATGATGCAAACATGATGCAATGTCAGATGTGTCTCGATGCGGCGTAGCAGGACAACGACCTTCCCCTCCCGGTGCTCTTCGACAAGGCGTCCTGAACAAGACGTGCCGCCGGAGAGGACAATAAGCAATTCTTGGTCCAGCTCATGGAGTGCATCGACTGGTTAGTGCTTGGTGCTGTTGATGGCCTGCTTGATTTTTCTGTTTCGATTTCACATCTAGTTTTTTGTTCTTTCTTCATTGTAGCAAAATCAAGCCGGAGCCTGTTCATGTGGGACTTAAATTTGCTAAGGGCACCGTATTGTGTTAGTTCTGTGAGAAATTAGAATTAGATGTTTAACGACAGGAGGGTGTCCTGCTAAATAATATGGCGACGTGACTTTCTTAACTTCTCACCAGGAGTCTCAGTAGTAGTAGCCGCAATTAATTAATTGTTCCAGTGATTTATCTGGATCATTTCTGGTAAAATGCAGAGAAATGTGTATTCTTATAGGATTTTGTTGATTACAGCAATGCATTTTGTTATTCTGTAATTAGCTTGCATTTTTGTCACGTTGTATTCCTCCTTTTGCCAGGTGACAAACTACATGGATGGATGTAGGGGAATTCAAGGTTAGTTGCTTCTGTTGTTTGGATTGATTAGCATTGTACACATGCAAATAATATTTTTCTGCTTTTATTGTAGGTATCTACATCCTATCCTACCTTTTTTTCTAAAGCTAACTCTTGCCTCAATGCAAGCTTTGCATTGGTTGATATATGGCAATCCATTTGAGGCTATGACCACGTGAGTAGCCGAGAGGAAACAAGCTAACATTGTAATTTACGGATTCAACATGATAATATTTGTTTTGCATAGGTTTATTTTCACTCTTGAATTGATTTTAACAACTAACATAAGTGAGGTGCTTTCAGAATATGTTCTTCTGCTACGTTCTCTTCGTTCATTATATTGTGTTTTTTTTAGTATGTCATCAGTTGGACATGAAAGTCATAAAAATATTCTGTTTGCTCACATTTTTTTTTTTGGTTGCTCACATGACATTTGCTTAGTGCAACATGCCTTTAGAATTATTTGATCTTTGTAGAGTGGAAATAATCTTTTAGTATGTCATCTGTTGGACAGGGAAATCATAAACATCTATCCATTTGATCTTTGTAGAGTAGAAATAATCTTTTAGTATGTCACCTATTGGACATGGAAATCATAAACATATATCCATTTGATCTTTGTAGAGTAGGAATAATCTTTTGGATGTCACCTGTTGGACAGGGAAATCATAAACATCTATCCACTTTGTAGAGTAGAAATAATTTTTTTCACTGCATGATCCCTTTAGAAATAATCATTTTCACTACCTGACATAAGCTTATTGCATCATCGCTTTAGAGATGCACCTATATTGCAGACCTTGATCACTGATTTCCCCTCCTTTTGCTATGAAGATTGAGTTCTGCGCCTTGGAAATTTTAATTTGCCCATCCTTCTCTTGGTTGCCTTTGCAGACGAATGGGCTGGACTGCAGAGGAGAGGCCCTGCTTCAGCGACATACATTGCTGATTGTTTGACCCGAAAGTTTGGTTGCCAGTGATGATTACTGGTTAGTGGCATGATTTACCTATCATTTTTGTCCTATTGCATAGTATATACTCTTTTAGGTTCTAGGCATTTTACAAATGCAACATCTGCAGAATTTGAAATTTTGAAGGGTGTTGAAGCCAAGATGACTCTAGGTCCAAAGATGGGGAAAGAGATCTGAGCTGCAAGAGAACTGAAGGTAAGGAGATGGTCTATAAAGAATGATATTAAGTCCAGGGCCCGCTTAGTATTGAAACAGAACCAGGTAATGTGAGTGCATTTCTCCTTTTGCCGGATATTTTATTTTCATCGTGGCCATAAAGAAAACTGCCAGTTAGTAAGTTTTCTTGTAGTTGTGATTGCAATAATTCTAAAGGACTACTATGTGACACATACAGGATACCATGCAGGTCAGGTCCTATGGTGTGCACGAGGAGAAGATACGGTGTGCATGGCAAGGCCATGCGCTGCAACTACAATACTCTCAACCATCGACCCGATCAAATCTGGCCAACAGGTCTACTCCACCTACCTCTTCAAGCTCTGAATCAATTCGTATTCTCAACTGCTTATATCGCTATGCGACCGGTTAAAAATATTCATAGAAGACCTGAGTAGATGTTTCCTGATATATCAGTTTCTTTGGATTTTTTTTCTGGGTTTGTGCATTGAAAGTATTCATGTTCTTTTGTGATTTTTTTTTTAAGGCATCAGCTGTGATCGATCTATAGTACAGTTGATACCTGTTGCGCAATTCCTTGTCACAAGTTTCACGACTGTTTATTTTTGTTTCACAGTCTGATTCAATCAGATCGGAATGCTATCATGTATGGAGGATACTACCCTGAACTCATATCAGCTACAAACTAGGTAAATCTTGTTGTAATAACTCATCAGTCATGAAAAATAAATATATAATATTTTGTGTTTGTTGCCTGAAAAATAGTCATAACTGCTAGATTGATGTTTGATGGTCGCAAAACTTTATGTGAAGTTATAATGTGATAGAGATCCAGAGATGGTTGTGTCCTGAAGTGCATGTTGATTCTCCAACTAATAAAATCGTGAAGTATGTATATTTCATAAATCATATATTTTGCGCCACACTGGAGAATGACGACCCACGGCACAATATTTTAACATCATTATTGCACTCCATGTGCAAATAAACACAAGAAGAGGTATCTAATGAACACATATTTTGAAATGAACACAATATTTTCTTACCATTGCCTGCTTACCTCTCATATCCTCAAATTATTTAAATGCAGGTGTTCTTGTCACTATTCGATATAGCAAAATTATTTTTGAGCCCGACAGGCCAGAAGCTGAGGCAATGAGAGGTAAATATAGCAACATTGTGTTCTGGTCTATTTCATTTTTTGTAACCTACACCTGAATTGACGTTGATTTTTTTCTTCATTAAATTGTAGGATTTCAAACGCGTCTAACAAATGCCTAATCAAGCACGTCAGCTTGGTCGTGACCGCCTGAAAGATATGAATGTGCTTTGAGGTTGCATGAAAATGAAGACTCTCAAATAAATATGATCGCTATCGTTACCGACAATGAATAAGAACTATGCGCCACGTCATGTTTTTTATGTCTCAAAGTCAATTAGCGTCTTTAAATTCAAACAAGGTCGTTATTTTATCTGTTTCTTGAGCTTGTCATGTTAATGTCGTTATGGTACTTAAATGCAATGGTGTGTCAGAAGTATATTTTTTTATAATACGTACACGGTACATCATATTATTTTCTTTGTATGATAAAGTCCTGTCAAGTGATGTCATTTGGGCGGACACGTGTGTAGCGCACGTGCATTTTTACTAGTACAGTAAAGCACCTGAGTTGGTCCGGAAGATGTCACGTCTCGCCTTCGTGACGTCCGATGCCGCGCCTCAATCGGCTGATGTCCGTCGACTTGACGGCGAGGGAGCCCGCGTCTCCGCGAGGTTGTTGATACAGGTAGGGATGAAAGCAAAAACGGAAATTATCGGATAATCGAGGCTCGTTTCCGACTTCTTCCGACCGTAGCAATTGAAAATGATATACCGAAAAAATGAAAACAAAAGTGAAAGTATTTGGTGGAAACAAAAATGAAAATGATTTTAGACTTTACCGATCGTTTCCGACAATTTCCGTTTTAAGCTGGAAATTACCGTTGATATTTTACCATTTTATATTAGTATAGCCAATTAAATATATTTATTATACTCCAAATTGAAATAGACAATAAATAAAGGATGTTCTAAGCTTAATCTTAGCATTCCCTTCCCGCGGGAAAAATAAGATCGGCTTCACTGAGAAAGCCGAATGTAATCAAGGAAAGAAATCAAGGCTCTTTCCTATCACGTGAAATCAAAGCTCCCTTTTTATTTTAATTGGAACATGTCTTTTCAAATGTCTCGTGTCTTTTATAATATATTTGTAGCTATTTCAAATATATATTCACATTTGATATTTTTATGCATGATGTGGTCGGGCTAATACACGACTGTGATTTGTGTTACCGATATTTAATATCGATTCCCGACCGGTACCGCTCATTTCTGTCGTGGTAATTTCATTTTCGATATTCTCATAATACCGACGCCGTATTTGTTTCCGCAAGTACCGCTATCGATTTCGCTACCGAGAAAAAGTATGAAACTGAAAATGATTTAGCCTTTTTCCGATCGTTTCCGACCGCTTTCATCCCTAGATACAGGATAGTTACTACCTGCGGCGGGGAGGGTACGATGCGTATGGCGGTGGATCGGAAATTGGAACGGAAAGCGAAAAGCCTGCGAAAGTTTTTCTTTTGTACCAAAAAGCCTGCGAAAGTACGCAAGCGGACGAAATATCTGGGCGTACATCGGAAATTTATTAAGGAGCAAGTATAGATCGGAATCAGGACTTTGATTAATTAACAAGAAGTGGGTCGTACCGCGGAATTGAACGTTCCAATTCTGAACAATAAAACATTCAAATTTACTGAACACAAGTTGGCGTGACAGTATCACCGGCGCAGCTCGAACGTGGTCCGTAACCAGTGTACATGCACGCGAGAGCACAAAAGACATGAAACACCAAATGCACCTGCAGTGATTTGGCATCGGATTCGCCAAAATATTCCTGTCGCCTTGATCCGTCGAAAGAAATCAATAAACATAGAACAAACTGTCTCTAATCCCAGCTCGACGCTGGTCACGCGACATGATGCTGCCTCAAGTCAAGTTCTACGGCAAGCTAAGAGAGTCACATGGAAGCAAAGTTAGATGATGGGGAAAGTTCGCGAGAAAAAGTCATCTGAATGCTTGTTTTTCAGTTTTTAGTTTCATAAATACTTAGTTTGTTGGTAGATTTTCCTCTTAATGTTTGGAGGATTTGGTGCTCTGGATGTGTTCTAGGAAATGCAGTAAAACCTGGGTCAAAATGCTCTGGATTACCCGGATGATCTTAAACCTGTAAGGTGACAATGTATTTTGTGGGATCCTGAGAATAAAGGGAAACCAAAAGACAGCCAGTTAGAGCATCTCCAAGAGCCTAGGTATAATAGCTTCATTGGCTAAATTTTGAAAAAAAGAGGAAAATCATGATCCAACAGACTTGGTTTCCTCCTCTGTATTTTTCCTCTAGCTATCCCGGCGACCCCGCTCGCCTTTTATGGCCGGAGCGTGGTGCTCACCATCCTTCTCCTCCCGCTCGTGCCCCAATTTCCCGCTGCGCTCCCGCCAACTTCAATCCCCGCATCGCCAACAGTTGAAGGCGGAGAAGGTAGCGGTCGTCGTGGCCGGCGGAGGCAGCGGTGACGAGGGGCAGTGCCAGAAGCACCCGGGCCCAAGATCCGACGGCAGGACATGCCCGTACTGCCTCCAAAACCAGCTCCTGCGCACGTGCCTTCCCCTTGCAGTCCGGTCGCCGTCCCGTCTCGCCGAAGTCCGCCGCTGCACCACCGCCCACCTTCCCGGCCCTGCCCCGCCCCTCCCCACAACACCCTGCCCCGGCCTGCCGCAGCATGGCTGGCATTGTGCGGCTAGGCGGAGAGCAGAGAGCGGAGACGCGCTGCCCGAGCCTCCTCGTTAATGGCGGGCGGCGCGGCCACGCGGCAAAGCGGGCGTCTCGGCGAGTCTGTACGTGGCTGCTCGAATTTTTGTTGACGGAATATTGTTAGAGTATATTTGGTAGGCTAGATATTTATATCACGGACTGCCATATGTATTCTCGGAGGTGCCTTAGTTACCCTCCAAGTCATGTACTCTCATATATACCGGCCGAGGGGCTCAATGCAATACAATCCATCATTATACACAATTCTATTATCTCTTACAAATACGCGGCTGTTCGATTGGGGATCCACAACCATGCATACTGATCCAATCTAGCCTGATCCCACAATAATTAGGATGCAATCGAACTTAATTGGGGATTGAATTTTGCCATGCGTCGGCATGTATTTGTTAGCTGCTGTTGGCCGAATGATGAAACTGGTAGTAGGAATGTATATTCATGCTTCCACTTGTGGACTCCAGGATTTGGACAGTCCATGACAACACGAACGCCGACTCCTTGCCAACCCCGTGCACGGAGAGCTCCGCGACATCCTTGGAACCTTGAGCGCAAGTCCTCCATTTCTCTTCCTGATGCTCATCTGCCCGATAGTGGCCCCGTTCCTGTCGGATCCGCCGGAAGTTGAGCTCCTGCTGCCGTTCCCGGGCGCTCTGACGCTGCAGCTTGCCGCCGGCGAGCACGGCAATGAGCTCCATGGTGCTGCTCCGTCACGGGCGGGCGAGCCACGCGGTGGAAAAATTTCATGTGAAGTGGAAGAAGAAAAAGACTACAATTTGACTAGTGGAAGAGGAAATTTAGAAAGACTGTTGGGTTTGATCAGTTTTTTTCTAGCCATTTCGTTTTACATAATAGCTAAATAAAAATTTTAGCTATTTATTTTTAACTGGTCTCTTGGAGATGCTCACTTCTTTCCGGGAGAAGCTAGCATTCAAATTAAGTATTAACCACCGCGCGCAATTATTTTGCATGAAAGGAGTAGGATACATAACAATATTTTAAAGACCGGCTGAAACAACACACATTTCAGCCTCAAGCTAGAGCAGCAGAAGCACTCAAGCACAAACTTATTTTTGCATGCACGGGGGGTTCGGTGTCCCGAAGCAGACGAATGATCAGTTGGGCAGAATCCCCAGGGTCTTGCCGTAGTCGACCATGTCGTTGTAAATCTCGGCCAGCGTATTGTACTTGAACTGGAACCCTTGCCCGATCAGCTTCGTCGATGGCAGGAGCACAATCGGCTTCTCAAGGACCTCGCCGGAGCTGCAAAATAAGTGCAATCGCAGGGCCCCCCCGTGGTCAGCATCCAAAAAAAAAAAAAAAAAATTAGAGAACACGCAATGCAGGGTGCCAACTGTCAAGAAGTCTTACAGATTTGTGTTCACGTTGTACTCCGGATACTTCTCTGCCAGGAACTTGGCGGTCTCACCGATGGTCGTGTCGAGGCCGTTGCAGATGTACCTTCCCGCGGGCAGCTCTTCCGTCTCGGCGACGAACACCTCGGCGCGGCAGACGTCGTCGACGTGCACCAGCGGGACCGAGCCGAACGCCTTCTCGATGCCTTTGAGCACGCGGAGCTCCGCCTCGTCGCCGGAGAGCAAGGAGAGGATAGCGGGCACGGTGGTGTAGACCTTCCTGTCCGGCGCCTCGCCGACGGTGACGGAGGGGCAGAGGGTGACCAGGTTGACGCCGTGCTCCGCCGCGAACTTCCTCGCCGCCTTCTCCAGGAGCACCTTCGACACCGGGTACGCCTGCGAATAATGCGTGAGAAAATTACGGACAGGAACTGAAAAGCAGCAGATCGATGCGTTCGTGACAACGTAGTACAGTACGTACCCAGAGGCCAGTCCTTTTGGCGGTTAGGATCTCGACGTCGGACCACGAGTCCTCGTCCAGCACATTGCCGTCGCCTTCCAGCGGCCGGCTCGAGACAGCGGCCGTCGACGAGGTCAGGACCACGCGCTTCACCGTGCCGGCTTTCACGCACGACCGCAGCACGTTCAGAGTGCCTTGGACAGCAGGCTCGATCAGCTCTTTCTGCCACCAACACCAAATTTACTTCAGCATGTGAACATAACATGGATCACAAAAGAAGTGGAGCTGCATACCTCAGGGTTCGGTGCCGTGTAGTTCACCGGAGCAGCGAGGAGGAAGGCATAATCACAGCCAGCAATGGCTTCGTCGAAGCTGCCTTCGTCCTCCAGCTCGGCGCGGAACACCTCCAAGGTGCCGAGCTCCTTCAACTCCTCCAGATGGGAGTTCTTCTCCTTGTCCTCTGCAACACACCACAACAACAACACACGAACTTGAACATCACTCGAATGAATATAGAAGCTGCATAAATGTACAAAGAGTATGTAGAAAGCATATACCAGGGTTCCTGACCGTCGTCTTCACGACGTAGCCCTTCTCCAGCAGCATCTTGATCAGCGTTGATGCGATGTACCCGTTCCCTCCGGTGACGCACGCCGTCTTCTTCCGGTCACCTGCTGCTGCTGTGGCCATCTCGGCAAGGAGAACGAGGACTGAGTCTTGAGATGGAGAGGATTGGAACACTAAAGTGGTGTGGTTCGTGGTTGCCAGCCCGTCCTTTTATACAGGCAAAGCTCTAAGACCTAGCAGGTACACGACAAGTTGGTAACACTTTGATACTTTCTTGCAGGTACGAGAACAATTTTTGCGGTAAAATTCGAGCAGTGCTACATCTACAAAAATGTTTTACAACATTTCCACGAAATGCTGACATGGCGATACATGGTTGGTTGCATGATTTAATATTAGCATAATTCAAGAAGACACTTGATATAAATTCACTCACACCCAGCAACACTTGCTATAAATTCAATACCACGTCAGTATTTTGTGGGACCTTTGTAAAACTTTTTGTAAACGGAGCATTACTCGTAAAATTCAGGACTTCTTTGTGGAGAAGGATATACGTCCGACCCAATGATCCAACTTTTGTTCGACTGAGCCATGAGTAATGCTAGAGATACATATTAGTTACGTGGTTCTTATGTGCTGACGAGGACAAATCCTAGTCAGCATTCCATATGGCCTGGTTCATTTCTACAATTCACGGGTGATAAACCACCATTCATCAAGTCGCCGGAAATCTAGATGCAACACCGCCGCACAAAAGTTGGTGATGCGATGCGACCTCACAATCCTGGTTCTGGCCATTTCCACTTCTGCCACATTGCCATTACAACTGCCGGCCGGCTTCGGAGCATTGTGAGTCCAATTCTGACATCAAGGATGATCTCCACCAAAATTAGTCTTTTCCAGTTCTGACACATCGCCGCCATACATATTGAAAGCCTTAAGTCTCGGAGAAATACAATCCAAACCATATTTTTTTAGGTAATGGGAAAAAAAGGTTCCGGCCTTGATCCCCCGTAAGGGGGGCTATAGCGCCCAAATTACATCACACCACAGAAACATAGGCTATCATCACACTTAAAAGTTCGAATAAATAAAGGAGACACCAACATTGTCATCACGTAACAAACGCGAAACTAATTACATAGCTTTACTATTACTGCTGAGGCATCCCATGGTTGTTTGCATCTGCATGTGCTGTGACTGTGAGCGTTGTTTTTTGGCCCGTCAGATGCACCAGTCTAACGTGAGTCGTACCACTTGGGTCGGTGCTGCCTTTTTTATGGTTCAAAGATGCAGGGTGCGTGGTCCTTGCTTTCAGGCTGGTAGTTGATCTGTTAGTCATTGTCCACGAGCCTAACGTTGGCATTTGGCTATGAATGCCCGGGAGCTCTTGAGCTGGCAAGATATTCTTGTTGCAGGCAGTGAATTTTCTTTTATCGGTAGGGAATGAATTTCTCAGTCAGTAGTGGACAATGGTTAGGTTGCAACTTTTTAACTATTTTTTTTTAAACACACAAGAGAGTTGGGCATCATCCATCCATCCATTTATTAATAAAAGGAGACGACCATCTCTCCACGGTGCCTAGAAAACAAAATAAGTAGCCTAAAATTTCCAAAAAAAAAAGCAAAACATTCGTGCTTGGTTTCTTGAATCAACACTCAATGGCAAGATGCTCATGTCCTCTCCACGCTGAATTGCCTGGACTACGGTGTGCATCATACTCAATGATAAAATGACCAATACCCAGATCCATACAATCCTTTAGCTATTCTCTGTTTTTTTTCCCGGGACTTTTTAGCTATTCTCTTGGAGTTGCTCTTAGATAGTATTCTGTAGAACGACCTTTAACCATCTCCAATTAGGTTGCCTTTCCATCTTTAGACACGTAGCAAAACGAAGGTGATTGCTTGCAGATATGGCTTTTCATTTACTATCGGAAGGGAACTAATGAAGATCACGGCCAGGAAATGAAGATCTTAACCTCTGAATTAACTCACGAAAACAGGGATCCAAGACCGTTCATCCTTGAGGATATCAAGGAGCGTAGCTGGAGATGTTGACTTTTTCTATTGTGAAAATTGGGTTCTTGACACCGAAATATCTTGGTTTCAGAAATTTAGCATCGAAATATTTTAGTTCACTTTAATACCAGTGGAAGTTTCTCCGTCTAAAAATCTACCACTATGTCGGCTTCGGTCCCAATTTTTTGTTTTTCTCTAGTATTTTTAATTTCCAATAGGTGAAGTGAAATGCCATCTTTGCCCTTTGTGTTATAACATTTACAACCCGTTCGTCTGGCCAGAACCAAGTACCGCCGTCGATATTCGTCCGGTTTCCATGGCACCTCAGTTCTCTCTCCCATGCCAGAACATGAGAAGTCGAGGACATGGCCGACACTGCGGAGCCACGAGCGTTTTCACCGCGAGGTATATACCCAGTGCATTCATGCACATCGCTGACATCACTTCCTCTTCAGCCTTGAGAATCCCAGGTGCATCTCAAATATTTGTGCAAGATGTAATTCAAAAAAAAATCATCTTAAATAGTTGCATATTGAACCCGCAATCCGACTATTTGAAATATTGATTTCTCTTTTCCATTGCATCTTTCACAAGTATTTAGTGCATCTCAAATTTTTCTTGCTACATGAAAAAAATGAACTATACATTCATAATTTGGTTGGATTCGTTTATAGAAACTTTATGTTGCTATTGCATCGAGGTAGCACCGGACTGGCTTGGAGCACCAGAGAAGTTATGGTGTCCATGCCATTGGTCCGCAGCAAGAAAATGCAATCTCTACTACTTAAAAAGTCTGTAAAGAGTCGTCAGCCCAATTTTTCAGCCGAATTTTTCAGATTTCAGACCACTTGAATTCGAGTCGAATTCATGTTAATTTAAGTTTAAACGTCCGATTATGTTTACATAACTTATAGTATTCAAATCGATTTAATCCACAAAAGAAAGCATGGTCTAGCGGCAAGTCCGTTCATTCGTATTGACACAACCCGAGTTCGAATCTCAGTCAAGGCATGTTGTTTTTCCTTTTATTTTTTCCAGTGACGAGTTCTGTGTGGCGGTGGGCTGGCTGGTTGGGCCGGCCCAGGTGGGATTTGGTCAATGTATTTTTTCCTTTTATTTTTCTTTTTATTCTTCTCTACTCCTAAAAATTCTAAAGAAAGTCTTTCGTCAGCCTCGGCGTGAGTCCGCCTGCTCCCATCGTGTGTCTGCGCTCGGCTCGTTCCGATCCTCCGTATCGTACGCGCGTGAGTCTGCGGTGTATACGTATCCCAAACCGATCACGTTAAGCCATACTTGAACAAACAAAACGGCCCGGTAAGTTGCTCTGCTGCGGCGAGCCGTACATGGTCATCTTGACGTCGACGAGTCCCTTGTCTGTTGCCAAGCGCTGCGAAAACCTGGAACGTGATCCCTCAGTTGTGCGTGGCCGGCACGTAGCTGCTGTCGCCGTACCTTTTGACCGACAGGTCGGAGACGTCTCCGGCGCCGGCGACGTTCAGGACGTAGAGGAGAAGCCAGTAGTTGTTGCCGGCCTGGACGCAGAACCTGACGCCGCCGGAGAGCTGGCAGGGGATGCGACGAAACTGGACGGGAACGATGCCGGCGACCCTGGGCGAGCTTGAGGAAGGACGGCGCGCGGCGCCATGTCGAAGTGCTGCCGCGGCGGGACCCGCCATTGTCGTTGGCGAGGTACCAGTTAGGGCGGGCCGAGGTTGATGCCGGTTACAATCACTGACGGCGAGCCAGGGTTGCTCGATCGTCGACACGAGCATCGTCGCGCCGTCGCCAGGCTTCGCGTGATCGTCGCTGTCCATTGCAATCAAGTACGTTGTTATCCCGTCCTGGAGATCGCGTGGATGTTTCCCTTTGCCTGGTGGACCTGCAAGGAATGTCCCATCGTTCCCATCTTCACGTGGAGCTGTAATTGAGTTGTGAATGCATGCTTTGATCTGAGGTGGTGATGAGGCACATGTTAAATTTTCTAGATGTCTGACTAAGAATCTGAAACATTCAGTCAGCTTGGGTTTCCAAAATCATTAACCTTTGTGTTTCCAACTGGGCAACCGAGTTGGCAAAGCAATCGGATCAATCACAGGCTCGGAGCTCATCCTTGACGCATCAGCGAGAATTTACAAGCAACGGCAGCCATCAGTCATGGAGCCCTTGCGCCAGAAACAGTGACAGAGAATAGACAACTAGCCAAGTAACAATTCGAAAGAGACAGGGGCTGTTTGGTCATTTATAATTGAGAGGAAGTAGACGATGGAGATAGAGATAGCCAAGCCTCTTAACTAATTTAAAAATAATTTGGTGCAATTTGATTGTCTTGTAGAACTATTGAGTCATGAAGAAGATGGATGGAGATATTGCATCTCTTTTATACGGGCATTAGAAGGCATGCATAGGCCGGACAGATAATAGTTCCTTATCTTTTTTAATCATTGTATTAATGTAATCTGTATTTCGAAGATATATTCTAACACTATTGAACTTAATTGCATGATGATGCAGTTTGTGCATACAAGCGATGCTCAACCATAGGCTTCAAAGTTATTCAAGAAAGACTACATGTCTGATTTGACCGTTTTGTCGATTCTCACAATATTGGTTGGGCAATATTGCAAAGGGACTCACAGTGCAACTGGCAAAGGACATTGGCTGGGGAGCTCCCGTCCAGGGTTCAATTCCTGGGTACTGCACAATTTGTAGAAAAAATAAAAAAAATCCCCTCGTCTGTCCCACAATCAAAGCACAGGTCTAAGGCCCGGCCCAGGTCCTTGGTTGTCTCACATGGGCTACGGTGCCGCTGCGTATGGGTGGGGCAGGGGTTCGGAGGTTTTCTCAACCTGCGTGAGAAGGTTTTCTTCTTAAAGTAATGCCCGAGAGCTGTCTTACCCCCGCAGGTCGAGTTTTTTTTTGTTTTGGTTAGGCAATATCTTCATGTTATTTATACACAAGAAAATATGTTTTTTCGCGAGGGATAAGTAAAATAATATGTTTATTGAAAGTTACATTGTTTTATGTATTGCGGATATTGTTGGCACCCATAGCAACGTACGGGCAAATTCCTAGTGCTTAGATAAGTCCATAGCAAATATAGGAAGACTAACTCAATTCATTGTGATCAAAACACATGAACTTTGGTTTCATTCATCAGATTGTATTGTACGAAAGGAAAAGATAGATGCAAATAATCAAACAATGCAAACAGTACTTTCGTGGTACCTGCCCCTTTGAGTTAATAGGCCAAAAGATTCCATGCTGCGCGCTAACAATTTTGTTTCTACGGAGAAGGGGCACTTGAGTGAACTGCGTGGTCCGTGGTGGACACGCAGATGGAGCTGTTGACGCCGACGAAGATGGCCATATCGCCAATGACGTCGGGCTCCTCCTCCCAAACCCGGCGCGCCTCGTTGAGCACATGCACCTTGAACGCGCACGTCCACCTCCGCCTGCTGTAGCCTTCCTGGACCTCCTTGGACTCGTTGAAGACGACCACGAAGCGCCCGTCCGGCGCCACGGCAAGGTACTTGCGGCGCTTGTCGTCGCTGGCCACGGTCAGCCTCGGCGCGACCGCCTTGCTTGTGAAGGCGCCGTTGGCGTCGCGGTCCCACGACTCAATGACACCAGAATACGTGACAGAATAGAAGCGGCCGTCGTGGTGGATGGCGTCCTCGACGCCGTCGCGGGAGAGTGCGAATCTCCAGTTGGGGTCCTCCGACGTAGCGAAGGCCGGGACACCGAAGGTCGGAGCCGTGACGAGCATGGCGGCGAAGGTCTCGGAGCGCGGGGACGCCGAGAGCACGACCTTGCGGTAGAAGCTCTTGCGCATCTGGTCGGCGGTCAGCGTGAAGGACCTCGGCGGGGTGGGTCCCCAGGTGGTGTCGCCGTCGTAGGGCGGCGGTCCGGCGAACAAGGGGATCGTGGCGATGGACGGCAGCTCGGCCTGCGCGCCGGTGACGGGGTTGGCGAGACGCAGCGCGCCCTTGGCGTCCGCCGTGACGAGCCAGCCGTGCGAGGACCCCACCACGACGTGGTCGCCGCGCATCGCCGGGTCGCAGGTCGGCACGGAGACTGTCTTCTTGTGGTCGATGATGGAGACGAGCGTGGCCGTCTCGTCAGACTCGGAGGAGGGGAGGAAGAGCCACGGCTGCCTGTCCGTCGACGTCATGACGACCAGCGCGAAGGCGATGCGGTCGAGGAAGGTGAGGCGGCGGTGGATGTCGGCGAGGATGTCCGGCGGGAGGCGATCAACGAAGTTGACCCCCGCGGCGTTCGGCTTTTCTTGCCGCTTCCGTCGAGGCGGTTGGTGGCGGTGGCGCGGGCCTGCCATGATGCAGTACTTACTTGTGGCTAGGGCACGGATGGGTTTCCATAAGGTCGAGGAGTCCTTTCTGGGCCCGAGACTCCATTTTGTTACGTGTTTCGTTGTTACCGACTAAACGGCGCGCCAACTTTGGATCTGGACTGGAGGGTCACGTTTCGCATGCAGGCCGACTTATCTTATCACCACGGACCACGGTAATGGTTCACGATGGATCTGGACTGGAGATGCTCTTACACCGCACCAACGCGCGGGCATTTTGCTAGTTATTATCAAAAGAGAAGACATGTAGAAAAAGAAGTAATAGTTACCTTATATTATCTTGCATATATTGGTTTATATATTCATTATTAACGAGTTGGAAACAAATATATAACTGAATAATACATAATATATATTTTCTTTACAAAAGTTGATGCGGCTAGGCTTCAAGATCAATTATTTCGTATACTGTTTTATGCACGTAGTTGTTATATTAGGATTGGCAAAGCTTATCATGTTGATCTAGGCTATTCCCATCCATAGACGGGTACATTTTAGTACATACAAAGTAGCTTAATGCAGGCTATTGCCATACCCAGTTTTGGTCGATTTTCAAAATATTATCTAGAGAGGAACATGCTCAAGGAATAGTGCCGTCACAAGATCCTTGAGGTCGTCGTCATTGGTGTATCCATCCCTGCCGTGGAGGTAAATGATTTCATTTGTCCTCGCCATGTTCACCACCACCTGAGCTGCTGGCAAAAGTGTGCGATCTATATCCATCCTTGCTTGATTTAATATCCTCCACCTGTTCTCCAGAAGTGCGGCAATTGCCTCCACAGCCTCTTCCTCTGTCAATCTGTTCTCTATCATGTAGGTCTCCACAGCGCTAGGCATGTCCTTTTTGTGCTTTCCCAGCTGCACATGTATGTCGCATATTGAAATTAACATAAGTATATATATTGTGTGTATTGAGTGCATGGCCTCAATTTGAGTGACCTGTACTGTTCAGGGAGGCTTGTGCTATTTTATTTTAAAGCCTGCACCCTAAGAGTAGGAGTACCTTGAAAGAAGACAAGTCGTTGAGGAAGCGAGTGACCTGTGAACCAGCACGAACCATTTCAGGAACACTGCTTACCCATTCGAACACCTCCTGGGTTGCCACATCCCCATGGCCCATCAATGTCACTACCGTAAGCATTGGTAAACCTGATGACATGATCGACACTTCCTCGTGTTCCTTGAAGCTTGGCTGGTACTTCTGGCTGATCCATATTTGTTCTTGGAGGTAGTTTTGGGATGACAACATGTACTGCACAATAATTAAAAAAGGCTGCATATTACATACCTTTGAGAAAAACAGAATGTACATAATTTAATATAACATATACATGTTTCTAAATAATGTAGACATACCTCCTTTTTTGCATAAGACATGCGATATTTCTGGTTTGGTTCCAAGATGTCCTCAAACTCTTTGAAGTTACTTAGGGTTTTTTCAAGAAGGCTTTTGACAAGGTGGAACATCACGTGATTCTTAGCATGCTGCAACATAAAGGATTCTCGGCGAAATGGCTTTCAGCCATCCTCTCTTCGGGTACTTCACAGGTTCTCCTAAATGGAGTGCCAGGTAAAACCATACATTGCAGACGAGGAGTACGGCAGGGTGACCCATTGTCACCACTTCTATTTGTGTTGGCGGCAGACTTATTACAATCTTTAGTTAATGATGCTTATGCAAAGGGCCTTATATCTCTACCGTTGGACAGTTCATACGGACAGGACTATCCCATCGTCCAATATGCCGATGACACATTGATAATCATGCCAGCAGATGGAAGACAACTTTTCTTTCTCAAGTGTCTACTTGAAACTTTTGCATCGTCTACTGGTTTACGGGTGAACTTTGGCAAATCTTTTCTGGTGCCGATAAATCTATCTGATGAGAAGGCTTCACACCTGGCTGCAACTCTGGGGTGTCAAGTGGCTGCAATGCCATTCACCTATCTTGGGCTTCCCCTTGGAACCACCAAGCCTGTAGTGACTGACTTTTTACCAATCATCAGTAGAATTGAGAAAAGGCTCATGGGCATCTCCCCTTTCACTAATTATGCTGATCGTCTTACACTCAACAACTCAGTTCTCACGGCTTTGCCTACGTATGCCATGTGTATTATTAAATTCCCAGGTGAAGTGGTGGAGGAGATTGACAAATATAGGCGTCGTTGTTTATGGAGAGGTTCTGATATTCATAAGAAGGGCAACTGTTTGGCGGCATGGAAAAAATGCATCAGGCCAAAGGAGCAGGGTGGTCTTGGAATTGTTAATATAGCTGCACAAAATAAAGCTCTGCTCTTGAAGCACATTCACAAATCCCTGAATAAGGTGGATGTTCCATGGGTCAATTTGACATGGAGAGCCTTCTACTCTGCCCCAATCGCCCCTCAAGCGCGTGGCCCTAGGGGCTCTTTCTGGTGGCGAGCTCTTTGTAGATTATTTGATACATACAGGGGTATAGCGAAGGTGATAGTTGGAAAGGGGGATACAACAATGCTTTGGAATGACGTATGGGACTTTGGCACTCTGAAACTTTTATATCCTGAGCTCCACTCGTTTGCTAGAGAGCCTAATATTAGTGTAAACAAGTTTTTGGGCCTACTACCAGATTATGAGCGGCTCTTTCACCTGCCACTATCACCCATTGCCTCTCATCAATTGGCTGAGTTAGTGGAAACTCTGGGCGAATGGAACCGTGATGCTAATGAAGATGATAAGTGGGTTTATATTTGGGGATCAGGTACCTACTCATCCAAGAATGCATACCTTCAAATCATTGGTCATATGGCTGCAGCAGCGCCCTTTCAGTGGTTATGGAAGTCATGTTGCCAAGGAAAACATAAAGTCTTCTTTTGGCTCTTGCTGAATGATCAACTCAACACAAGAAATTTGCTGCGGCGCAAGAGGTTTGCAATCCCCTCGGTTAACTGTGTCTTATGTGGCAATGGCATTGAGGAAACTGTCCACCATCTTTTCTTTGGCTGCTCCTTCTCTCAGCTTTGTTGGGCCTCAATACAAATCATTTGGGATCTTGCGCTGCCATTGGTGGAAATGGTACAGGAGCAGAAGCAACACTTTTCATATGATTGCTTCATGGAAGTGGTAATGATAGCATCTTGGGCGATCTGGATACAGAGAAACGATATTATCTTGAATGGGGCAGCCATTAGCTTTCCAAAATGGAAGAAGGACTTCAAAGAGATCTTCACTCTCATGTACTATAGAGCTAGTCAACGACGTCACGATGCCATGACGGCCTGGCTAGTATCCTTGTAACTTTTCTTTTTTTCGCTGACCATGTACATAAAAACTGACAACTAATTAATAAAAACACAGTAGGGGAATCCCCTCCTGTTTCGCTTCAAAAAAAAAAAAGTTACTTAGGGTTTTGATGTACAACATACGTAGATATTCAGGTAGAATAGAAACCACACTTTCATCCCATCTACAAGAAAAAAGTAATAATACCTTGAGGAAGAAGACACATGGAGATAGAACCTTAAATAAAAACAACAATTAGCCTACCTCTGCATAGCTTCATTGAGCTTGTAGCACTCCTCTAAGGTGGCATGAACATCAAAAGTGTCGTCCAACAATGAAACCAATCCAAATGTCTTGGCAAATAGCTTCCGTGAATGGGAGTACTCCTCCTCATGGAGCATCCCGCAGGTCCAGAAGTAGATCTCGACCATACGATCTCGAGCATAGGGTAGTTTCACAGTGTCATAAAGGTCCCTCCACCATCTGCAAAGTTGCTAATAATTTAATATAACAAATCTGGTGAGACACACGATGTCGAGGTTTGTGACCAGATACTATTGTAAATGTGTTTTGTTATAGTGATGAACTAGAATAAACATCAACTGCAAAAATGTTTAGCTTATAGAGTATTTTTATTGGAAGAGGACATACAAGGAGAGAGCCTTGAGCTCCTTGAGATGAAGGATTCTGACAAGGTTAAAGTTCAGCCTGGCAAGCTCAAGCAACAGGGTGTCGTATGCCTCTTCGTGCTCATACTCTGCCATATAATGCATGGTTTCAAGCCGTCTAGTGAACCTCGGGAGGGCAATGTCGAGGGCACAGGAGATTTGTCCTGCTAGTGGTGATCTGACCTTCCCTTTGATGACCTCGAGGTGGCCCCTCGCGAAGGCGATGGCATCGTCGAGAACCACCTCACCTGGTACAGCCATGTGAGCTGCGTTGTACAGGCTCAACAGGCCCCTAGGGTCAGTGCATATATCTGTGCTGAAACTGCCTGTTTCATTCCTGAACTTGCCGAACACATCTGCATGTACATTGGTAACAAACATATATATCTCAACGCAGGTGTGTCCTCCCATGTTTTAAGCTCAATTGCCGCGTAATCATAACCCAAATACAGAAAATCATAGTACTCTTATTAATATCAATAAAACGTAAAATAGATTATTAGAAATGCAAGGGCGTCTTCAATCAGATTCTGCTAACTTTCTCATAAATATGTCAAACGATTTTTTTACTAGATTTAAATAATAAGCAGAGAGATAGATTAAATATATATCTTTTTCCTTTGTGCACTCATTGGACCACTACCTACTCTCCATTGTGTCAAAAATAATGCATTTTTTAATCACATGCATGCATATTCTAATGTATTCTTAAACATCACTAATTTTTATGGCGGGAGGCGGGGCAGCTGGAGTACAGCCTAGCTTCTTTCTTTCTTTTCTTTTAATTCTGTACTATGTCACTAAAACCAATCATATATGACACTTACTTAATGCAGATGGCATATTACAGAAGGAATAGGCTCACCTGTAGATAACCAAATTCCATGCTGCCGAAGTAGCCGAAACCGAAGTGCCACCATATGCAGGCTGTTGAAAACGTCAGACTCTCCCGGCAGCTCCTCTGTCTCGATGCGGTCTAATGCAGCTCTAATAACCTCGGGGAAGTGGTTGTCTATTCCTAGGCGATCAAGTGTGTCAACATATGTTACCAAATCAGTTACACCCATGGCATCTATGTTCGCTTTGAACACCTGACGTACTTGCCCACTGAGAAGCTCTGCGCGCTCTCTCATGCACTCCTCTTGTATCTGCATGGAGAAGCCCAATATACATGATAATTTGAACAGTCAAGCAGAAACCACTCCCTCCGTACCAAATCTAGGTCGTTTTGGCTTTTTATTGATACATAAAGTTTGCTATGCATCTAGATATATATAACCTATATCTATGTCCATAGAAAATTATGTATATATATATATATAGGGAAAATCCATTCTACTCCCAAGTGTAGCTACTTCCACTTTCAAAAATCCACCATGGGTATATGTACATACTACCCATTTATCATTTTGAGTATGTACACATACCCAAAGTAAGTCTTTTTAAAAAAAGAAGCGTGTTCAATGTGCTCTTATTAGTATGTGCATATGCATGCCTGTGAGATAGGAGGGGTGTAGGTGATGAAGAAGTCACCCCAAACAGAGCGCGAAAACTTGTCCCCATCAGCCTCGACACCACCGGCAGCGGCAGCCGGAGTGATCCGGTCAGTGGCTTTGAGCATATCCTGGCTGTCCAAAACAACGTCAAGCTTACTTGGGGCGATCTCGATGGTGAGTGATTGTGATCGTTTACAACTACGACCTGAGTAGGTTGCTACAATCTTGTAACGAGCGCGTGCTATGGTGATATATGCATAATTGGATAGGGCGGTAGTGTAGGGATATATATTTATAGGCCGACCCAACGACATCTAATATTCCATTCCAAACACGAGTATATGCACGTGAATCACACAAGAGTGGGGTAGTGTATGGATCTATATTTATAGACCGACCCAATGACATCTATATTCCATTCGAAACAGGAGTATATACACGTGAATCACACAAGAGTGGCAATCTCACTATAACAAAGCTTTAATTTGGAGGCAATTTTGCTTATGAAGGCCTTTCTGCCTATTGCCTCAGCATATGCCTTTTCACGCATTCAGTCTTAGAAACCTACAAAACTTAATCATTGCCAGATGATTTTCTAAAATGTCAGAAAAGTTTTGGCCTTACGCTGTCCGATCCCTTTTTCAAAAGTCTTCCTTCTATATTGCCTTTTTTACTGCGATATTGTTGGTTTACATGAATTTACTGTATTCCGACTAATCTGCAGCCTTATGAGATGCAGCAAATTGCCCACCCTCTCTTCATCTTGGTCATGGATGACGCTATAATTCTAAAAGAGAGATTTTAAGGTAGTTTTAAGTAAATGTGGACCGTTCATTTAAGTAGATCGTGATGATTGAGACGGTTTATTACCTTCTAGGAGCTAATAGATCATTAATAATTGTAATTATTTATATTCTTTCTTAAGGGAACTAATTTGTTTGTTTTGGAAAGTAACCGACATGCAAAACTCAAATCCTACCAAATAGACATCTTATGTCGGATGTTCTGATTGTGCGACAGGAAATAATGTTTCAAATTGCGTAGCAGTAGCATGTTTTTGTGTGAGTTTCAGATCGACTTCTTCCATATGTTTTGTGCCTGAGTTAATAGACAAATTAGAATGAAAGCCATGGCAGTGGGGTACAAATCCAGATTTTTTTTTTAATTTTAGTTGAACGCGAGTTCAAACTTCAAAGGACATTACATATTGCTCAGAGAAAAAAAAACATGTCACGGACTTGTTTCCCATACGCTAGTAGTGGTGGTTACAATTTGTACGTCTGCGTGTGTGACATGACATACACCGTTTTTCTCATGATGATGTTTTGATCCAGATGAACCGCATATGCAAAACATTAAAATAGAATACCGTATCATGCACAATCAAAACAAACAATTATTCTATTTTATTTTCTTTTTGATAAAAGTTGCCAGATATACTTTGGGGTCCTTCTTTTTCTTCTAGAAGAATCCGGTTGGGGTGGAACCAAATCGGCGGGGTTATCCTATTTTATTTTATTTTTGTTTAGACCTTCTTTGATAAATCTAGGGCTGAGGCCATCTATTTAATTAATCAATTAAGAATTAGAAGCCCATTATTGAATTCTAGGGAGTTAACAAATTGTTAGTATAATATTAATGAATAGTTGGGGAGGATCTTAACCAACTTAACTAAATGTCGGTAAAACGAGAGAGGGCTAGCAATTACCTGCAGTAAAACTGATACGATTATTGGAGCCATTTTTGGTCCTGCACAAGACCGTCTTCTGAACTGGCGGTTGCCAGTGGAATGTCTCCGGTACCAACATCATAGCGCCGCAGAATCTTTTCCTCTTTATTATCTCAACAAAGAAGGAAATGAAATTTGATAATAAATCTACACAAAGCAATAGAATCCTAGAGGCGGGAGTGAAGCACTCATCCATTCTGACGTCAATTAAGCAGTCATGTCCAGTCTCGTATCTCCGCACCTCCACTCTCACGCCATTCCACATAATCCACATCTGATATTTTTGGAGCCCTTTTGGCACATGATGAACGCCGTCGCCCTGCCGTTTAGGATGGACAGATTAGTCCAATGTACATAAACCACGGTTCACGGGTTGCTCTGGTGACCGTTGTACATAGGTTTGGGAAATGGAAATGAGATGGGAAACGATAAGCTGGGTTAGGGTTGGGGTTATGAATTTTATATCCCAATCCCATGTTCGGATACACCAGGCCGGGATATGGAAATAGGCATGGGCCCACGTAGTATTTTAATCATCTAGCACCCCTCGTCTATCTGTTGTCTTCCTGGTTCCAGGTAGTTCCTGCGTTCTCTCTCCCTCGCTATGGACTGAATAGAAATAGCAGCGAGCTCCAAATTGATGCCGGATGTGCAGTCCATGGTGGCAGCTACGCTTGTTTCGCAGCTCGCGGTTAGTTGTGAATCCGACGCAGGGTGGAGCGGCCTCGAGAAGAATCCAGGCGCAGCCCAATCGAGCCCCATCCCAAGCTATGGCGGATCCAAGATGAAAAGAGGACACCTGCACTCTAGTGCAGGAAGCTCGCAGATTCCTTCACGGCTTCGCGGGCAACGAGCTCCGATGGTGGCTACTGCCTGTGGAGAAGAAGGTGGCGAGCGAGAAGCTCATTTCCCGTCGTAACCCACCCCCTCCGGTGGGTTTAGATGTGCTGGAAATGAGGCTTTCATTTCCCTACCCCAACCCATCTCATTTCCCTATCCCTAAATCCAATCATGTCAAATGATATCCAGACTCCTTCATTTCCCCAACCCACCCTTCATTTCCATAAATCCAAACACCACCTTAGTGAAGAATCTAAAAACATGCTTTACAACTCGAAGCTACAGGAGAGGCAACGTAGAGAATTCTGTTGGGGTGGAACCAAATCAGCAGGGTTATCCTTATTTTGTTTGTTGTTTAGACCTTCTTTGAAAAATCAAGAGCTGAGGCCATCTATTTTATTAGTCAATTAAGAATTAGAGGCCCACGATTTAATGCTAGGGAGTTACAAAATTGTTAGTATAATGGGTAGTTGGGGAGCATCTTAACCAACTTAAATGGTGGACTTTTTGTACATCATCTATTAAGGGCCTGTTTGGCAGAGCTTCGGATTCTGCAAAAAACACATTTTGCACTGGATTCTGAGGCAAAACAGATTCTCTGACTTATTCTAGATTCTTTGTCAAAACAACTTCTCCAGTCAGGCCGTTTATCAAAACAGATTCTCCTGATATTTCCTGAAATAGATTATGCATGTGAAATGACTCATCTATCCCTACAGTTGGAGCTATACTTCGTTCACACTTTGTATACCATATTGAAATGAAAATAATTGCAAAAAATAAACTAAATATGAAGTAATCAACTACTAATAGATTCATTAGATCGTTCATGGTGAGGACACAAAAGCATGCATGTCTAGATCATTAGCTCGGTTCATCCTGAGCACACAAAAGCAACCATACATGAAAATCATACATCATCGGTTTCTAGAGAGAAAAATTCCCTTTACAATTTACCATTACTATATTTGCAGCCAAATTCAAAATACCATTACTATATTTGTAGCCAAGTTCATGTTTAATTTCCTTTTCAATGAGCGGTAAAGCATAATAGGATGCTGGATCCTTCCTAATTCATTTTTTGCTTGCATGTACCCTGAACACATCTGCTGGATCCTTCCTCTCTGCAGGATCCTTCCTCAATCTCCTTTCCAAGCGTATGTAGCTTGTGAAGCCATTGCGTGCGCAAAGTCCAACTCTGTGAGTCTGAAATGGCCGTCGTGCACACAAGCAAGATCGTGATCGAGAACACCAGCAAGCGGCGGCAGCAGCAGATGTTGGCAACGGCAAGCAGCAGCTCATGATGGATAGATGGATCACGACAAGCACTAAAGAATGCTGCCTGGCCACGCAGCAGCCGCCCATTTTCCCGAAAGGTTCCCAAGAATCTGCCATGGCGGGTGAGGTCATCAGCAGCTGTGCCATGGCTGGGGACAACCGCGTCGATGTCGTCTTGGCCGTGACGGGGACTTGCCTCCAGGGCGCTCCATCTCCCTCGAGGATGCAACCATGACCTTCATAATCTCTGGATCCATCGGTTTGGGGCGGTCTCTCTCTGTTTCTTCATCTGAGCGAAGGTTGCCGGAAAATATTCGTGTCGCCGAAGCGCTCTGTTCGACCGGAGGAGAAAGAGAATGGAAGCGAGACATAACGAATTGTTTTCTTGGGTGGTGGCAGGTGGGTAATTTCCACCAAGTTTGGGTGGGGCTGGGCGGGGAGGGCAGGATAATCCGTGAGAAGCTACAATTTGCAGCTTGTGCTTCTATAGTCAAAACTGGAATGGATTCTCATCTCAGTTTACATCAGAATCTTTTATTGGTTTCTCCCTTTATTGGTTTATTGATTCTGACCCTCAACTCAAAAGCTCTGCACACATAGGGCTTTGTGTGACTGGTTGACGATCTTTAAGGACCACTTTAATTTTGACCATCGAATTCTGCATAAATTCTATCAAGATCAATAATCAAACCTGGTTATAGGAATTTAGTATTAATTTTTTTCATAAGTGTTGGCAAATATTTGTATGCAGGTGACATATCCTTAGAAAAAAGGAGAAAAAACAACATTCAGGGAGGAGCACACTGGATCTATGGGCCCCTTAGAAAGGAGGAGAAACACACTCAAGAGGCAAAGAAATACAACTACAGCCAATCAGGGAGGAGCGCACGAATTCATGGCAGGTCCATATCAAGGAGTAAACCAACTTATGTGCGGCACCCTAAATTGACCTGAGTGCCCACCAGGCAACGTCCTAGATGAAAGGTGGAATGAGAGGCCACCCCCACTGGCGAAGCTACGTTATCTCACCCTGGTGCACCGGCACCAGGGTCGAAAGCAAAATCCTGCTGTTACCATCCGATTATCACACTGTGCACCACGTCGGACTAAAAGCATGCACCACCGTGCCGCTGTTGACAAGTCTGCAGAAGCACGCTGGAGACCATACTAGCTGCCAGCCTGCCAAATGCAACCCAAGAGCACAAAACACGTCCAGTTGCCAAAGACCGCACAACATGCTTCCAGTTATAATTGCGTAATTATTTGGCTGTCGAATACCACATTGTCACCACAGCCAGAAAATGCCGCAAACCTTACTGATTGCTGTCTATCTCTCACGATCTCTCCCCTGGCTTGGCTGCAAGTAATTCAATGCACATGGTATGCATAGTTTCCTACTAAATTTCATGAGTAATTCAATTTTGGTTGAGCAAAATGAGCTAGTCTGCTATTAGATTTTCATTGATCCTCGTGTTTGACCTGTATTGTAGTGTTAGGGGTTTGACATTGGAGCTCTATAAATTATGAAGTACTTCTGAAAAAAGACACAAGATAGAGATGATCAGAGATTTTTTGCAATAAGGGGCCCAATCGGTGCGCCTCTTCGAATTTGATATCCAGTCCGTGTGCCTTTATAAAAAGGATCATATGCAATTTTAGTTCATTCTTTTACCTTTACTCGCTATTTTAACTAGAATTATGAGGTGTTTCAAAAAAAACTAGAATTATGGGGTTGTGTATTTTCGCAAGTACAAATAACACTATTTATCCGTGATCGTACAATGTCTTGAACAAATATTTTCATATGTATGTTGAAAGGTGCACTCGGGTGCTCGGAGCTCTAGCTTCGCCACTGGCCACCCCTATCGAGCCCAGCTTTCATGTCTCTACTGCTGGAGGCTTCCTGAAGGCGCATCGAGATCTCAAAACCTACGAGGTGGCACACCGAGAGGAGTTGCACTACGACAAACACGATCTTTAGTGGCGAGGATCCTTTTTTTCTAGTGACGGATTGCTTCAAATCCTCCATTGGTGAGGCCTTTTTTCCTACTTGGTATGCAAAACCCGGAAACCACCACCTATTTTCATTTTCTACTTGGTGCACAATCATAACGAACAATTATCCTATTTTTATTTTCTTTTTGATAAAAAGTGCCAGATATATATACTTTGTGGTCCTTTTCTTCTGCAATGAAAGGAATCCGGGAGGTGTGGAACTGAATCAGCGGAGTCATCCTATTTTATTTTCTTTTTTGTTTGGACCATCTTTAATAAATCAAGATCTGAGACCATCTATTTAATTAATAAATTAAGAATTAGAAGCCCATGAGTGAGTGCTTGGGAGCTCAGAAATTGTTAGTACAATGGGTAGTTGGGGAGGATCTTAACCAACTTAAATTGTGGACTTTTTGTACATCATTAATGAAGTTGAAAAAAGGACAATGGTTTCTCCCTTTATTGCTCTATTACTTCTCACCCTCAACTCAAAGAGCTCTGCGAACATAGGGATTCTTGTGAGTCATTGGCAATCCTTAAGGACCTCTTTTGACCATTAAATCCCGCATAAAAACTATAAAGAACAATAACCTATCCTGGTTATAGCAATTTATTATTAATCATTTCATAAGTTTTGGCGATTATTTGTATGCAGGTGACTTATCCTTGGAAAAGAGTAGAGAAAACACCCAAGATAGCAAATAGTGCTTTACGTGAGTGTTGATCATCCTTAAGTACCATTGTAGACCATCGAACCCTACATAAACACTATCAAGATCAGTAACCAAATCTAGTCGTAGAAATTTATTACTAATCATTTTACACAAGTGTTGCTGAAGAAACAGAGGTGAAAACACACCCAAGTGGCAAAGAAACACAACTCCAAACAATTAATCAGGTTGGAGCACAAGGATCCATGGGCCCCTTAGAGAAAAAGGAGAAAACACACTCAAAGCTAATCAAGGAGCAGCACACGGATATATGGGACCATATCAGGGGTAAACTGCCTTAACTTTGGGTGGGGCATGCTAAATCGAATTGAGTGCCCACCAGGCAGCGTCCTGGACGAAAGGTGGCGCGCTAAATCAAGATTTTTTTTATTTTAGTTGAACGTGAGTTCAAACTTCAAAGGACGTGACATATTTCTCAGAGAGAAAAAAAAACGTGACATGGACTTCTTTCTCATAGGCTAGTAGTGGTGGTTGCAATTTGAACGTGGTGCGTGACATAGACACCGTGTTTCTCATGATTATGCTTCGATCTGAGATGAACCGGGTAAGCAAAACATGAAAACAAAATACCGTATCATGCGCAATCAAAGCAAACAATTATCTTACTTTATTTTCTTGTTGATAAAAACTGTCAGATATACTTTGCAGTCTTTTTGTTCCACAGGGAAGGGAATCCAGCAGCGGGGTTATCCTATTTTATTTTCTTTTTTGGACCTATTTGATAAATCAAGGATTAAGGCCATCTATTAAATTAGTCAATTAAGTATTAGAAGCCCATGAGTGAATGCTAGGGAGTTATATACGAAATTGTAGTAGTGTTGGATGGAAATATTCCCTTTGGATGCTAGCTAGGAGCATCTATACTCTTCCAAGCCACCTCCGCACTATAAATAGAGGACTGCTCTCTCTCTTCCTCTCTCAACGCAAAATACAAAACAAGAAGTAAAGCTTCCATATCGCTAAGGTGAAAGACAACATGATCGATAACACTGAGTTCCACTCCATGGAGCTTTTAACCTTGTTTGCCGTTTCCCTAGCCACGTTAGTTCTTGTACTCATTTGGTTTCAGAAGTCCGGAGTGAGATCCACTCCCGGCGACAAAAGCAAGCCCGAGAAGCGACAGCCGCCTGGGCCATGGAGTCTTCCGATCATCGGTGGCATCCATCACGTCATGGGCGGCCTCGGACACCGCAAAATGATGGAACTGTCTCACCACCATGGCCCCCTGATGTTCCTCAGGCTTGGGGAGGTTCCCACCCTGGTTGTCTCCAGTGCCGAGGCGGCGGAGCTGGTGATGAAGACCCACGACCTTACCTTCTGCTCCCGGCCGACAACCAGCATAACCATAGATATCGTCGGCAGCAAAGGGAAGGGGATCGGCTTCGCCCCCTACGGTGACCGTTGGCGTCAGATGAAAAAGATTGTCGTCATGGAGCTTCTGTCCGCTGCGCAGGTGAAGCGCATCGAGTCTATCAGGGCAGAGGTGGCTGGCCGCCTCCTTCGTTCTATCGCCACCGCCGGAGCAAGACACGAAGCTGGTATAGTGAATGTCAGCAACGAGGTCAAGGCGCTAGCACCAGACCTCGGGGCTATGGCCATGTTTGGCGGCAAGTGTGCTATGAAGTCCGACTTCGTCCGTCTATACGACGAAGTCAGCGAGCTGGTGTCCGGATTCTTCCCGGTGGACTTATTCCCATCATCGAGGCTAGTGCGCTGGCTGAGCATCAGCGAGCGACACCTAGCGAGGGGCTATGGTCGCATCCAGAGCATCATTGCAACCATCATCCAGAGCCGTAAAGTGGCCGAGAATAATGGGGCCTGCAGCCCTGACCAAGAGGATCTGCTGAGCGTGATGCTTCGGTTGCAGAAGGAGGAATCACTTACTTTCCCTCTAACCTCAGAGATTATTGGCGCGGTCATGTTTGTGAGTAATAATATTTTTTAACACTGCAATATTTTTTCCTTTTTTAAACATGCATATAGATGTTACCCCTGTAAACAAGTATATGATTTTTTTTTTTGCGAGGGGTGAACACAGAGATGAATGTAGACACACCGTACAATTAAGCATTTACTTTCGATAGACTTAACTGGCAAATCTTGAGGATGATAGTCATGAAGGCACCATAGTTTCATCGTTGTTCACGACCATGTCAACAATCACTAAATCAAATTGCATAAAAAATTTGACTATGACATGTACAGTAATTGTACGCACATGTTGAATATAACTCTATATTTCTACTACGTACTTAATTAAGAGTTTTTAATACATGGATTATTTTTTTTTCTGGCAGGATAGAGGTACATTATTGTATTTTTACCTATGGTCAATTAGATGCATGACTCCGCAGCCCAAAGGATAGAAAGTCGATAGAGCCAAATTGGATAGTATAAATTTAGATGCAGCTCTTAAGACAGAAATGTATTAAGATTGGTTGCAACAAAACGTTTGAATGCTAGCATAGGCATGTATATTTTAATCAATGGATCGTATCAAGTTGTTTTTCTCGCGTTTCCTTGCCATTTGCATGTTCCTAAAGCAGCAATAGTTCGTGCGTGATTAAGTCAAGGTCACATTGAATGAATTTTTTACCATTCTATTGCTTATTGTTTATTCTCCCCTTGATCTTGACATATGATCACCTTGTGTTTCTCAATCCGGTGGCTTTAAACAATCTGCCTCCATGGATTCTTTGTATAACATGTTTGCTCCTATCCCTTTCCAAGCGACCTGTTGTCATGTACGTATTAATTTTTTATCCATGACCTAAGTCTTAGGAGTATCAATTAATTAGTCTGCTTGTGTTCAAGTTAACAGTTTGGTTTGAGGTCGTATGTATCATGATAATTCATTAAGAGTCTTCCTGAATTATTACGATTCAGTCTTAGTTTGTTAGAACTTATAATAGATCGATCTTATGCCGAATAATCTTCCCCCTATATTAATTTTTGTGAAGTCTTACGACTACAATAGCAAGGCTAATGCATCAAACGCCTGAAACCAGCCAACTAAGCATTAGCAATTCTGTAATTAATGCTGTAGACCTTCAGTGCTGATATAGATCAATGCACTCATAGTGTAAGTATATGTTACCTTAGTCCGCTGCTTTCATCTTTTGGATATGGATATATTCTGTGCAATTATTCTAGGCGGGCTGGGCCACTAGCAACTACTTGAGCAGGACTTTTTGGCTATCTAACCACAAAGAATCATAAATTAATAAAACGTCTTAGATCCTTTTTGATATCTAAACGACTAATCTGATTAGCGGTGTCATTCTCTCAACTTCAGAAATATGTAGCATTTTCTTCTATCGATACTAAGTACTTGTCTAATCATAAGAATTGATTTACAGGACATATTCGGTGGTGCCACTACAACCATAGGATCCACCCACGAGTGGGCTATGTCAGAGCTCATGAAAAAGCCTGAGACCATGGCGAAGGCACAAAAGGAGGTTCGTGAAGTTCTAGGTGGTTCACGAGGCGTCATCTCTAGTAATACTGAACTTGCTAGACTAAGCTACATGCGAATGGTTATCAAGGAGGTTCTAAGGTTGCATCCTCCCAACCCTCTACTCGTCCCCCGTGAGTCCAGAGAGGATTGTGAAATCATGGGTTATCATGTCCCAAAAGGCACAAAGGTACTTGTGAATGCATTTGCAATTTCTCGGGATCCAATGTATTGGAAGACTCCAGAAGCTTTTAATCCAGAGAGGTTTGAGAACAGCAATGTTGATTACAAAGGGACAAATTTTGAGTTCATACCCTTTGGCTCTGGTCGTCGACAGTGCCCTGCGATAATGTTTGGCACGTCCACTTTGGAGATTGCATTGGCAAACCTTCTGTACCACTTTGACTGGGTGCTTCCTGATGGTGTGAGCCCAGAGTTGGTGGACATGTCTGAGCAATACGGAATGGGGGTCAACAAAAAGTTGGATCTGCATTTGAGACCCATCCCATATGTACACTCCATATTCCAGTGAAGCATTGGCTGATTGGCATCGATGTGGCTTGCTGCACTTTCTGACCCTGGTCATTTATCTTCAGAATAAGGGTTGATGATGTTTCTTTCGGACTCATGTAGTTCAGAGTTATGTGAATCCTTTTTCTTGTAGAGACCAGAAGCAATAAAAATATTGTTTTTTCAAACATACAAATATGAGCAAGACAATATTTGATACCCTTCACATGTCATTATGTTAAAAAAAGTACGGATGATAACCTTGAAATAGTTACATTACAGGGAACATCCTGCTTGGGATACGAGGAAAGATCTTCTCATTCATAAAGCTCCAAGTCATTAGTGCCAATGGCCGAGGCCCTGTTTTTGCTATATTTGTGGTTTGGCCTTCTCTATTTACGCATCGATGTGTCAGTTACTATATTTATATAATTGTTGGCAGTACGTTGGAGATGAAGAAGTAGTATGTTGGCTTCCCGTGGACGCAACCTGAAGTTTATTGAAAATAATTTGTAGCATGAAAATTGTATAATTTGTAATAAGAAATTAGTGTAATTGTGAATTAGATTGTTAGATTAATTATTGTATCCATATATCACATAGTATTTCAATAGCTCTATGATGCATTTTCTTGTTATATTAATTAATTAAGGAGAAAATTGAGCAATATATGGAGTTCATGACTTGGCCGCGCCAACGAAACCGCACGACTCACGCGGAGGCAGGACAGCGACTCCCCGTGGAAGAAAACTGGCCAACCCCCTTGCATCTGGCGGCCTCGCCGTTGGTGGAGGAGGGAGGCCCGGCATCGAGGCGTCTTGTTTGTTTTTTTTGTTTTGATAGATAGAGGTTCCCATGATGGTCACTTTTAGCGGCGGCCATGGTGCTCGTTAGGGTTAAGGTTCCACCAATGGTCCGGTCGAAGAAGAAGGCGGCGGCGGTGCGACGTCGGCAAATTCATCGACATGGAGCAACAGAGGACGAGGTGTCTTAGCGGTGGCGGCGAGGTGAATGTGTCATCATCGATGGAGAATAACGTACTCCGGCCCCTCCATTGTCTTGTTGTGGTTCTTTGTGGCCATGGTTACAGTTGACGGTCATTATGACACAATTTTGACCGTCAAATAGCTCAATGAATAAGAACTAGCATTTCTTACACGCATATCATTTATAAATAATCTGTTTCCACATGTACCTCTAGATTTTAGTGTGCAGGTGGAAAACGAGGGAAATTCAGATGCACACATGCCCCAAAGCGACGAAAGAACACTTCCGGAAAATATCATTCGCTGCGGGAATTCAAATCAAGATAAAAAGGCCAAATTCAAACAAATATAACCTCAACTTAGCACCTGGAGAAGACCAGAGGAGGCAGAGGGGAGGCCACCTGCCATGGCCCAACCCTGGTGGGGCCAGGCCAGCATCGGCCGACCTGGCAGGTGGGCCCCCTAGCCTCTGCCGCCTCTGGTAGGTCGGTGGGAAGATCCTCTCTGCATCTCCAGAGGCGGTATCGCCTCATTAAAGCTCCAGAACCACCTCCAATTGCCGACCTTTGAAGCCTATATAAGGAGGGGTAACCCCCCTCCTTTCAACACACACACCACTTGAGGCCCATTTTCCCTCCTCCTCACACTAGAGCTAGAGGCTTTCTAGGTAGATCTAGGCTGAGTAGTGGGCTTTCCATTTGCTCCCAAGTCCCTTGGAGAGTTGGGTATAGCTCTTGTATTCTTTGTGGCCCGTTCTTCTCGAAGAATCCAACAAAAATTTGATAACTATTGATACGTGACCTCTCAAAGAGGCAGTGCATCGCGAGATTTCTCACACGACAAACTAGCAAAACAATCGCCCTTCTATGTACCAACGAAGCTAGCCCACGTAATCACGCCATATAGACGTGAAGGCACAAACTATAGGTGAACCGCAGTTCGGCGTTCTACACAACTCCCTCAGGAATCGAAAGAACAAGTGTTGCAAACCTCTCAAGACTCATGGAATATGAACAACAGAACCATGTGTATTCTGGAAATAAAAGCCAAAAAGTCCCCTTAGTTACACATTCACGTATATAGCTCTAACTGGACCCTTCAGCTCACATAATAAAATAATATATCAACTAAATGCTTGGATAACTGATGCACTCCTTGCATGCGCAACTAAAGAACTTCCAGATGGTTGGACTTCCAATTAATTGCGTCCAGGCATGTGATGCAACATGCACGTTGTGACTATTCATTTCTCTTGCTAATGATGTATCAAACTTTGCTTCCTCACGTGACCAACACTAGAGGCACACCTGAATGTGACCAGAAAATAAAATATAATATTTATTTATAACAAAAAGATTTAGTAAATCAGGGATAGCTTTCACCTATTCATCATTGTCTCAGTTTATTCATCTCTGAAACAATCTTTCAAATATTTGCTTTCAAATGTCTGGTAGTCGCAGGCTCGGGGGAGAGAAATTATCGTCATCATATACTCTCTCATATATGTCATCATTCCTCAAAACATTAAAATAAGAACTCGGCAGTACATAGTTATTGTAAGTAATATTATTTAATGGAGCAAGGTTATTGTTCACCTGTTTGTGAATTTCTTTCTCCAATTGTTTAGCTCTACTCCTTGTGATTGGTCCAGCAGTATTAGTAAAGATGTCCTCATCAGTATCCCCCTCTTGAGAAGGAGTCATCCTCGACTCAAGCTCTCCAACAAAAGGAAGCAAATCCTTGACGTTAAATGTGGAGCTGACATCTTTATATTCCGATGGCAATTCTATCTTGTATGCATTGTCATTTATCCTTTCAAGTACTTTGAACGGACCATCTCCTCGTGGTGATAGTTTACTATTGCGCTTTCTTGGAAAGCGATCCTTGCGTTGATGCAGCAACACAAGGTCACCCAGTTGTGGAACACCATTTGTTTTCTTTCCTTTGTTTGGTTTTTATGCATACTGTGCAGATTTCTTCTTGATGTTCCACCTTTTTCTCATGTAATTTCTTAATGGACTCTGATCACTTGGTAGCATCCAAGCAAGTTAACTTGCTCCTGCAATGGTAAAGGCAAAAGATCTGTACAAGTATGTGGTTTAAAGCCATAAACAATCTCAAAGGGACAAAAATTTGTGGTTGAGTGTGTACTGCCCTGTTATAAGCAAACTCTACATGTGCTAGACTATTTTCCTATATCTTCAAATTATTTTTTAGTACAGCTCTCAACATTGTTGACAATGTACGGTTGACAACTTCAGTTTGTCCGTCGGTTTGCGGGTGCCATGTGGTTGAAAATAATAACTTGGTTCCAAGTTTTTCCCATAGTGTCTTCTAAAAATAACTTAGAAATTTGGCATCACGGTCTGAAACAATCGCCTTTGGCACTCCATGTAAGCGAACTATCTCCCTGAAAAAAACAATCAGCAACATGTGAAGCATCATCGCTCTTATGGCAAGGAATAAATGGCCATTTTTCTCCCTTTTTGAGTCCTAGGCAACCCTAAAGCAAAATCCATAGATATGTCTTCCCAACGGTATATTTGGAACAAGTAATTAATGGAGTATATAAACCATATGGATTAAGGCAGGACTTAGCTTTCAAGCATGTTGTGCATCTTTCCACGTGGCGTTGTACATCACGTCTCATGTGGGTCCAAAAGAAATTATCAGGAAGCATGTTCAAAGTCTTTTTGACGCCAAAATGACCAGCTAAACCACGAGCATGTGCTTCCTGCAAAAGAACATTGCGAATCGAGAAAGCTAGAATAGTTTAATTACTTCAAAATGAGAACACGTCATGCACATAGATCTTATCCCATCCCTTTCCATCAATACATTTAGAGAAAGCATCTTTGAAATCTGAATCATCACAATAATACAGAACTTTAATGGATTCCAAACCAAACATTTTAGCATCTAATTGAGTAACCAGAGCACATCTTGTTGACAAAGCATCTGCAACAATGTTTTCTTGACCTTTTTTGTCTCTCACAACATATGGAAACGTTTCAATAAATTCTATCCATTTTGCGTTCCTACAGTTCAGCTTACCTTGATTTTTGAGATATTTCAATGCTTCATGATCAGAGTATATAACAAACTCTTTAGGCCATAAATAGTGCTGCCATGTTTCCAAAACTCGAACTAATGCATAAATTTCTTTGTCATATACATAATAGTTCAGATTTGGACCATTTAATTTCTCTGAAAAATAATAAATTTGTTTACCTTCTTGAAGTAGCACACTGCCAATGCCAATTCTGCTAGCATCATATTCAATATCAAAAGCCTTACCAGAGTCTGGTAGTTGTAGTATTGGGGCTTCACAAAGTTTTCTTTTCAACTCATGAAAGGTTTGGTCCTGCTCATCTCCCCATTTGAATGGAACATCTTTCTTTGTCAAGTTGTTCAGTGGAGCAGCGATTGTACTGAAAGTTTTGATAAATCGATGATAGAGCCCGGCAAGGTCATGTAAACTCTTTACTTGACTGACATTTTCAGGTGTAGGCTTTTTATTGCCTCGATCTTCTCTTCCTCCACTTGGATTCCATGTGCACTCACAACAAAACCAAGAAAAACAACACGGTCTGTGCAAAAGGTGCATTTAGAAATATTGTCATACAATTTTTCGGCTCGTAAAATAGCAAGGACTTGGCGAATATTATCAATGTGCTCATCAGCAGTAGATCGTAAAACAGCATGTGCTTCCTAGCCAGCCCTCGATTAGGCCGAGTAACCAAATACACCCTTAGCGGTCAACTGCTAGTATAAACTCTATTGGTTGATTTTTTTAAATGTTTAAACTACTAGTGCACGGCTTGCGGCACGTATCTATCGGAGTCCGTAATCAGTTTCACCTGGGCTTCAAACAATCCACCAACCTACCGGGGTTGTTTTTGTTCCTTGTTGGAACCGTATCGAATTAGTATTTTTTTACACTTTATAGAAAAAGTTATACTAGCAGATGGCCTGTGCGTTGCTATGGGTTAAAAACTTTGCAACAAAGAAAATACTATATAACTGGTACATGAAAACCATGTTGCGGCGGGAACTATTAGGAATATTTTGAGGGAGTCAACTATTATGATCACACTTAGACATGATTTGGAGGGAAAAATAACAAATAGATTGTGCATTGTTCGCTTTCATAGGTATGCTTTGAATTGGAGAAAGAAAGTTGTCTACAAAATTAAGCAGCAACAACGGCGGATTAGCATGGGTCGTACTCCAGTCGCACAATAAGGGTCGTACGCATAGCATTTCTCGTACAAAAAAATAGTTCTTCCTGAAGCATTGTGTGGATAAGAAGACAAGAATGCTACATCAAGGATAACGAAAACAGAAAAAAAAGGGAATGAAGGATCAATGAAGTGTTGTGCAACGAAGCTACACATTCAGCATAGAAAATCTTTCACAAAACATTTTCTGTATTTCCCTGTATTGTTCATCATTATAGAATAACCATCAGATGAGCCTCTGCCTTCAGTAGAATATTTTATGTATTTCCTTGTATTGTTCATCATTATAGAATGGCTCATGGAGGTGGCAATCAGTCATGTCGGGCCTGCGCGGTGGCTACTGCGGCTGAGGTAAGTCCTCCACGATGGCATGAACAGCTCTGGTATGGCTGTTTAAGGTCAAAAGAATTAGTATGCTTTGGATGATACTATCGATACGTACACCAATCTTGTAGCAGTCATTGCGAAAACAATACTTTAGTGGTACTATTTCGAGTTTATAGGCCAAAAGATTCCATGGTGGAGCTAACAATTTTGATTCTACGGAGAAAGGGCAATTGACAGAACTGTGTGTTCTTCCATCGAAGCAGGAGAGGGGGGCAATAGTGATTATCAAAAGACCGATGGCGTGAACCAGGCCGGCAGCGGCCAGCGTGGGTACTCTTCCGGCTTTACAATGACCTTATCCACCGTGTCTTCGCTGAGGCTGTACACGGAGACGCTTCGCAGCTCGTCGTCGGGCTCACTGTAGGACCTGCGCGTCTCCTGGCGCAGGGAGGCCTTGCCGATCTCATCATCGGTGAAGTACACGCTGCCGGCCCTGATCTCGGGGTGCTCCGTTGTGGACATGCAGATGGAGCTGTTGACGCCGACGAAGACTGCCATATCACTAATGTCGGGGTCCTCCTGCCAACCCAGGCACGCCTCGTCGAGCATCTGCACCTTGAAGACGCACGTCCACTTCCTCCTGCAGTAGGCTCCCTCGACCTCCATGGACTCCTTGAACACCACCATGAACCGCCCGTCTGGCGCTACGGCAAGGTACTTGCGTCGCTTGTCGCCGCTGGCCACGGTCAGCCTCGGCGCGACAACCTTGCTTGTGAAGCCACCACTGTTGACGTCACGGTCCCACGCCTGGATGAGACCAGAGTAGGTAAGAGAGTAGAACCGGCCGTCGTGGTGGATCGCATCCTCGACGCCTTCATGGGACGGCGCTGAAGCGTCTCTGCTTTTCGCAGGATCGAGTCGGTAAAGCGCTGATAAACAGACGCAACAGTACAACATATAAAAAGCATAAATCAGCATATTTAAGTTATTACAAGTCTTAAATGATTTAAAACACGAGAGTAGCACAGCGGAAGTCTCAACTATACCAAATCTACAACACTCGACGATAAGTGGCCGCACATCGAAGCCCTGCGATGTGGACCCGCTGAGAAACTCCACCAAGCAACAGCGGAAGCAAAATCTATACCTGCACAAAAACATAAAGAGCCAAACCTTGAGCACTAGTTACTCAGCAAGACATACCCGTCAACGTGGCTAACTACAGCCGACTCCTAGAATGCAAAGGCTACAAGGGGTTAGGCTGACTCACTTGCATAAAAGCGCACTAATTACTTGGTCCTTACTTTCAAGTTTTAATTCCAATTAAGTACTTAACCAATAAAGCAATGTTCATATATCTAGAACAGGTATAAGTAACAATACATCAACGGTGACAGTATATATAGCAATGTAAATAACAGTAATGTAATAGACAAGCATCATCATCTCATCAATCATATCACACTACGATGTGGCGCACTGAACAAGGTTGCTCTTGACCGAGAGCGGCGGCATCGATGTACATCCTGCAGGAGAAAAACCTGACCACACAACGCACACGCGTAAAGTCGCATGCGGCAACCGTTTGCAAGGGTCCGCCTGAAGCTAGGTCGGATCCAACCCCTCCCGAGAAAGGCCTTCCCGCACGGTCCCCGTCCCAGACGTACGCCCCGATTGGGAAGCATCCTTTCTCTCCCGAATACCATGATAGAAAGGGCAGGCTTCCACCGCACACCAGGGCAACTCGAGCTACTAAGTTTACTAGGCCCATAAAAACACTAGCATGTGATCAGTACGTTCGAACTTGCTCAATAGGGCCAACAACGAACGGTCCTTAATCGACACAGACGGGGCTACACCACCGTGAAGGCCCAGCCTTCTCCAACCATCCTACACAAACAATTCCCCGTCCGGTCTCAACAAATCCTAAATCCATCTAGTACAATCCAGGGTAATTCCTAACTCGCGAGTGGGACCTACCACTCGACTTCTACCGTTCGCTAGTCCCTAAGCATAGCAAGTTCTAACGTAACCTAGACCACATCTACAAAAATAGGACACAAGGTAGGATATGGAAGGTAATCCTAATGCAGTTCTAAGGTTTCACATCAACTCCTAATAAACCTAATGCACAATCAATTACTAGCCCCAAACAAGTGATAAACAAAAATCCTAAATAGGAAGGCATGCACCGGGGCTTGCCTGGCTCAAGAACAACGCTATCTCTAGCACAGTCAGCAACGATCAGTCAGTGGCTCCTCCTGAGCGGCTCAGCATCCTGGTCCTCCACTTGCTCCTGAATCACCTCGAGAGCTATATGCCATGATAAGGAAATGCAAGTTAGATGCAATAACATGATGCAATTAAAATGTATTTATTTATAGGACAGTCATTTACACTGTAAGTGCAAATGATTAATTTGTTTAATTACTTTCGTCTGGAGTATTTCTTTCATTGACTTTCAATTAAGTTAATCATTTAATTGGTTTGAGTTGATTAAATAAATAATTTGATTTTGAAAATTAATTTATGTCCACTGACATTTTTCTGGTGAAAGTCACCACTGGAAGTGATTTATGGTGAAGTTTGACGATTTATTGTAATGCGAATTATTTACAATAATTTAAACAAGGCAGAGACGATTTAAATCATAAGTAAATAATTAAATAGGATATGACAGTAGAAAAATATTCTGTAAGTGAGTTTCTTTACAAGCATGCAAGATTTCAGGATTTATGGAGCAACAGATAATTTAATATGGATTAAACAAAATCTGAACAAAAATATTTTTATAGAAAACAGAGAACGTATTTTGTGTGATTTGACATTTTTCCTACACAGAGCAGAGTACAAGAAGGCTAACAAAATTTGTTTTGCATTTTTCTGAGATGTATTCATTTTTCTATCGATTTTACAATTTCCTGTGAATTTCTGGAGATTTAACGAATTTCGAAAAAGAATAAAGATTGGGCCAGCCAATCAGATCCGGGCCACAAACTGGGCCGCAGAGTCTGGGCCGCACCGATCTGAGCTCTGCCACACCAGATCCAGCCACTCGCGTGCGATGACGCACGCAGGGCTACACGCGCAGCCACACTGGATCCGGCGTTGTCGCACGAGATCCCGGCGCTGTTGCCCGCGATGCGCTGGCCGGAGCGTCGCCAGAGCGCGGCGGCGCGGCTCGTCGGAGTGAGCTCCGGTGACTCGTTTGGCTGGCCGAGTGTACGGGAAAGTAGCGGGGAAGGTGGCGGTCTCACCTCAACGACCGGGGGCTTGCGAGGATGGCCGGAGTTTGGTCGGCGACGAGAGGCGGCGGGTCGCGGGGGTTCGGCGACGACGGTAGCTCGTTGCGGTCGACGGAGAGGTGCACACGCAGGTGCTTCGGCGTCACGGAGCTTTGGGCGACGTCGTCGAGGTACGTGTCGACGTCGAGGGGCATTGGAAGGGGAGGTCACCGGTGAGGCGTCCACGGCATCACGACGGGCGGCGGGGAAAAAAAATGACATGGCGTCGCGTGGAGCTGCGGATTCAAGGAAACAGAGATGAGGGAGTGTGCGCGAGTGCTTGCTGCCTCACGTGGCGTGATTAATTGAAGACGAGGCTCACCGGAGGTCTTGAATCACGCGGAGGCGCCGGAGTGGGCTCGACGGACTGAGTTGGGGAAGACGGGTCCGATTTACGAGCTCAAGGCGGGAAACAGGAAGGGTGGTGCCATGGCGAGCTTCGCCACGTACCGGAGATGGCTCAAGGTGGTGTTTGGCTTGGTCGGGGTTGGCGTTTCCGCGGCAGACGGCGAAGAGGAGCTCGAGCTCGTCAGTAATGGGGAGGAGGCAGGCTCTCTTGCTCGGGTTTGGGAAGAAATGACGACGGGAGAGTGAGAATGAGTGGGAGGGAGCGCGTTCGGACAGTGAGGGGGAGTTGTTTTGGGGTCACGGCGCTGTCGGAACGGAGCCGGGGCGGTGCGGCGTCGCCGTACGTCGGCGGCCACGCGGCGACGTTCTTCCGCGAGCGCGCAGAGAGAGGTAGGTGGCTGACGAGTGGGCCCTCAGGCATCTTTCGTTTCCCCGGATTTTTCAAAAGCAGGAATTTCCCCAAAATTTGGCACACGTTTTGGAGCACCAAACAAACTCCAAAATTCGAAAATTTGGTACCCCTGGAAAGATCTTGAAAAGATCTATCAGCTGGCCAACATGCACATCTGGAATCCAAAGGGATTTTAAATGGCATCAAATTGAAGTTGGCATGCTTTTTAAGCTTTGGGCATTTATTTGAGCTAGCAAATGAATTTCTAAAATCACCATAAATTCTTCAAAATTCTTATTTCAGATGTACTACCTACTGGTATTTTTGGTTGATCAACTTGTTATGCAAAAATTTGAGTTTCTTTAGAAGCTATGGTTTGAACCTTGTTTGAATTTTGAATTTTGAATTTTTTTGAAATGTAACTTTTGTCCACGTCATCAGTTCTGCTGTGTTCAGTGTTGTTCTCAGTGACACGGGGTGTCACAGCGCAAATCTCCAGTTGCAATCCTCCGACGTGGCGAATGCTGGCACGCCAAAGGTCGGGGCCGTGACGAGCATGGCGGCGAAGCTCTCAGAGCGCGGGGACCCCAAGAGCACAACCTTGCGGTAGAATCACCGCCACAGCTGGTCGGCGGTCAGCGTGAAGGTCCTCGGCGGGGTCGGGCCCCAGGTGGTGTCGTCGTCGTAGGGCAGTGGGCCGCCGAACCGGAGCCGTGCGAAGTCGTCGCCGTCGAGCACGAACCAGACCCCCGACCTGACGGTGAACAAGGGGATCGTGGCGACGGACGGGAGCTCGGCCTGCGCGCCGGTGACGGGGTTGGTGAGACGCAGCGCGCCCTTGGCGTCCGCCGTGACGAGCCACCCGTGTGAGGACCCCACCACGACGTGGTCGCCGCGCATCGCCGGGTCGCAGGTCGGCACGGCCACTGTCTTCTTGTGGTCGACAATGGAGACGAGGGTGGCCGTCTCATCGGACTCGGAGGAGGGGAGGAAGAGCCACGGCTGCGTGTCCGTCGACGTCATGACTTCACCCGATTCGCGGCGGACGACCAGCGCGAAGGCGATGCGGTCGAGGAAGGTCAGGCGGTTGTGGATGTCTGCGAGGATGTCCGGCGGGAGGCGCTCCACGAAGTTGGCCCCCGCGGCGTTCGGCTTTTCTTGCCGCTTCCGTCGAGGCGGCTGGCGGCGGTGGCGCGGGCCTGCCATGATGCAGTACTTACTTGTGGCTAGGGCACGGATGGGTTTCCATAAGGTCGACGAGTCCTGTGTGGGCCCGACTCAATTTTGTTACGTGTTTCGTTGTTACCGACGACTAAACGTCGCGCAGACTTTGGATCTGGACTGAAGGGCCACGTTTCGCATGCAGGCCGACTTATCTTATCACCACGGACCACGGTAATGGTTCACGATGGATCTGGACTGGAGATGCTCTTACACCGCAGCAACGCGCGGGCATTTTGCTAGTTATTGTCAAAAGAGAAGACATGTAGAAAAATAAGTAATAGTTATCTTATATTATCTTCCATATATTGGTTTATATATATATTCATTTTTAATGAGTTGGAAACAAATATAACTGAATAATACATAATATATATTTTCTTTACAAAAGTTTATGCAACTAGTTGTTATATTAGGCTTGGCAAACCGTATCATGTTGATCTAGGCTATTCCCATCCATAGACGGGTACATTTTAGCACATACAAAGTGAATATGTGGCTTAATGCAGGGCATTGCCATACCCAGTTTTGGTCGATTTTCAAAATATTATCTAGAGAGGAACTTGCTCAAGGAATAGTGCCGTCACAAGGTCCTTGAGGTCGTCGCCATTGGTGTATCCATCCCTGCCGTGGAGGTAAATGATTTCATTTGTCCTCGCCATGTTCACCACCACCTGAGCTGCTGGCAAAAGTGTGCGATCTATATCCATCCTTGCTTGATTTAATATCCTCCACCTGTTCTCCAGAAGTGCGGCAATTGCCTCCACAGCCTCTTCCTCTGTCAATCTGTTCTCTATCATGTAGGTCTCCACAGCGCTAGGCATGTCCTTTTTGTGCTTTCCCAGCTGCACATGTATGTCGCATATTGAAATTAACATAAGTATATATATTGTGTATTGAGGGCATGGCCTCAATTTGAGTGACCTGTACTGTTCAGGGATGCTTGTGCTATTTTACTTTAAAGCCTGCACCCTAAGAGTAGGAGTACCTTGAAAGAAGACAAGTCGTTGAGGAAGCGAGTGACCTGTGAACCAGCACGAACCATTTCAGGAACACTGCTTACCCATTCGAACACCTCCTGGGTTGCCACATCCCCATAGCCCATCAATGTAACTATCGTAAGCATTGGTAAACCTGATGATATGATTGACACTTCCTCGTGTTCCTTGAAGCTTGGCTGGTACTTCTGGCTGGTCCATATTTGTTCTTGGAGGTAGTTTTGGGATGACAACTTGTACTGCACAATAATTAAAAAAAGGCTGCATATTACATACCTTTGAGAAAAACAGAATGTACATAATTTAATATAACATACATGTTTCTAAATAATGTAGACATACCTCCTTTTTTGCATAAGACATGCGATATTTCTGGTTTGGTTCCAAGATGTCCTCAGACTCTTTGAAGTTACTTAGGGTTTTGATGTACAACATACGTAGATATTCAGGTAGAATAGAAACCACACTTTCATCCCATCTACAAGAAAATAGTAATAATACCTTGAGGAAGAAGATATACGGAGATAGAACCTTAAATAAAAACAACAATTAGCCTACCTCTGCATAGCTTCATTGAGCTTGTAGCACTCCTCTAAGGTGGCATGAACATCAAAAGTGTCGTCCAACAATGAAACCAATCCAAATGTCTTGGCAAATAGCTTCCGTGAATGGGAGTACTCCTCCTCATGGAGCATCCCGCAGGTCCAGAAGTAGATCTCGACCATACGATCTCGAGCATAGGGTAGTTTCACAGTGTCATAAAGGTCCCTCCACCATCTGCAAAGTTGCTAATAATTTAATATAACAAATCTGGTGAAACACATGATGTTGAGGTTTGTGACCAGACTACTATTGTAAATGTGTTTTGTTATAGTGATGAACTAGAAAAAACATCAACTGCAAAAATGTTTAGCTTATAGAGTTTTTTTATTGGAAGAGGACATACAAGGAGAGAGCCTTGAGCTCCTTGAGATGAAGGATTCTGACGAGGTTAAAGTTCAGCCTGGCAAGCTCAAGCAACAGGGTGTCGTATGCCTCTTCGTGCTCATACTCTGCCATATAATGCATGGTTTCAAGCCGTCTAGTGAACCTCGGGAGGGCAAAGTCGAGGGCACGGGAGATTTGTCCCGCTAGTGGTGATCTGACCTTCCCTTTGATGACCTCGAGGTGGCCCCTCGTGAAGGCGATGGCATCGTCGAGAACCACCTCACCTGGTACAGCCATGTGAGCTGCGTTGTACAGGCTCAACAGGCCCCTAGGGTCAGTGCGTATATCTGTGCTGAAACTGCCTGTTTCATTCCTGAACTTGCCGAACACATCTGCATGTACATTGGTAACAAACATATATATCTCAACGCAGGTGCGTCCTCCCATGTTTTAAGCTCAATTGCCGTGTAATCATAACCCAAATACAGAAAATCATAGTACTCTTATTAATATCAATAAAACGTAAATTAGATTATTAGAAATGCAAGGGCGTCTTCAATCAGATTCTGCTAACTTTCTCATAGATATGTCAAACGATTTTTTTTACTAGATTTGAATAATAAGCAGAGAGATAGAAGAAATATATATCTTTTTCCTTTGTGCACTCATTGGACCACTACCTACTCTCCATTGTGTCAAAAATAATGCATTTTTTAATCACATGCATGCATATTCTAATTTATTCTTAAACATCACTAATTTTTATGGCGGAGGCCGGGCAGCTGGAGTAGAGCCTAGCTTCTTTCTTTCTTTTATTTTAATTCTGTACTATGTCACTAAAAACAATCATATATGACATATTACAGAAGGAATAGGCTCACCTGTAGATACCCAAATTCCATGCTGCCGAAGTAGGCGAAACCGAAGTGCCACTATATGCAGGCTGTTGAAAACGTCAGACTCTCCCGGCAGCTCCTCTGTCTCGATGCGGTCTAATGCAGCTCTAATAACCTCGGGGAAGTGGTTGTCTATTCCTAGGCGCTCAAGTGTGTCAACATATGTTACCAAATCAGTTACACCCATGGCATCTATGTTCGCTTTGAACACCTGACGTACTTGCCCACTGAGAAGCTCTGCGCGCTCTCTCATGCACTCCTCTTGTATCTGCATGGAGAAGCCCAATATACATGATAATTTGAACAGTCAAGCAGAAACCACTCCCTCCGTACCAAATCTAGGTCGTTTTGGCTTTTTATTGATACATAAAGTTTGCTATGCATCTAGATATATATAACCTATATCTATGTCCATAGAAAATTATGTATATATAGGGAAAATCCATTCTACTCCCAAGTGTAGCTACTCCCACTTTCAAAAATCGACCATGGGTATATGTTCATACCCATTTATCATTTTGAGTATGTACACATACCCAAAGTAAGTTTTTTCAAAAAAAGAAGTGTGTTCAGTGTGCTCTTATTAGTATGTGCATATGCATGCCTGTGAGATAGGAGGGGTGTAGGTGATGAAGAAGTCACCCCAAACAGAGCGCGCAAACTTGTCCCCATCAGCCTCGACACCACCGGCGGCGGCAACCGGAGTGCTCCGGTCAGTGGCTTTGAGCATATCCTGGCTGTCCAAAACAACGTCAAGCTTACTTGGGGCGATCTCGATGGTGAGTGATTGTGATCGTTTACAACTACGACCTGAGCAGGTTGCTACAATCTTGTAACGAGCGCGTGCTATGGTGATATATGCGTAATTGGATATAGGGCGGTAGTGTAGGGATATATATTTATAGGCCGACCCAACGACATCTAATATTCCATTCCAAACACGAGTATATGCACGTGAATCACACAAGAGTGGGGTAGTGTATGGATCTACATTTATAGACCGACCCAATGACATCTATATTCCATTCCAAACAGGAGTATATACACGTGAATCACACAAGAGTGGCAATCTCACTATAACAAGGCTTTAATTTGGAGGCAATTTTGCTTATGAAGGCCTTTCTGCCTATTGCCTCAGCATATGCCTTTTCACGCATTCAGTCTCAGAAACCTGCAAAACTTAATCATTGCCAGATGATTTTCTAAAATGTCAGAAAAGTTTTGGCCTTACGCTGTCCGATCCCTTTTTCAAAAGTCTTCCTGCTATATTGCCTTTTTTACAGCGATATTGTTGGTTTACATGAATTTACTGTATTCCGACTAATCTGCAGCCTTACGAGATGCAGCAAATTGCCCACCCTCTCTTCATCTTGGTCATGGATGACGCTATAATTCTAAAAGAGAGATTTTAAGGTAGTTTTAAGTAAATGTGGACCTTCATTTAAGTAGATCGTGGTGATTGAGACTGTTTATTACCTTCTAGGAGCTAATAGATCATTAATAATTGTAATTATTTATATTCTTTCTTAAGGGAACTAATTTGTTTGTTTTGGAAAGTAACCGACATGCAAAACTCAACTCCTACCATATAGACATCTTACGTTGGATGTTCTGATTGTGCGACAGGAAATAATGTTTCAAATTGCGTAGCAGTAGCATGTTTTTGTGTGAGTTTCAGATCGACTTCTTCCATATGTTTTGTGCCTGAGTTAATAGACAAATTATAATGAATGCCATGGCAGTGAGGTACAAATCCATATTTTTTTTAATTTTAGTTGAACGCGAGTTCAAACTTCAAAGGACATTACATATTGCTCAGAGAAAAAAAAAACATGTCACAGACTTCTTTCCCATACGCAAGTAGTGGTGGTTACAATTTGTACGTCTGCGTGTGTGACGTGACATACACCGTTTTTCTCATGATGATGTTTTGATCCGAGATGAACCGCATATGCAAAACATTAAAATAGAATATCGTATCATGCACAATCAAAACAAACAATTATTCTATTTTATTTTCTTTTTGATAAAAGTTGCCAGATATACTTTGCGGTCCTTCTTTTTCTTCTATAAGAATCCGGTTGGGGTGGAACCAAATCGGCGGGGTTATCCTATTTTATCTTGTTTTTTGTTTAGACCTTCTTTGATAAATCTAGGGCTGAGGCCATCTATTTAATTAATCAATTAAGAATTAGAAGCCCATGATTGAATGCTAGGGAGTTACCAAATTGTTAGTATAATATTAATGAATAGTTGGGGAGGATCTTAACCAACTTAATTAAATGTCGGTAAAACGAGAGAGGGCTAGCAATTACCTGCAGTAAAACTGATACGATTATTGGAGCCATTTTTGGTCCTGCACAAGACCGTCTTCTGAACTGGCGGTTGCCAGTGGAATGTCTCCGGTGCCAACATCATAGCGCCCCAGAATCTTTTCCTCTTTATTATCTCAACAAAGAAGGAAATGAAATTTGATAATAAATCTACACAAAGCAATAGAATCCTAGAGGCGGGAGTGAAGCACTCATCCATTCTGACGCCAATTAAGCAGTCTTGTCCAGTCTCGTATCTCCGCACCTCCACTCTCATGCCATTCCACATAATCCACATCTGATATTTTTGGAGCCCTTTTGGCACATGATGAACGCCGTCGCCCTGCCGTTTAGGATGGACAGATTAGTCCAATGTACATAAACCACGGTTCACGGGTTGCTCTGGTGACCGTTGTACATAGGTTTGGGAAATGGAAATGAGATGGGAAACGATAAGCTGGGTTAGGGTTGGGGTTATGAATTTTATATCCCAATCCCATGTTCGGATACACCAGGCCGGGATATGGAAATAGGCATGGGCCCACGTAGTATTTTAATCATCTAGCACCCCTCGTCTATCTGTTGTCTTCCTGGTTCCAGGTAGTTCCTGCGTTCTCTCTCCCTCGCTATGGACTGAATAGAAATAGCAGCGAGCTCCAAATTGATGCCGGATGTGCAGTCCATGGTGGCAGCTACGCTTGTTTCGCAGCTCGCGGTTAGTTGTGAATCCGACGCAGGGTGGAGCGGCCTCGAGAAGAATCCAGGCGCAGCCCAATCGAGTCCCATCCCAAGCTATGGCGGATCCAAGATGAAAGGAGGACACCTGCACTCCAGTGCAGGAAGCTCGCAGATTCCTTCGCGGCTTCGCGGGCAATGAGCTCCGATGGTGGCTACTGCCTGTGGAGAAGCAGGTGGCGAGCGAGAAGCTCAATTCACGTCGTAACCCACCCCCTCCGGTGGGTTTAGATGTGCTGGAAATGAGGCTTTCATTTCCCTACCCCAACCCATCTCATTTCCCTATCCCTAAATCCAATCATGTCAAATGATATCCAGACTCCTTCATTTCCCCAACCCACCCTTCATTTCCATAAATCCAAACACCACCTTAGTGAACAATCTAAAAACATGCTTTACAACTCAAAGCTACAGGAGGCAACGTAGAGAATTCTGTTGGGGTGGAACCAAATCAGCAGGGTTATCCTTATTTTCTTTGTTGTTTAGACCTTCTTTGATAAATCAAGAGCTGAGGCCATCTATTTTATTAGTAAATTAAGAATTAGAAGCCCAGGATTTAATGCTAGGGAGTTACAAAATTGTTAGTATAATGGGTAGTTGGGGAGCATCTTAACCAACTTAAATGGTGGACTTTTTGTACATCATCTATTAAGGGCCTATTTGGCAGGGCTTCGGATTTTGCAAAAAACACATTTTGCACTGGATTCTGAGGCAAAACAGATTCTCTGACTTATTCTAGATTCTTTGTCAAAACAACTTCTCCAGTTAGGCCGTTTATCAAAACAGATTCTCCTGATATTTCCTGAAATGGATTATGCATGTGAAATGACTCATCTATCCCTACAGTTGGAGCTATACTTCGTTCACACTTTGTATACCATATTGAAATGAAAATAATTGCAAAAAATAAACTAAATATGAAGTAATCAACTACTAATAGATTCATTAGATCGTTCATGGTGAGGACACAAAAGCATGCATGTCTAGATCATTAGCTCGGTTCATCCTGAGCACACAAAAGCAACCATACATGAAAATCATACATCATCGGTTTCTAGAGAGAAAAATTCCCTTTACAATTTACCATTACTATATTTGCAGCCAAATTCAAAATGCCATTACTATATTTGTAGCCAAGTTCATGTTTAATTTCCTCTTCAATGAGCGGAAAGCATAATAGGATGCTGGATCCTTCCTAATTCATTTTTTGTTTGCATGTACCCTGAACACATCTGCTGGATCCTTCCTCTCTGCAGGATCCTTCCTCAATCTCCTTTCCAAGCGTATGTAGCTTGTGAAGCCATTGCGTGCGCAAAGTCCAATGCTGTGAGTCTGAAATGGCCGTCGTGCACACAAGCAAGATTGTGATCACCAGCAAGCGGCGGCAGCAGCAGATGTTGGCAAGGCAAGCAGCAGCTCATGATGGATAGATGGATCACCACGAGCACTAAAGAATGCAGCCTGGCCACGCAGCAGCCGCCCATTTTCCAGAAAGGTTCCCAAGAATCTGCCATGGCGGGCGAGGTCATCAGCAGCTGCGCCATGGCCCGGGACAACCGCGTCGATGTCGTCTTGGCCGTGACGGGGACTTGCCTCCAGGGCGCTCCATCTCCCTCGAGGACGCAACCATGACCTTCATAATCGCTGGATCCATCGATTTGGTGTAGTCTCTCTCTGTTTCCTCATCTGAGCGAAGGTTGCCGGAAAATATTCGTGTCGCCGAAGCGCTCTGTTCGACCGGAGGAGAAAGAGAAAGGAAGCAAGACATAACGAATCATTTTCTTGGGTGGTGGCAGGTGGGTAATTTCCACCAAGTTTGGGTGGGGCTGGGCGGGGAGGGCAGGATAATCCGTGAGAAGCTACAATTTGCAGCTTGTGCTTCTATAGTCATAACTGGAATGGATTCTCATCTCAGTTTACATCAGAATCCGTTTATTGGTTTCTCCCTTGGTTTATTGATTCTCACCCTCAACTCAAAAGCTCTGCACACATAGGGCTTTGTGTGACTGGTTGACGATCTTTAAGGACCACTTTAATTTTGACCATCGAATTCTGCATAAATTCTATCAAGATCAATAATCAAACCTGGTTATAGGAATTTAGTATTAATTTTTTTCATAAGTGTTGGCAAATATTTGTATGCAGGTGACATATCCTTAGAAAAAAGGAGAAAAAACAACATTCAGGGTGGAGCACACTGGATCTATGGGCCCCTTAGAAAGGAGGAGAAACACACTCAAGAGGCAAAGAAATACAACTACAGCCAATCAGGGAGGAGCGCACGGATTCATGGCAGGTCCATATCAAGGAGTAAACCAACTTATGTGTGGCACCCTAAATTGACCTGAGTGCCCACCAGGCAACGTCCTAGATGAAAGGTGGCATGAGAGGCCACCCCTATCGAGCCCAGCTTTCATGTCTCTACTGCTGGAGGCTTCCTGAAGGCGCATCGAGATCTCAAAACCTACGAGGTGGCACACCGAGAGGAGTTGCACTACGACAAACATGATCTTTAGTGGCGAGGATCCTTTTTTTCTAGTGACGGATTGCTTCAAATCCTCCATTGGTGAGGCCTTTTTTCCTACTTGGTATGCAAAACCCGGAAACCACTACCTATTTTTATTTTCTACTTGGTGCGCAATCAAAATGAACAATTATCCTATTTTTATTTTCTTTTTGATAAAAAGTGCCAGATATATATACTTTGTGGTCCTTTTCTTCTGCAATGAAAGGAATCCGGTAGGTGTGGAACTGAATCAGCGGAGTCATCCTATTTTATTTTCTTTTTTCTTTGGACCATCTTTAATAAATCAAGATCTGAGACCATCTATTTAATTAATAAATTAAGAATTAGAAGCCCATGAGTGAGTGTTTGGGAGCTCAGAAATTGTTAGTAAAATGGGTAGTTGGGGAGGATCTTAACCAACTTAAATTGTGGACTTTTTGTACATCACTAATTAATGAAGTTGAAAAAAGGACAATGGTTTCTACCTTTATTGCTCTATTACTTCTCACCCTCAACTCAAAGAGCTCTGCGAACATAGGGATTCTTGTGAGTCATTGACAATCCTTAAGGACCTCTTTCGACCATTAAATCCCGCATAAAAACTATAAAGAACAATAACCTATCCTGGTTATAGCAATTTATTATTAATCATTTCATAAGTTTTGGCGATTATTTGTATGCAGGTGACTTATCCTTGGAAAAGAGTAGAGAAAACACCCAAGATAGCAAATAGTGCTTTACGTGAGTGTTTGATCATCCTTAAGTACCATTGTAGACCATCGAACCCTACATAAACACTATCAAGATCAGTAACCAAATCTAGTCGTAGAAATTTATTACTAATCATTTTACACAAGTGTTGCTGAAGAAAAGGAGGTGAAAACACACCCAAGTCCAAGTGGCAAAGAAACACAACTCCAAACAATCAGGTTGGAGCACAAGGATCCATGGGCCCCTTAGAGAAAAAGGAGAAAACACACTCAAAGCTAATCAAGGAGCAGCACACGGATATATGGGCCCATATCAGGGGTAAACTGGGTTAACTTTGGGTGGGGCATGCTAAATCGAATTGAGTGCCCACCAGGCAGCGTCCTAGACGAAAGGTGGCGCGCTAAATCAAGATTATTTTTTATTTTAGTTGAACGTGAGTTCAAACTTCAAAGGACCTAACATATTTCTCAGGGAAAAAAAAAACGTGACATGGACTTCTTTCTCATAGGCTAGTAGTGGTGGTCGCAATTTGAACGTGGTGCGTGACATAGACACCGTGTTTCTCATGATTATGCTTCGATCTGAGATGAACCGGGTAAGCAAAACATGAAAACAAAATACCGTATCATGCGCAATCAAAACAAACAATTATCCATCTCAAAAAAAAAACAAACAATTATCTTACTTTATTTTCTTGTTGATAAAAACTGTCAGATATACTTTGCAGTCTTTTTCTTCCACAGGGAAGGGAATCCAGCAGCGGGGTTATCCTATTTTATTTTCTTTTTTGGACTTATTTGATAAATCAAGGATTAAGGCCATCTATTAAATTAGTCAATTAAGAATTAGAAGCCCATGAGTGAATGCTAGGGAGTTATATACGAAATTGTAGTAGTGTTGGATGGAAATATTCCCTTTGGATGCTAGCTAGGAGCATCTATACTCTTCCAAGCCACCTCCGCACTATAAATAGAGGACTGCTCTCTCTCTCTTCCTCTCTCAACGCAAAATACAAAACAAGAAGTAAAGCTTCCATATCGCTAAGGTGAAAGACAACATGATCGATAACACTGAGTTCCACTCCATGGAGCTTTTAACCTTGTATGCCGTTTCCCTAGCCACGTTAGTTCTTGTACTCATTTGGTTTCAGAAGTCCGGAGTGAGATCCACTCCCGTCGACAAAAGCAAGCCCGAGAAGCGACAGCCGCCTGGGCCATGGAGTCTTCCTATCATCGGTGGCATCCATCACGTCATGGGCGGCCTCGGACACCGCAAAATGATGGAATTGTCTCACCACCATGGCCCCCTGATGTTCCTCAGGCTTGGGGAGGTTCCCACCCTGGTTGTCTCCAGTGCCGAGGCGGCAGAGCTGGTGATGAAGACCCACGACCTTACCTTCTGCTCCCGGCCGACAACCAGCATAACCATAGATATCGTCGGCAGCAAAGGGAAGGGGATCGGCTTCGCCCCCTACGGTGACCGTTGGCGTCAGATGAAAAAGATTGTCGTCATGGAGCTTCTGTCCTTTGCGCAGGTGAAGCGCATCGAGTCTATCAGGGCAGAGGAGGTCGGCCGCCTCCTTCGTTCTATCGCCACCGCCGGAGCAAGACACGAAGCTGGTGTAGTGAACGTCAGCAACGAGGTCAAAGCGCTAGCACCACACCTCGTGGCTATGGCCATGTTTGGCGGCAAGTGTGCTATGAAGTCCGACTTCGTCCGTCTATACGACGAAGTCAGCGAGCTGGTGTCCGGATTCTTCCCGGTGGACTTATTCCCATCATCGAGGCTAGTGCGCTGGCTGAGCATCAGCGAGCGACGCCTAGCGAGGGGCTATGGTCGCATCCAGAGCATCATTGCAACCATCATCCAGAGCCGTAAAGTGGCCGAGAATAATGGGGCCTGCAGCCCTGACCAAGAGGATCTGCTGAGCGTGATGCTTCGGTTGCAGAAGGAGGAATCACTTACTTTCCCTCTAACCTCAGAGATTATTGGCGCGGTCATGTTTGTGAGTAATAATATTTTTTAACACTGCAATATTTTTTTATTTTTTAAACATGCATATAGATGTTACCCCTGTAAACAAGTATATGATTTTTTTTTTTTGCGATGGGTGAACACGGAGATGAATGTAGACACACCGTACAATTAAGCATTTACTTTCGATAGACTTAACTGGCAAATCTTGAGGATGATAGTCATGAAGGCACCATAGTTTCAGCGTTGTTCACTACCATGTCAACAATCACTAAATCAAATTGCATCAAAAAATTGACTATGACATGTACAGTAATTGTACATACATGTTGAATATAATTCTATATTTCTATTACGTACTAAAGAGTTTTTAATACATGGATTATTTGTTTTCTAGCAGGATAGAGGTACATTATTGTATATTTACCTATGGTCAATTAGATGCATGACTCCGCAGCCCAAAGGATAGAAAGTCGATAGAGCCAAATTGGATAGTATAAATTTAGATGCAGCTGTTAAGACAGAAATGTATTAAGATTGGTTGCAAGAAAACGTTTGAATGCTAGCATAGGCATGTATATTTTAATCAATGGATCATATCAAGTTGTTTTTCTCGCCTTTCCTTGCCATTTGCATGTTCCTAAAGCAGCAATAGTTCGTGCATGATTAAGTCAAGGTCACATTGAATGATTTTTTTACCATTCTATTGCTTATTTTTTATTCTCCCCTTGATCTTGACATATGATCACCTTGTGTTTCTCAATCCGGTGGCTTTAAACAATCTGCCTCCATGGATTCTTTGTATAACATGTTTGCTCCTATCCCTTTCCAAGCAACCTGTTGTCATGTACGTATTAATTTTTTATCCATGACCTAAGTCTTAGGAGTATCAATTAATTAGTCTGCTTGTATTCAAGTTAACAGTTTGGTTTGAGGTCGTATGTATCATGATAATTAATTAAGAGTCTTCCTGAATTATTACAATTCAGTCTTAGTTTGTTACAACTTATAATAGATCGATCTTATGCCGAATAATCTTCCCCCTATATTAATTTTTGTGAAGTCTTAGGACTACAATAGCAAGGCTAATGCATCAAACGCCTGAAACCAGCCAACTAAGCATTAGCAATTCTGTAATTAATGCCGTAGGCCTTCAGTGCTGATATAGATCAATGCACTCATGGTGTAAGTATATGTTACCTTAGTCCGCTGCTTTCATCTTTTGGATATGGATATATTCTGTGCAATTATTCTAGGCGGGCTGGACCACTAGCAACTACTTGAGCAGGACTTTTTGGCTATCTAACCACAAAGAATCATAAATTAATAAAACGTCTTAGATCCTTTTTGATATCTAAACGACTAATCTGATTAGCGGTGTCATTCTCTCAACTTCAGAAATATGTAGCATTTTCTTCTATCGATACTAAGTACTTGTCTAATCATAATAATTGATTTACAGGACATATTCGGAGGTGCCACTACAACCATAGGGTCCACCCTCGAGTGGGCTATGTCAGAGCTCATGAAAAAGCCTGAGACCATGGCGAAGGCACAAAAGGAGGTTCGTGAAGTTCTAGTGTCATACCCTATTTTTTGAGCATGAGTGCTTACCGTATCAGTCCCTGGATCAGACGCTGATACGAACACTTACACCGAATGATATCACAGAGTCATCACTTACATAAATATTACCGAGTCTCATACAAGCCTTCATACATAAAAGATCTTACAACTTCTGGCCAAAGGCCAATTTATTACATCAAGCATCAAGCTGGTGGGCTGCAACAGCAGAACCACTTAAACACTACTATAGCGGAAGACGGAAACGGGACCAACACAGGCATCTTGAGTGCGGACGGGACCCTATTCTTCATCACCATCCTCCTGGTACTCAGGTTCTTCATCTGAATGATTAAAGCAAGGGTGAGTACATAAGGTACTCAGCAAGTCCTAACAACAAGGGGTAAATGTATGCAAGGATACAACCAATGGATAGGCTGAGGGTTTCGTGTCTGAGCAGAAAGCCAGTTTTATGCAAGGGTTGTTTGTAAAACAAAACAGTTCGCAAACTACTGTCAAGATTATCATTGGTATTTAATGGGGTTGTTTGGCCCTGGGAGAGTTGCAATTCATCCCGCCAGTTCCCAAGTTTTAATGCTGATAGGAAACCAGCGCACGGTTCCACACCGGAGTATTCCAAAAACACGCCAAGGGGTAACTCACACCGTTATACTAATCATTGTGTGACACAAGCTTTCGCGTTGTCCATTACCGTGAAACACGGCTATCATGATAGGTTTTACACTCTGCAGAGGTTGTACACAGTTCCCCACAAGGTACACCAGTCCTCCCCATCGTCATGGCTTGGGCCGGCATACTAATGGTCCCGTACCAACTTAGTGTCACCGCGGCACCACCACGGAAATACTGCAACCAGGGGCTTCACAATATCATCATCATCATGTAGAAAGGCGAATAATCACCATATGCCGGATCCCGACGCCTGCCACATCGGGTCTTCTCCTGGCTTCCGCTGCAACTCCTGCCCTCCAGGTGGGTACCGGGTGAACACTATAGTAGGGTGTGGTTTCAAACCTTTCCCATTCAAGGCATGTGGTTGAACGAAAGGTGCTAGCCAAGGCGGCACATGAACCGGTCCTTATACGACCGAAGCAAGCATCTTCAATAGCTATCCTCAAAGGAGGAGTCGCATCCCAGAGATAGCTCTCCCCACTGAGGACTACCTCGCTTGCTCCCGCTGTTGGGGGATCGAAGATCTTGATGGGACGGATCGAAGCCCTCCAACGGTTGATGGAAACGTTCTGGTTCTGGCGAAGCCCTCGAAGGTTGTCGATGCCTTCGAATCAGCTCGCGAAGCCCTCCTTGCTCGTCGTCGTTGCCTTCTGGTTGGAGCGAAGCCCTCTTTTCTGGTCCGTGATGCCAGACGAAGGGATTCTTGTTCAGGTTCCCTGCAGTTTTGTCGTACGAAGCTCTCCTTCACCCGCGATGTCGGGCGAAGGGGTCGAGTGAATAGAGAGGTCTGAATATGGTGCGAATGATTCCTCCTTTGGCTCGTGGCCCGAAAAACAGATGTCTTTACATGATCATCTCCCTTCATATTTATAGGGGGTGAGATGATGATATTTACAAGTGTGCCCTTGGCTGCTTTAGCATGGCTCTTAGGTTAACAGCTTTGTGCCCTTGCGCCGTCCGTTCTTTCCGTTTTGCTTCTCCTATCCTTCGCGTAGTTCCAGGCGGCTTCGGTTGCTTTATGTGAGTGTGGCTTGGCCTTCGCTATCTCCCTTGCCGTGTACTTGTTGCCAGGACCCCAACATTAGCCCTCAACTGACAAAGTGGCACGTGTAACGAGGTCCTGAGTCAGTTTCTTTCGAGTTCTGCAACAAGTCTGCTCGTCACGTCTTTTCGTCTTAACGTCGCGTCCTTTCGTTGCTCGATGTCTGACCCGCCTCCCGGTGCGTTTCAGTTGCTATAAGAAGCGTGTCGATCTTGGCTTGCTATTTGAGTTCTCTTTTGACTATTGTAGCTTGCCTTTCTTTGTCTCCTTCGCTTCTTCCGATCTTTCACCTTCGCTCATTTAGTGCTTGTTTTTGCGAAGATGGCTCCGAAGAAGATCTCCTTGGCTCAAAGGTCTTTCAATAATAACTTCGGTCCCTCTGACTGTACCGAAGCCTTCCTTGATAGCGCCTTTCTTTCCACCTTCGGAGCCCGGGAATGTGCTCGTTCTCCTGGTTCTCACACAGCTCCTGAGCCAGGACCTGATGAAGCTGTTGTCTTCCTTGATTATTTTCTTTTTGGCCTTCGCGTTCCGGCTCACCCCTTCGTAGCGCAAGTCCTTCGTGCCTTCTGTTTGGAGATCCATCAATTGACTCCTAGTGCCTTCGTTAGGCTTGCCTCTTTTATTTGGGCTTGTAAGTCCGAAGGCGCTGAACCCAGCTTGGCTGTCTTTACTCGCAACTATAAGCTTCACTTTCAGCCCACCTCCGCTGATCATTCAGATAGCTTCGGCGTGATTAACTTCGTTCCCATTAAACATGGGTATGCCCCTTCGTATGGCTTGACCAACAAAGTTCTCACGCCTTGGAAGCACAGATGGTTTTATGTGAAGTTTGGCGGAGGTTCAGGGATCGTTAGCACAATGAAGCACCCTGAGTGGCTGATAAACGTCTAGGTTGAACCGGATGCCAACTTTAAAGTTTGCACTGATGCTCTTCGAAGGGTTAGGTCCCTTTTGAGTACCCGTGACCTGGTCGAAGAGTACATCTCTGCTGGGGTTAGCCCACTTGGTTCTGACTTGGAGCTTCATTTTGCAGAGGAGAGATATGCCAACGGCCTCTGCAAATATTTGTTGACCGGCGAAGGTCTTCCTGTTGCCGATGTTGAGAGTCGGGTTAAGGAGGTTCTTGGCTCTTACATTGAGAAGGAAGCAGTAGGCCGCGAAGAAGCTCGTCTACCGGCCTGTTTTAACCGGTCCTTTACAGCTCGTGGTCAGGCTTATGATGACTATGGGGCTCCTGCCCCGAAGAGGCAGAAGCGCTCTAAGGCTTCGACTGCTGAAGATGTTGGTACTTCGCGGAAGCGTCGTCGCACTGGAAGTGGCTCGCATCGTGGACCGGCTTTAGCCGTGAATCCTATCAGTTCCACCCCCCCTCCAGATATTTCCAGTGATGAGGAAGGTGAAGGCTCTGAATCTAGCGAAGATCCCTTCGCTGACATGCCTCGTTTCTTCCCTTATGATAATGAGGAGCCAGTAACGTTTTCGGACCGCGAAGAAGGGACTGAACTGAAGCTTCCCTCGCTTACCTCATCTGATGTCTTCCCTAGCGAAGAGCTTTCGGAAGATGTTACTAAAATCATGGGGGATCTTCGCTTTTATCGCGAAAGGCAAAAGCTTGCCTGCGTTGACTCCGGATGGCTCTTGAAATCTCTTTATACTAATCATCACAAGGTATGTTTTATTCTTTTAATTATTTTCTTTTATTTCAAGATACGCTTTGCTCTAAAGCCTCTTTTTGTGTTTCAGTCCATTCCGGTTGTAGGCGCTATTGACACCCAGTTCCGCTTCGTTCAAACTCGCCTCAATCGCACTAAGGAGAGGCTTCGCGAAGTTACGCATCAGCTTAACGAGAAGCAAACGGAGGAAAGGAAGTCTTTGACCTCTCTTTTTAATGTTTGCAAGAACTTGAGGGATGCCATAAGTTTTCTTGGCGGTGGGGTTTCAGACTTCCCTTTGCCGAATGCTACGGCCCTTGAGTTCGCCGAATGGATTTCAGCGAACTCTGGCTCTCTGAAGGAAGTGGCCAGGAATTATGGCGTCGTTGCTGGAGCTGCTGGTATTAAAGAAGCCTTCGCGCAGCTGAGCTTGTCTGGCGGTAGCGTTAGTCCAATATTGGATGATGGCTTCGCTGCTTCGACCGAAACAGAATCCGTTGCGGAAGTGGCTCGACAGTCAGCGAGGAAGTTAATTCCTCATTGGAGCGCTGTTGGCCCTGGACGTATTTCTGCTCTCTTCGAAATTTCTGCTGGAGGACAGAACGCAAGCCCTTCGGTCGACCAGAATGCTAATTCCTCTAGTGGTCGGGGTGCTTCTGACAACGAAGGTTCTAGTACTTCGAGTGAGTCTGATGATGACTCTTCCGAAGAGTAACTGTTGTTCTGTTTTGAATTTTGTAGAAAACTTTACTTTAAACGAAGGTTAACTCTGTATATTTATTTAGTTTGCCCTTCGATTAATGTATTTGAATGACCTCGTTGGTCTCTGCGCGATGTCTGAAATTTGTTTTTAGTATTTTTCTTTCACGTTTCCTTTCCCTTGTTTTTGGGGGGAATTCTTCCTGATCGAAGGCTTCTTCTTTTGAAGCTTCGATTCGTAGTGAACAATGGACTTTTTTGCCTTTCGTTCTTTTCATGTCCTTTGTGGACGCAATCGAAGGGTTTAAGCTTTTTGGCGCTTTGTCCTTCGATTTTTACTTTTTTTTTATTTTTCATGTCCTTTTGGACGCGATCGAAGGTTATTGGCTTTTGGCGCCTGACCTTCGACTTTTAGCTTTTGATGACTTTTTCTTCCCTTTTCTAGGGGATGTTGTATGTTCAATTTTGTCTTTTAGGACAGTAAACGCGAAAAACGTCTTTTTTGAGGGGAAGAGATTGTATTCCTCGGTCCTGCCTCGTTAAAAACCTTGCTCCCTTCGGAGGGATCCCCTTTTGCAAGGAAAAGAGTACAGGCCGGTTTTTCTTTTATACATGATATTTTTTCAGCTTTTCTACATTCCATGTGTGGCTAACTTCCTCTCCTTCGGAGCTTAGCAGTCTGAAGGCTCTTTCGTTTACAGTTGCCTTCGCTATGAATGGCCCTTCCCATTTGCTCTGTAGTTTTCCCACAGTCTTCTCATTTGGCTTTCGCCGAAGTACCAGATCCCCGTCTCTTATTCCCTTCGGCCTGATGTTTTTGTTTTTCCATTTTAGGGTTTCTTCTTCGTATTTCTGAAGGTTGAGAACAGCATCGTTGCGAACTTCTTCCAAGCTTTCCTTCGAAGTTATAGTTGACTCGTCAGAGTTTCCTGCTAGGCTTCGAAGTGACTTGTTTTGAATTTCTTCCGGTGTCATTGCTTCTTCTCCGAAGAGTAACTTGAAAGGACGGAAACCAGTTGATCTGGATGGAGTTGTTCTTAACGACCAGAGTACTGAGTGAAGTTCCTCTGGCCATTTTCCTTTTTTGATGTTGAGCAGCCTCTTTTGTACTGCTTCGAATATTCTTTTATTTCCACTCTCGACAGCTCCATTTGATTGAGGGAGATATAATGATGCGAAGCGTAAGTTTATTCCCAACGATTCGCAGAATTCTGTGAATAGATGACTGTCAAACTGTTTCCCGTTGTCCACTACTATCTTTTTGGGTACTCCGAATCTGCAGATTACCGTTTGCCAGACGAATTTTTTCATGTTTTCTAAAGTGATCGAAGCTACTGCTCTGAACTCGATCCACTTTGAGAAGTAATCCATTGCGACGAAGGTGTACTGGAGATTTCCTGGAGCTGCTGGTAGTTTTCCAACTATATCGATGCCCCATTGGTAAAATAGCCAAATGGGTTGCATTAGCTGTACTTCTGCAGCCAGGCTTCGCTGATGTCTTGCGAAGAATTGGCATTCAGTGCACTTCTTGACTATTTCTTCTGCGTCCTTGGTGGCAGTTGGCCAGTAGAAACCCATTCTGTATACCTTCGCGACAAGAGGCCTTGATGCGATATGAGATCCACACATGCCAGAATGTATTTCATGAAGGAGTTGTTTTCCGTCTTCTGGTAGAATGCATCGCAACCAGGCCTGACAGACTCCTCCTTTGTATAGTTGGCCTTCGATTAATTTGTAATTTCTTGCCTTTTGCGCTATTCTCTTTGCCTCGGCTTCGTCTTGAGGTTCATACTGATTATTAAGGTGGGCTATTATCGGAGCCCTCCAATCTTACCATATCTGGAAAAGGTGGTGAACTTTTCTTGCTGATTCTTCGGCGGTTGATTTGTTTAGAATTTCGAAGAAAACGTCTGGAGGGAGACCTTCGCCTTTAGCGGCGGCCTTCGCTATAGCATCTGCTTCTTGATTCAGATTTCTCTTTAGGCTTTGCACAGTGAAACCTTTGAAATATTTTTGCATTTTCATGACCGCTTTATGATACTTGATCAGTTCTTGGTCTTTCATCTTGTAATTGTTTTCGACTTGATTTGCTACTACTTCGGAATCTGTGCTAATGAGCACTCTTCTCGCACCCAATGCCTTTGCTTTGCGAAGCCCCAATAATACTCCTTCGTATTCTGCAATATTGTTGGTTGACTGAAAGTCTAACTTGACAGCATATCTTAATTTGATTCCCGAAGGTGATGTTATTACCGCCGCGGCTCCGGCTCCTGTTGCTCCCCATGCACCGTCAGTGAATATTGTCCAGCAAGATTCTTCGGTTTGAGTAGAGGCTTCGGGAGTAGGAGGGGTCCATTCTGCTATGAAATCTGCAAGAGTTGCTGCATTGATGGCTGTTCTTGCCTTGAACTCGATGTCGAAGGGCGCCAATTCTGTTGACCGTTTTCCTATTCGTCCAATTGCTTCCCTGCTTCGCAGTGTGTCCCGAAGGGGAAAAGAGGTTGGAATTATTATTTTCCTATCACTGAAATAATGTTTCAATTTTCTTGAAGCCATGATCACTGCGTAAGCCATCTTTTCTATTTCTGAGTAAAACAGCTTCGCTCCAGACAGGGCTTCGGAGACGAAGTACACAGGTTTTTGAACTTTGTCTTCGTTGTGTTCTTGAATAAGTACTGCACTTACGGCCGATACCGAAGCTGCAATGTATAGGAGCAGGTCTTCCCTTGGTTTTGGGCTGGCCAAAGCAGTTAATTCTGTAAGGGCTCTTTTTATGCCTTCGAAGGCTTCTTGTTGTTCAGATCCCCATTGAAATTTTTCCTTTGCTCGGAGTGCTTTGAAAATGGGATTACTTCGTTCCGCCAGTTTCGGAATGAATCTGCTTAGAGAGTTAAGCCTTCCAGTTAGTCTCTGCACATCTTTTAGACATTTTGGTGGGGCGAGGTCCTGTATAGCTTCGATCTTCTTCTTGTTAGCTTCGATCCCTCGTTGGGAGACCATGAATCCCAGTAATTTGCCTGATTCAACTCCGAAGACGCATTTTGCTGGGTTCAGCTTTACATTGTGCTTTCTCAGATTCTCGAAGGTCTCATCTAGGTCTTTTAAATGGTCAGCCCTTTCTATTGTCTTTACAACTATGTCGTCTACGTATGCTTCAACATTTCTTCCTAGTTGGTTTTCGAAAATCATCTTCACGAGTCTGGCGAATGTTGCTCCCGCGTTCCGAAGGCCAAATGGCATTCTTATGAAGCAGAAAGTTCCATTGTAGGTGATGAAGGCTGTCTTTTCTTCGTCTTCCTTCACCATATGAATCTGGTGATAGCCTGAATACGCATCTAGGAAACTTAGCAATTGATAACCGGCCACCGAATCAGTTATTGTATCGATTCGGTCTAGCGGGAAGTTGTCTTTAGGGCATGCTTTGTTTAGCCTTGTGAAGTCAATGCACATTCTCCACTCTCCTGTCTTCTTTTTGACGAGAACGACATTGGATAACCAGCTCGAGAATATTGTTGGTCGTATGACACCGGCTTTTAGCAACTTGTTCACTTCGTTTGTTGCGGCGGCCTTCTTCTCTTCCAACGCCTTTCTGATCTTGTCTGCGAAGGGTCTTATTTTTGGGTTGACTTTTAACTCGTGCTGGATTGTTTCTCTTTTGACTCCTGTGATGTCTTGTGGTGACCATGCGAAGATGTCAGAGTTTTGTTTCAAGAACCTGATTATCTGTTCTCTTTCGTTCTTAGACAGACCCTTTCCTATCTTGACCGTTCTTTCTGGTTTCTTGGACCATAAGATTACTTCTTCAACTTCGCTTGAAGGTTCTAGCTTTACTTGTTCTGCCTTCGCTTGACGGCCTTCATGTTCATTCTTTTCTTCTGAGTTGTCTTGTTTGCCGCTCCTTGGTCTGAAGGGGTTACAACATATGTTAATGGTGCCTTGTTCCAAAGGTATTTTCATCATCAAGTAATTGTGATGGATTGCAGCTCCAAAAGCTACTATGATTTGTCTTCCGAAGATTGCATTGTATTCACTGGGTGAGTCTATGACTATGAACTCCGTCTCCTGAGTTATCGATCTTTCTTCATCTTCGAAGGTTACTTTCAACATTATTTTTCCGATCGAAGATGCTTCTTCTCCTCCGAAATCCTTCAACGTTGTTTTGCTGGTATTCTCATGGCTGTTGATTTGCATGCGTACCAAAGTATCTTTAAAGATGATATTTTCTGAGCTTCCATTGTCGATCATGATTCTGTGGACCATATACCCTTCGATGTCAGCTTTGATCACGAAGGCGTCTGTATGTGGATAATCGGAGACTCTGATATCGTCTGTTGTGAAGCGGATGGTTGAATGCTTCCATCCCTCTTGTTCTGTTCTCACCCTCGCGGCTTTTGCTTGGTGGCAGTCTTGCTTTCTTTTCATCGTGGGTTCGGCCCACGGACGGCGCCAAATGTTGGGGGATCGAAGGTCTTGATGGGACGGATCGAAGCCCTCCAACGGTTGATGGAAACGTTCTGGTTCTGGCGAAGCCCTCGAAGGTTGTCGATGCCTTCGAATCAGCTCGCGAAGCCCTCTTTGCTCGTCGTCGTTGCCTTCTGGTTGGAGCGAAGCCCTCTTTTCTGATCCGTGATGCCGGACGAAGGGATTCTTGTTCAGGTTCCCTGCAGTTTTGTCGTGCGAAGCTCTCCTTCACCCGCGATGCCGGGCGAAGGGGTCAAGTGAATAGAGAGGTCTGAATACGGTGCGAATGATTCCTCCTTTGGCTCGTGGCCCGAAAAACAGATGTCTTTACATGATCATCTCCCTCCATATTTATAGGGGGTGAGATGATGATATTTACAAGTGTGCCCTTGGCTGCTTTAGCATGGCTCTTAGGTTAACAGCTTTATGCTCTTGCGCCGTCCGTTCTTTCCGTTTTGCTTCTCCTGTCCTTCGCGTAGTTTCAGGCGGCTTCGGTTGCTTTATGTGATAGCGAATCCTAGGTCTAACAATGGAATTGGATAAGCAATAACAAGGCATGGCAATTAACAAGTATAGGGTCATACTAGCATTTAAATCACATTTGAATATTATGCATATTTTTTTCTAAACTGGGCTCTAAGTTGGATCATTTGCAAACATAGGATCAACATGATCAAAGGGGTTAGAACTTGCCTTCACCAAAGTCTTCTTTTTCTAAGTCCTCGTAATCCGGATCCTCCACTCCTTCCTCAAAAGCTTGATCTTCTATTGATTTGCAAGCAAACAACGATTCGAATAAATCTAACGATCAAACAATTAACTAACAAGCATATAAATCCAAATGAAATCCAAACAAGAGATAACAACAGATGGTGCTGGCATGAACAGCTAGATAATGAAATTTGATGAATTTTGGCGAAAGATTCATCAAATTTGAAGCTAAAATGAAGGAGTTATGGATTTTACAAGTTTGCATGAAAAGGATTAATTAGGATTTAAGCTAAATAATTAGCCATAGGATAAATCCTAATTATTCAGAGGTAAACAAGGATTGTAAAATACTCAGGAAATACTCTAGTATTTACAGGAATTTTGTAGAATTTTTCTAATGAAGAGAAAGGCTCGAAATAAGGCTCCGAGTACAAACTGTGTGTAGATCTAGTGATTTCAGAGGCAGGTGTGAGACCGACAGGTGGGACCACAGAGGCGGGTCCGCTGCAGCCCACTGATCTGTGGACTTGGTCCACGTGCGCGGTGAGCCGGGTGTGAGCGTGAAAGCGGTCCACGGTGCACCGGGTTCGTGCACCGGTGCTGACTGGGCGACGGCGACCAGGTCGTCGCGGGCTCGTGTGCTGATGTGGCGGCCACGTCGGATGGCGGCGCAGTGCGGTCAGAGCGCGTCGGAGCGGATCGCGCGGCGGCGCGCGGTGGCGGCTCGCCGGAAAGCTCGCCGGAAAGCTCACCGGCAGCCGCTACCGAGCACGAAAAGCGAAGCTACAAGCACCTAAAGAATCTACGCGGGAAGGAGAACCTAGCAGCGCTACGCGTTGACGACGAGGGCAGCTGCGGCGGCGTCGCAGGCTCGCCGGAGTACGGCGGCGCGACGGGGCGTGAGGGGAAACACGCGCGGGGTGGAAAATCTTGCGCGCACGTGTTGCTGTGCGCAGGCGTGTACGCGCGTGGAGTGCAGCGCACGCCTCAGCATGACGGGGCACGGCCGAGAAGCCTGCCGGCGACGTGGTCGCGCGGCGGCGGATGGCTGCGCCCGGTGCGGAGCTAAAGCGCTAGCCTCAAGCTACGAATTGAAGGGCGCAAAAGAAAGAGGAGAGGGCCACGGTGCTCACCGTGGGCTCGATGAAGGCGGAAAGGGTCGGTGACTCCTCCTCGCCTCCGCGCGGTGGCCGGAACCCTAGCCTGTCGCCATCTCCGTGCTCCGAGCTTCGGCTGCGGAAAAGAGAAGCGGAACGGGGTCAGGAACGGGACGGCGATGCCAGAGGAAGAAGAAAGGGGAGCTGGGGCCAACTGGTTGGTCGTCGAGGGCTCGCCGCGGTGGTCGCCGGAGTTGGAGGCGACGGTGGGGAAAAGTGGAAATTGGAGCTTGGTGAGCGCTGGAGTGGAGAATGGTGAGTGTGGGAGCTTGCACGAGAAGGAGAGGGAGCTCTCCTCTTATAGCCGCGGCCGGGAAGGAAGCTTCCCCGCAACGGCTCCTCGCCGGAGTTATTGCGGCTCTGACGGGGAGCGCGCGGCGCGGGTACGGCGGCTCGACGTGGCGCTCTGGGCCAATGAGAGCGAAGGGGTGGTGCACGCCGGCGAATAGGAGCTCGGGCGCGTTTAAGGCACGGCAGCGCGCGTGCTCGCCGTACTACGGCGGTGACGCACAGTGGCGTCCGGCGGTCCGAAGGAGGGAGACGAGTGCGGGGTCCGCACGTCAGCGAGAGAGGGAGAGAGGGAAGCGGGCTGTGCTGCTCGGGCCGAATTACTGGGCCGCTCGGGCTGGCGCGGGAGAGGCTGGCTTGCTGGGCTGTGCGGTCCGCGGGAGGGAAAAGAGAAAGAGAAAGATGGGCCGCGGGAAGGAGAAAAGGGAGGAAGACGGCCCAGGAGGGAAAAGAAAGATTTAAACATTTCCCAGAATTTGGTTTAGCTCAAATTTGAATGGGATTCAAATTTGAAAAAGGAACAAGACCAAAAGAACACATAAATAAAAACAGAAAATTCCAATTATGCAGATGGTGGGGTTTGATGCACATTTAAAATTCAAAAATTCAAATTTGGGGTGAATTTACCATACTAGTTTGATTGCATTTGTTCTAATTCTAAAAAGTTTAAATTTTTAGTGATTTTTATAATACGGGAAAAACACAGGGTGTTACATCTAGGTGGTTCACGAGGCGTCATCTCTAGTAATACTGAACTTGCTGGACTAAGCTACATGCGAATGTTATCAAGGAGGTTCTAAGGTTGCATCCTCCCAACCCTCTACTCGTCCCCCGTGAGTCCAGAGAGGATTGTGAAATCATGGGTTATCATGTCCCAAAAGGCACAAAGGTACTTGTGAATGCATTTGCAATTTCTCGGGATCCAATGTATTGGAAGACTCCAGAAGCTTTTAATCCAGAGAGGTTTGAGAACAGCAATGTTGATTACAAAGGGACAAATTTTGAGTTCATACCCTTTGGCTCTGGTCGTCGACAGTGCCCTGCGATAATGTTTGGCACCTCCACTTTGGAGATTGCATTGGCAAACCTTCTGTACCACTTTGACTGGGTGCTTCCTGATGGTGTGAGCCCATAGTTGGTGGACATGTCTGAGCAATACGGAATGGGGGTCAGCAAAAAAGTTGGATCTGCATTTGAGACCCATCCCATATGTACACTCCATATTCCAGTGAAGCATTGGCTGATTAGCATCGATGTGGCTTGCTGCACTTTCTGACCCTGGTCATTTATCTTCAGAATAAGGGTTGATGATGTTTCTTTCGGACTCATGTAGTTCAGAGTTATGTGAATCCTTTTTCTTGTAGAGACCAGAAGCAATAAAAATATTGTTTTTTCAAACATACAAATATGAGCAAGACAATATTTGATACCCTTCACATGTCATTATGTTAAAAAACTACGGATGATAACCTTGAAATAGTTACATTACAGGGAACGTCCTGCTTGGGATACGAGGAAAGATCTTCTCATTCATAAAGCTCCAAGTCGCTAATGCCCCGTTCTGTGGCAGTGTTTGCGGCGGGAACTATTAGGAATATTTTGAGAGAATCAACTATTGTGATCACACTTAGACATGATTTGGAGGGAGAAATAACAAACAGATTGCGCATTGTTCCCTTTTATACGAATATTTTTGTTCCATGCTACGCTTCGTAGCATGCTTCATGTTGTGTGGGTAAGAAGACAAGAATGCTACAGCAAGGATAACGAAAATAGAAAAAAGGGAATGAAGGATCAATGAAATTTGTGCCACGAAGCTACGCATTCAGCATAGAAATTTTTCACAAAACATTTTCTGTATTTCCTTGTATTGTTCATCATTATAGAATAACCATCAGACGATGTCGTAATTGCAGGAAAATAACCATCAGACAATGAGCCTCTGCCTTCAGTAGAACATTTTCTGTACTTCCTTGTATTGTTGATCATTATAGAATGGCTCATGGAGGTGGCAATCAGTCATGCCGGGCCTGGACGGTGGCTAATGCGGCTGAGGTGAGTCCTCTACGATGGCATGAACAGCTCTGGCATGGCTGTTTAAGGTCAAAAGAATTAGTATGCTTTGGATGATACTATCGATACATACACCGATCTTGTAGCAGTCATTGCGAAAATAATTAATAATGGACAGAGATTTGGTTGCCATGTATCGCTGTAGTACAACAATGATGAACTATTCTATGTCAGATGGAGAAATATCTCTTGAGATGGCATAGAGATTGCGTGCACCTGCAGAGATGTTCCACGCCATGGATAAGAACAACGCAGATCTTAACCTCTGGAATACTTTTAAGACTGTCTTGCATTAATTGTGAGTTGGGAGCCAAAGCCACAATGACGCTGACCTGGGCATGCTAACAGTTTGAAGCATTCTTGGTCAGCTGTCTAAAGATCCTGGAAAAGGCAATTTTCAATTGTATCCATGCCATCCAGTACACAGCTTAGATTCATGCATTGCAAACTAAGAGAAAGAACTTGCATTGTGCGCCGACAACAAACATAGGAAGTTGCAGCTCAATTCATCATGAACCGCTTGAGTTTCGATTTGATTTAACATCAAATAATTAATAACCACAACGCAAACAATACTTAAGTGGTACTCTTTCGAGTTTATAGGCCAAAAGATTCCATGGTGGAGCTAACAATTTTGATTCTACGGAGAAAGGGCAATTGACAGAACTGCGTGTTCTTCCATCGAAGCAGGGGAGGGGGACACGGCTTGTTATCAAAAGACCGACGGTGTGAACCAGGCCGGCAGCGGCCAGCGTGGGTACTCTTCCGGGTTTACAATGACCTAATCCAACCTGTCTTCGGTGAAGCTGTACGCGGAGACACTCCGCAGGTCGTCGTCGGGCTCACTGTAGGACCTGCGCGTCTCCTGGCGCAGGGAGGCCTTGCCGATCTCATCATCGGTGAAGTAGACGCAGCCGGCCCTGACCTCCGGGTGGTCCGTGGTGGACACGCAGATGGAGCTGTTGACGCCGACGAAGATGGCCATGTCACCAATGACGTCGGGCTCCTCCTCCCAAACCCGGCGCGCCTCGTCGAGCATCTGCACCTTGAACGCGCACGTCCACCTCCGCCTGCTGTAGCCTTCCTGGACCTCCTTGGACTCGTTGAAGACGACCACGAAGCGCCCGTCCGGCGCCACAGCAAGGTACTTGCGGCGCTTGTCGTCGCTGGCCACGGTCAGCCTCGGCGCGACAACCTTGCTTGTGAAGCCACCACTGTTGACGTCACGGTCCCACGCCTCGATGAGACCAGAGTAGGTAAGAGAGTAGAACCGGCCGTCGTGGTGGATCGCATCCTCGACGCCTTCACGGGACGGCGCGAATCTCCAGTTGCGGTCCTCCGACGTGGCGAATGCTGGCACGCCAAAGGTCGGGGCCGTGACGAGCATGGCGGCGAAGCTCTCAGAGCGCGGGGACGCCGAGAGCACAACCTTGCGGTAGAAGCACCGCCGCAGCTGGTCGGCGGTCAGCGTGAAGGTCCTCGGCGGGGTCGAGCCCCAGGTGGTGTCGCTGTCGTAGGGCGGCGGGCCGCCGAACCGGAGCCGTCGAGCACGAACCAGACCCCCGATCTGACGGTGAACAAGGGGATCGTGGCGACGGACGGGAGCTCGGCCTGCGCGCCGGTGACGGGGTTGGCGAGCCGCAACGCGCCCTTGGCGTCCGTCGTGATGAGCCAGCCGTGGGAGGACCCCACCACGACGTGTCCGCCGCGCATCACCGGGTCGCAGGTGGGCACGGCGGCGGTCCTCTTGTGATCGGCGATGGAGACGAGCGTGGCCGTCTCGTCGGAGGCAGAGGAGGGGAGGACGAGCCACGGCGTGTCCGTCGTCATCACGCGGCCCGTGTCGCGGCGGACGACCAGCGCGAACGCGACGCGGTCGAGGAAGGTCAGGTGGCGGTGGATCTCGGCGAGGATGTCCGGCGGGAGGCGCTCGACGATGTTGATCCCACCTCCCGCGGCGTTCGACTCTTCTGCGGGCTGGCGGCGGTGGTGCGAGCCAGCTGCCATGATGGATTACTTATGGCTAGGGCACGAGTGGGTTTACATAAGGCCGAGCGAGGAGTCCTGACACTCCGGGCCTGGGCCCGACTCGAATTACCGACCTAACTGCGCCGATCTGGAGGGCCACGTTTCCATGCAGGCCGATTTTCGTTTCGCCACACCACGGTAATGCTTTACGTATGGCGGCCGCGCGCGGTTGCTGTCCATTGGTCCGCTTAATATATAGTGCAGGCCGGCGCTGCTCACACATGCATGCACTCCGTGATGTCGTCCATGGTGGACAGAGTGCAGCTCTTGTTCCACGGCTCATTTCAGTTGCCGCACAAGAACTCTGCTCTTGTTGGTGCCTATGGAAACACCGACATGTACAGTGGCGAAGCTAGAGCTAAATACGTGGGGCTGCACTGCTTCATAATACATAAAGAAAATACCTCATTTTACTGCCAACGGGTGCATAATGTTGAAATTAATGGGTGCATATACGGTGAAAAATCAGTCAATTAGTGGCGAAGTTCACAAATTAGTGGGTGCATTTGCACCCCAGTACTTTGTGCGTAGCTTCGCCCCTGGACATATATATATGATGTAGTCTATGGATCCCTACCCTCTCGTCTTGTCGCGCGCGATGTTGCAAAAAAAGTTGAACTTCGACCGTGCCGATTGCTACGCACGGATGGACAAGTAGCCCAAACCTTGGTCTTGGTGTTCTCCTCCCGTCCTCTAATGCAAATGTAATCTGAAACAAAATGTAACCCCATGCTCATGTATGCACCTTTTATGAAATTTGAAATGGAAATGGAAATGTGGGGATGCTCTCCCCAGTTATCTTTTCCTTTTTTTTTTTTTTTTTTTTTTTTTTTTTTTTTTTTTTTTTTTTTTTTTTTGCGAATGGCTCTCCCCAGTTATCTAACAATATAGTAAATCCAGCGGTCACATTTGTTTGAACAAATCGAATGTATATTTGTAGCTTTCTCTCTCTAGCTTGAAGATGGAATGTTTTGTCATTAAAGTTATATCACTCACGTTTCCTATAACTTTTCTCTTGAAGGCGGAACATTTTTTTTAAAGGACAGAACTTCTTGTAGTAAAGCTGGAACAATTTGTATGTATGCATGGATCTTTTTTACATGAAGCTACAACTGTTTCTTACTGAATAGGTGACAGGCATATCTCCGTCACTTTGCACTTGTCAGGCAACTGTTTCTCAGGTACTGCAAGAGAGCGTGAATTTTCAGTCACATGATACAGAGACATTCCATGCCCCTTGGCTGTGTGATGCCGACATCCTCCCCCCTCCCAACACACACCAAGTGTCAAGCAGATGTATCTTAGACATGCATATGCCAAAGCTAGGCGCTTTACAGTATTAGAGGGTATTACTTACAACTATCCTTCGCAGCAAGAGTTGTGTACATTGAACAAACTGAATGACAACGTTTAGTTGGTCTCCAAAGAAAACTGTCGTTCATCTCTAGCTGAAGTAATACAAGTATCGTTGGAGCCACGAGGATGCATGGTTGATGGTATGTATATACTTAGGCCAAGGAGGATGATCAGCCGACTCAAGATCCTGGCATGGCTATGTTCAATTATTCCTATGCCGTGTTTGAGCATCGATCCTGTCCGAAATTTAGATTTCAATGAAGAAAGAGAAAGAACTTGCAACGCAACAAACATACAAGGCAAACTCAATACATCATGAACCACATTAGCTTTGATTAACTTTTTTGAAGCGGTGAGCCTTGATTAATTATAACTCATTCCATTAAATTGTTTGAAAGGAAAGCAAAATAATATTTTCATGGCACTCTTTCGAGTTAAGATGTCAAAAGATTCCATGCCGCTAACAGTACAACACTACTAGAATTCATGAGTTTCCCTAGGCCTCAAATCAGTAGGGAAAGGGTGAAAAACCTTAGGGAAAGATTTCTAGGGAACATGTCGACGATACCGTAGGGAAACTACTGCCTTTCCCTAGGAAAGGAAAGACCATAGGAAAATTGCAATTTTGTTATTACGACGCAGAAGGGACAATAGGATGCACTGCGTGTTGTTCGCTGCGTTGAAGCAGCTGGATTAATTAGTATCAAAATGCTGAAGGCGTGAACCAGGCTGGCAGCGGCCATCGTGGGAGCTCTTCTGGCTTTCTTATGATCCTATCCACCCCGAGTTTCTTGAAGCTGTACAAGCCGACGCGCCTTAGCTCGTCATCGGCATCATGGTAGGAGATGTAATTCTCCTGGCGCAGCGACGCCTTGCCGATCTCATCCTCGGTGAAGTAGACGCAGCCGGGCCTGATCCCTGGCCCCGTGGTGGGCACGCAGACTGAGCTGTTGATGCCGACGAAGATGGCCATATCGCCAATGTCCGGAATATCCTCCCACAGCTTGCGCGTCTCGTTGAGACGCTGCACCTTGAACTCGCACGTCCATTTGGGGCTGCTCCACTTGTTGACCTTGACCTCCATGGACTCCTTGAACACCACCATGAACCGCCCGTCCGGCGCAACGGCAAGGTACTTGCGGCGCTTGTCGTCGCTGGCCACGTTCAGCCTCGGCGCGGCCACCTTGCTTGTGAAGGCACCACCACTGTCGACGTCACGGTCCCACGCCTCGATGAGACCAGAGTAGGTAAGAGAGTAGAACCGGCCGTCGTGGTGGATGGCGTCCTCGACGCCCTCGTGGGAAGGCGCGAATCTCCAGTTGGGGTCGTCGGAAGTAGCGAACGCCGGGGCACCAAAGAAGGGAGCGGTGACGATCATGGCGGCGTAGCTCCCGGAGAGTGGGGATGCGGAGAGCACGACCATGCGGTAGAAGGATTGCCGCAACTGCTCGGCCCTCAGCGTGACGCACCTCGGCGGCGTCGGGCCCCAGGTGGCGTCGCCGTCGTAGGGCGGTGGGCCGGCGAATCGGAGCCGCGCGAAGGCCTCGCCGTCGAGATCGTACCACATCCCCGCCCTGACGTTGAACAAGGGGATCGTGGCGACGGACGGGAGCTCGGCCTGCGCACCGGTGACGGGGTTGGCGAGGCGCAGCGCGCCCTTGGCGTCCGCCGTGACGAGCCACCCGTGCGAGGAACCCACGACGACGTGGCCGCGCATCGCCGGGTCGCAGGCGGGCACGGCGGCGGGTCGCCTCTTGTGGTCGGCGATGGAGACGATGGTGGCCTTCTCGTCGGAGGCGGGGGAGGGGAGGACGAGCAAAGGCTGCGTGTCCGGCTTCAGCACGTGGCCCACGGCGCGGCGGACGACCAGCGCGAACGCGATCCGGTCGAGGAAGGTCAGGTGGCGGTGGATCTCGGCGAGGAGGTCCGGCGGGAGGCGCTCGATGAAGTTGATGGCGCCGCTGATCTTGTCCTGCCGCCTCCGTGGGGGCGCCTGCTTGCCGCGGCGGCGTGAGCCTATCATGATGGCGATTGGTGGGAGCTAGGCAGGACACGGCGGCGGTGTACATATGGTGGAGGAGGCCAGTCAAGAACCGACTCGGAAACGGTGGGCCCGTACGTGCAGGACGCCAATCTGTTACCGACTTGTGCGCCGTTTGGCATGGGTCAATTTGGCCCCAGCGAGGTGGAGGAAAAGATTTTGTCATTAAAATGGGATAGGTATCATAATAAGATTATAGTTTTTCCCGACGTGGCCTTTTCCAGGCGCATTACACTTCACAAAAACCACTCCATAGAATTTTGATGCAGCTCACTGATTACCGCACTAGCGTGTGTTCAACCTTTGGCTCAGCAAGTGTGCCTCCAGACGCAGGACACCACACTCGCAAAGGGGAGAACATAGAGACGTGGTTCTAACCGGGCTGCATCAGAGTTAGATGGAGTAGTTTCGGTTAAATGTAATGGAGACATCTGGTTGCATTCTTCTTCTCTTACAAAGCGTGTAAGCCAGCCTGAGCAACATCATAATCAAAGGAAGGACTAGCAGTATGACTAAAATCTAATGCATCTTGTGACTGTAGAAAGATGAAATTCAGACAACCGGAGTACTTTGTTTCCCATATATGTTAACTAAACTGGACATGGATATGTACTTCAGTCCCCCATTTATATTTATATGGGAAGATTTTCGGACTGGTCGATATTCACGAAAAAAAAAGCATTGACGTGGCTCTGAATAGATGACTAGGTGTCAATAACCAAATCCATGGTGAGACAATGACAAAGCAATAGGTACTTTAGGGACAAGATTTTTTTTTTTTTTTTGCGAAGGAGAGATCTTTATTAATTAAGGCACAACCATATTACAAGGTTCCTCGACTGCAAACTCCGACTCGACCAACTGTTTCACACACTCAGGAAAACTAAAACGTCTGACAACAAACTCTTTAGACCTCATAGCATGCTTTGCTAACAAATGCGCTACTTTATTGGCATCTCTCCTAATGCCATCAAATCTCACATCAGGAAGGAGTCTACTGTATGCTCGAATTTCCTTCACGATACAATCCCAACTTGACCTTGAGGGCGAGCTAGACTGTAAAGCGGCCACCAAATTGGAGCAGTCTGATTCAACCATTGTTGGTTGTCTGATCCATTCTGCGGCAAGTCTCATACCTTCAAGGCAAGCTTCGGCCTCCGCCTCAACTGCTGACGCACAATGTCGTAGGAGCCGCCAAGCACATGACTGAACTCTTCCGTTCACATCTCGGGCCACAACACCTGCACTAGCCTCCCCTGTTCTTTCACAAAAACCAGCATCAGAATTAATCTTAATCCAACCCGGAGGTGGCGGCTCCCATTTATGCGTGGTAGATGACGTGCCTGTTGCCCCTTGAGCCATCTGCTTCCTGTTACATTCCTCCATAAAAATCTTCCCCTTTCCTTTTGCATCAAACACAGGAACAACCTTCTGTCGCGCAATATGCAGAGACTCAGTGTAACTTGCAAGATAGTGAACTAATCCAATAACAGTCCCCGTACCTTTGCCATGAATGATGTCGTTCCTTAGATGCCATGCCCTCCATAGCATTAGAAGAATTAATGCTCCTTCATCTTTGTTAATAAAGCCCAGCAGTACAAGTAACCAGTCCGGTCCTGAGTACGCGAACTGTTCCTCTTCCGGCAAGCACCAGATTTTCCTCAGTTCATATCTTAATGCTGCTGACTTGGTGCATCTGACCACTGCGTGATACGCATTCTCCTCCTCCATTCCACAAATACTGCACGTTGCAATCTTTGTCAGGGTTCTGCTCTTCCTTTTCTTTTGAGTAGCAAGGCCATCACTAGCTAGTCTCCATGCAAATACTCTCACTTTTTGTGGAACAGCTGCAGACCAGATTTTCTCCCACAAAGCTCGACTACCGTCTGCACAAGTACTGCTGCTTTCCTCACACTCATTTGCTTGGTCAAGTTGCAGAGCAAGCTTGTAGGCACTCTTAACAGTAAAGATCCCGGTTTTTTCATAATGCCACGCAATATTGTCTTCACTTGCATTGTTTGACAACCTGATTTTCAGAACCTCCTCAATATCATGTGGAAATAAACATGACTTCAACAAACTGATATCCCATTCACAACTGTCATTTTTAATAAGCTGCGAGACCCAACGTAAACTCCTTCCTTTCTTCATGCTAATTTTCAGAGAAGGAGCTCGAGGAATCCACTGATCCCGCCAAATTTGCACCTTAGAGCCAGTGCCTATCCTCCACATGAGGCCCTTTTTAAGGAGCTCTAGACCATGTTCAATCCCTCGCCAGGTTGGTGATGCATTTGACGCAAACACCGTATCAATAAGTTATACTTTAGGGACAAGATGTTCGTTAGTCCACCGTGTTGTGATTCATTTTTATCTGCTTTCTTGCTCATATATAATTCTACACTTTAAATATAAATGTCTTATCTTTTACTTTCTTGATACAAGACAGACTAAATGAGTCATCGAAACGCCAACAACCAACAAACTTCTAGCCATTCTACTTTCGCTCTATGTCAATAATGGAATAAGACACCTGATTGGTAATCAATACCTTGCCTTAAAGCTTAATTTTAAGGAAACACTTTTGTATGAGTCCAAAGTCAGTAGGTGAAAATTCGTTGAACAAATTGTTTAGTGACATGGAACAAATAATTTTCATGCTTTAAAAATGATAAGTTGTATTCGTGGAACAAGTTATTCATATTGTGCTAAGGATGGAAATTTCACATGCGGGTGCGGGTGTAGTTTTCACCATGGGTACGTGTCGCCTGCTACTAACCCGTGCAGGCGCGCGCGCCCACACGCGCCCACACGCGCCCACACACACACACACACACAGAGCCCAGCTGACTCAGGATCCCGGCATGGCAATGTTCAATTGTTCCCGTGCCATGTTTGTGCATCCTGTCCGCAGTTCAGATTTCATTGAAACAGTAGAAGGGCGAACATGCAACGTGCAACAAACTTACAAAGGCGAACTCAATTCATCATGAACCACTTGAGCTTTGATTTAATTATAACTCATTTCATGAAATTGTAATGAAAGGAAAAGGACGCAAATAATGAAAAAAAATGCAAACAATACTTTCGTGGTACTCTTTTGAGTTCAGATCCACAAGATTACATGCCGCTAACAATACTGTGGAGGAGGACAATAGGCTGAACTGTGTGATCTTCGACCGTCGAAGCAGATGGATCGTATAATCAAAAGGCTGAAGGCGTGAACCAGGCCGGCAGCGGCCAGCGCGGGAGCTCTTCAGGCATTATTATCTTATCCACCCTGTGTTTGCTGAAGCTGTACACGCCGACGCGCCTTAGCTGGTCGTCAGCATCACAGTAGGCGTTGTATGTCTCCTCGCGCAGACACGCCTTGCCGATCTCATCCTCTGTGAAGTAGACGCAGCCAGGACTGATCCCTGGTCCCGTGGTGGTGGACACGCAGACGGAGCTGTTCACGCCGACGAAGATTGCCATATCGTCAATGTCGGGCTCCTCCTCCCAAATCTGGCGCACCTCGTCGAGCATCTGCACCTTGAACACACACGTCCACATGCGGTTTCTGTACTTGTCGACCTCGACCTCCATGGGTTCCTTGAGCACCACCATGAACCGCCCGTTTGGCGCCACGGCAAGGTACTTGCGGCGCTTGTCGTCCCTGGCCACGATCAACCTCGGCGCGACCACCTTGCTTGTGAAGCCGCCGCTGTCATCACGGTCCCAGGCCTCGATGAGACCCGAGTAGGTAAGAGAGTAGAACCGACCGTCGTGGTGGATCGCGTCCTCGACGCCCTCGCGAGAGGGCGCGAATCTCCAGATAGGGTCCTCCGACGTAACGAAGGCCGGGGCACCAAAGAACGGAGTGGTGACGATCATGGCGGCGTAGCTTCCCGAGAGCGGGGACGTGGAGAGGACGACCTTGCGGTAGAAGGATTGGCGCAACTGTTCGACGGTCAGCGAGAAGGACCTCGGCGGCGTCGGGCCCCACGTGGTGTCGTCGACGTACGGCGGCGGGCCGCCGAACCGGAGCTGCGCGAAGGCGTCGCCGTCGAGGATTAACCACATCCCCGTCCTGACGAACAAGGGGATCGTGGCGACGGACGGCAGGTCGGCCTGCGCGCCGGTGACGGGGTTGGCGAGCCGCAGCGCGCCGCGCGCGTCCGCCGTGACGAGCCACCCGTGCGAGGAACCCACGACGACGTGGCCGCGCATCGCCGGGTCGCAGGCGGGCACGGCGGCGGATCGCCTCTTGTGGTCGGCGATGGAGACGATGGTGGCCTTCTCGTCGGAGGCAGTGGAGGGGAGGACGAGCAACGGCTGCGTGTCCGGCTTCAGCACGTGGCCCACGGCGCGGCGGACGACCAGCGCGAACGCGATCCGGTCGAGGAAGGTCAGGTGGCGGTGGATCTCGGCGAGGAGGTCCGGCGGGAGGCGCTCGATGAAGTTGATGGCGCTGATCTTGTCCGGCCGCCTCCGTCGGGGCGGCTGCTTGCCGCCGCGGCGGCGCGAGCCTGCCATGATGGCGATTGGTGGGAGCTAGCTAGGGCACGGTGGCGGTGCACATATATGGTGGAGGAGGCCAGTAAAGAGCCGACTCGGCAACGGTGGGCCCGTATGTGCAGTGCGCGAATCGGTTACCGACTAGACTGTGCCGAGTTTATCGTCGTTTGGCATGGGTTAATTTGGCCCGACCAACGTGGAGGAAAAGATTTTGTCATTAAATCGGGATAGGTACGTATAACCTGGGAAAATGGCTTTGTGATGATAAACAATTACTCGTGGCAACCAGATATATACCCAGGCTCCCATCTTTTTTATGACCAAAGAAAGCATATTTTTTTTTAGATAAATTGGGAAGATTGTATTATCCGGCTTTTGCTCTCAGAGAAGCTACATCTGCATTAGCTTTCACTTTTATGAAAATTACAACCAAATTTGACTTCTATAAAAGTTACAACTAGCTAAATACAACCACTGACATAATTTGGCACAAATCACAAGTGCAGAAGCACACATTGATACATACACATGACTCAAACAAAAGAAAAAGATCTTCGTAGTGCAACCCATATTGTCGTGTGATGAAACTCTTCAAGTAAGGTCGACTCCGCAAGCTCCATCCGTACTCTTAAGCAATTGCCAATCCTGTACGAACAATACCTATTGATTAAAGCATTACCACATCCAAACCGCTTCCAATTCTATTGAGTAAATTTCATAAACCCACAAAAACTATGGTTTTATAGTCACAAACTCACAAGTATAGTGCATATTTCACAAACCCACAAATAATTTGGGATGTTGTTTTAAGAAACCACTATATTTATAATTTATATCATATCTCATACTATGTCGCCACATGTCAATTGCATACCCATCCATCAAATTCGTACGGTCTCGGATTTTTACTATGCAACTGACATGTGGAACCAGAGTATGAAATACGGTATGAGTTAAAAATTTGCTTGTTTCTTAAAACAACATCTCAAATTATTGGTGGGTTTGTGAAACATGCACTATATTTGGTGGGTTGTGACTATAAAGCTAAAGTTTTGGTGGGTTTGTGAAATTTACTCAATTCTATTTTAATAGTTGTCAGAGACATCACCATGCATGGACTTGAGGGACAACAATCAACCATCGACAAATACAAGAAAGGTGGAGGAGTCTCCACAATGACGCCTACACAAAGGTCACTGTATCGAATATGGCGTCATTGTTTATTTCGAATGAGACAAGGTTTTCACTTGGAGAGGATCAAATTTGTGGAGAGCCATGATAAATGCCTTTCAAGAAGGACTGTGGCACCCAAGAGTGTCCCCTTTTTCAGAACTGACATGTAGCTAGACAAAGCTTGCGGAGAACGAATGTACATGATGAGGCGCTGGATTACTTTTGGCCTTCTAGGCGCTGACGTGGCGTTCTACCCGCTCTTGCTAAGGTGGGGAGCCTGTTTGTCCTCTCTATTTGTCCACTTCAAGTAGAGGCAGGGTCATGAGCCCAACATGTTCGACCATCGTAATTATCAGCAAGAGGATAAATATGTTTGGTATGAAGTAATAAGGTTAAATAGATAGTATCTAAGAGCATCTCCAAGAGGCTAGCTAAAAAAGACTAGCTATTTTCTCATTTTAGCTAGTCTTTAAAATAAAACAACCTCTAAAAAAGTGAACTAAACCAACAGCCTCTCTAAAAGTTAAGAATCTCTATTTTCAAACGTCTTGGGCTTTGTTTTTTCGCTTCCGCTAGCCATAGCCGTTTCGGCCCATAATCAATACGCCCCTGCGATCTGTTTCTGGCCCGTCACCGCTGGTACAGTAGTAATTTCTTCCTCCCCGAAGTGACAAACCGGCAACAACACCTTGGAGAAGATCCATTGGCAGTGACTGAATCCGCCTGGATGGGTGTTCCGTGTTCGTGACCATAAAAATGGATCCATCAGGAGATGTAGAAGAGAAATATGTGATCAATTTGTTCTAATATGAGGATAATGATTTGAATTTGGTGATTTTGCGGCTAGGGTTTGAACAGAGGAAAAATTAAATAGAGGAATAATTTGTTGATTATGACCAAATTCATCGGAGCTCAAATGGATCAGACGCCATGACAATGGCGGTTGTCTTCTTCCATCTTGGGAATGATGAAGAGAAGAATTTTGCTTTGTGTTTGTCTGGTATAGTGCCAAGCTACGAGTCTACGACCATGGCTGCAGGAGCGCACTTCCCGCTCCTAGTGCCCAGCTACGTATGGCCATGCCTGTAACCAGAAGCACATGCGGGAAGCAGCCGCTGAGGGCGCGGGAACGGGGAGGCGGGGGCGGGAATGGACCGTGGGCGCGCGGGAAGGGGAGATGGCGAGCTGTGCGAGCTAGCCAAACCTGGCGAGCGAAGAATTCGGGATGGCGAGGGAAGAAAAGTGGAGAGGGCGATACCGATTCTGTTGGAGCGGCGTTTTTGCAGAAAAAAGCTATATTTGGCTAGGCGTGCCGTTATACAGAGGCTGTTGGAGTTGCTCTAAGTCTGTAAAACATCATGATTTTGTAAACCACAAGGTTACTTTGAACACGTAAAGACAGTCGATTTTGCAGGTATATAATGTTTTAGCATTATTTCTGTGCCCACTAAAAGAAGTGAGATTTAGGATAATTCATCATGAAATTTGTCCAAAAAATCCCTGCAAGGCTCTTGGTCCGAATACGCCACTACGGAGTCAGTGTCGCCGACGGGAGTCTTGCAGAGTTCCCACAACAACGTCTACGTATGTTAGACCCAAGGTCAATAAAGAGATCCTATTTTAAGATAGGAATGTATTGTACCTGATCTTGCCTTGGCCTGTCCCTACAGTTACATTACATGAGAGTTCTGTGCTACGCCCACCCCACAAAACAAACATTTTCGTCCAACCCTTAATTACACAACTTGGTGGCCCATGCAATGGCAGAAATATTAGCAAGCAAGTCGAAGAAAAGAAATCAAGGGAAGGATGATTAACCTTACTGCTACATCGTACACGCGGTCCACAAGTTTGAGGTACAAGTCGTCCTGCGATGCAGATGCATCCAATACGTATTGCACCCCGGGAGGTCTTGGGGCCTTTTCCAGGCCCATAATTTACCATGTGCATTACATTTCACAAAAACCACTCCATAGAACATTGATGCAGCTCACTGATTACCGCAGGACACCACACTCGCAAAGGGGAGAACATAGTGACTTGGTTCCAACCGAGCTGCATCAGTGTTCGATGGAGTAGTTTTGGTTAAATGTAATGGAAATTACCCATTGTGAGGAAAGCCCCGTAGGCTTCCAGTTCCAGGTGCATCAATGCATCTGGTTGCACTCTCCTCTTACAGAGCATGTAAGCCAGCCTGAGCATCATCATAATCAAAGGAAGGACTAGGCAGTATGACTAAAATCAAATGTACCTTGCATTGTGACTGTAGCAAGATGAAATTGACAACCAGAGCACTTTGTTTCCCATATATGTTAACAAAACTGGACATGGATATGCACTTCAGTCACCATCGATATTTATATGGAAGGATTTTTGGACTGGTCGATATTCACTAACAAAAAGCATTGACGTGGCTCTGAGTAGATGACTAGGTGTCAACCAAATCCATGGTGAGACAACGACAAAGAATTAGGTACTTAGGGACAAGATGTTTGTTAATATAATCCACCGTACCATGACTCATCTTTATTTGCTTTCTTTCTTACATATAATTCTATAGTTCGAATATAAATAGCGTACCTTTTACTTTCTCAATACAAGACACTAAATAGTCACTGTAACGCCAATCCCCAACAAACTTGAAGCCATTCTACATTAGGTTCTCTGATGAGAATGGGATAATACACATCAATTGTAATTGATCCCTTGCCTTATGGCCTAAGTTTTTAAGCTAACATTTTTGCATGTGTCAGTAACTGAAATTTCATCAGCACTATTAAGTTTATTTTTCTTTCTACTCTTTTAGGTGCTGGATGCATCCACATTGTAGGACGACTTGTACCTCAAACTCATGGACTAAATGTAGGATGTGTCTAGATGTTAACCATGATTCATCTTCAACCCACCAGTATCATCATAAGTATCTGACGAGGTATTATAAGTATCATATGGGCATTAGGGGAAAAAAGAGTATGCCATTCTTTTCATCATATGACTAATGCAGGGAACATTGATTGGTTCAACTTCTTTGATAACAGCAGCTAGCTAGTCGCGCTGTCAATTTATCAGCCAATGATGATTTCTACGTTTAGTGTTGAGAGCATAGATCAGGATTTGCGATAAGGCTCTTCACTTTGAAGCAAAAGAAGGAACAGCTGGTGGGCCTCTTGCGGAAGTCTACAGGGGGGTATTTTACGGCCTAGTCGGAGTATGTCGCTGGCGATGCTTCCATCGAGGGCAGCGTTCTGGAGGAAAGATGACGCCGGTGATGATTCAGCCGCCGATGTGAAACACTCCGGAGGTGATGACGATAGATGGCGGGCAGATGATGCACGGACAGAGTACGTCGGCGTGAGGATCCAAACTGGGTACAGGGGACTCCAGGCCTTCCGACGACGCCGGCGAGGATTTACGGGGCGGCGCCGGGACTACGCCTCCGTTAACAAAGTTCTAGCGCTCAAGCTTTTCACCGGTGAAACAAAGGATTTGTTTGTCATTGACCTAATCACCCTCTAAGGATTAGACTAATAACAATTTTATCCATTTAAATGGACGGTTTAGATTACATCAATAATACTTTTCCCGCACGGGTATCTAATCTAATCTAATCTAATCTAAACCAATAATCTAAACCAATAAAGAACCAGTTTGGAGAAAAATATTTTTGACCTGCCAGATCCTACCCAACTTGTGTATCAGTCGTTGATCTAAATCGAACCCCACCGGAGAACCATCCGATCTTGCCGTAGACGTCCCACCTGCCACGCGGGCGTTACAATGTGTAACACTGGGACAATTCCAATTGAGAGAGTGTGACATTGGCTTGTTGTTTTTCACCTCGGAAAAAGTATACCCATCCGCATTACCCACTCTTGCCTTTCTATTTTTTTTCTGTATTTAGTTTGATTCCAAAATTAAACCTGCCTTTCCATTAGTAGTTTATTTTCTAATTAGCTGCATACATTTCCTAACTAGCTGCATACGCATACGTTTCTATTTTTTTTTGTTCAGTTTGATTCCAAAATTAAACCTGCCTTTCCATTGGTAGTTTATTTCCTTATTAGCTGCATACGTTTCCTAATTAGCTGCATACGCAATAGAGGATGTCAATTCGCCTTCCTTCGCCGCCGTCTCTACCTCGTACCGCCATTTCCGACTTCTCCTTCACCTGCCGCGAACGGCCACATCGGATATAAGTTTGTCTTCATCGATCGTGCGAGTCGGCGAGGTCGCCTCTGTCTTCCTGCCCTGCGTCGACCTCACACGAGTGCGAGTGCGCGTCCCTCTCGTCGTCTTGGCGAGGTCGGGTCTTGTTTTCAGATTCTGGCCTCCGTCGTTTGGCGAGCTCTTGTGCACGGGGGCAAGGGTTCTAGAGGGAGAAGAGAAGCACTCAACTGTTTAGGGAAAGCGGAAGAAAAAAAAGGTGCGTAGGTAATTGATTATGCATTAGTGCTCCTCTGTTTCCGGCCCTTTTTTGCAACAGGAGCATTCCTAGATTTCATTTTTGTTAATTTCTATATAAAATGAATCTCAGAACCTCTATAAGTTAATTGCCGGTCAGTCTTAATTTCTATGTATTTTCTTGACTTCTCCGGCCCGATGTCAGCTCTATTAGTTTCTTATAACGATGATTACTGGTGAAGAAGATGGTCACTACTTAAAAGTTTTTGATTTCTTAACCATTACAATCTGTCGGATATCTCCTTGTGTTTCATCCTGTTGTAGCCTTACACAAATACATGGTAGAGCAAAATATCAATCTAAGCATTCCTCGGATCAAGAAGACAGATTTGCAGCCTAATCCTTTGCTAGGATCCAGTCGAACAATACAAAGATCGAGGAAACGCGGTACTACCTGGTGCTTACTGTTAGATTATTTGATTATAAAAAACAATTGATACCTGTGGATGATAATATTTGCTTGTTTCATTAATCCAGGATTTGGAGACGTCATATCCTTGGAAACCAAAAATGAAGAGTTTCAAAATGAACCCACATCGCGTGCAAATAAAAGAGCTGTCCACAAATATATTCATATAAATCCATGATGCCTTTCATTTATAGTAAAATAGCGAATGGGATAATATATTGAGCATCTTCAGCTGTTTCTTTGCTGTTCGTATGGTCCATCAGTATTTTTTTTTTTTGTTCAGTCTGATTTCAAGTTTCATGTTTGATCCCATGTTCATTTTAGGTCCCACATCGCTATCTGGTGTTAAGGATCCTAAATTAGGAATCTGTAACATCGGGGTGGACGATTCGGGGATTAAGGAAAAATCAACTCTTGGGGCACACAGTATCTAAATTGTTTTCTAATTCATTGTGGTCAGTGTGCCTGATTCGTTCAAAGATTTCTCATGTAAATAGTATTTTGATACAGATCCGGATTTAAATAATAGAGAACCCACTCCACTGTCTACTGTTACAAATCTTAGAGCCCGCTGTGTAGGGTTATTATTTTAGTCCTGTATACAAGTTATTTAAATCCGTGCTGCTCCAATTTTATTTCTTGCAATTTATTATTTTGGCTTTGTATACAAGAACACTCCATGTATGTCTATCAGCAGAACAAAATAATGAGTTCTCTGGATTTGTCTTGCGTCTTAGAATTTTATATATTCAGTATATCATCTGTTACATCTTAAATAATGTTTTGAGCTTTTCAGACACATAATTCATAATCCTGAATAAATATGAATTTTTTAGGTGTTTTGCAAAATGAATTTTGGTGTTCTCGATCAGTTAACAGTAATTTGAAGTTGTCGGGCTTTGAACACATTATCTATATACACTAGACAACATAATGAGCTAATTTTCCACTCGGACAAACTAATATGCTCATGGTCCTGCCATGTGATGTTATTTGTTCGGACACGTGCGTGACGCACGTGCATTGGTACTAGTCATGGTCTACTATCCAAGTTGGGTCATCTAAAAAAAAAAGTTGGGTACAGAGTCAAATTTGCATACTACTAAGTAAAGGATACCGAGATCTCAAAAAAAAGTAAAGGATACCGAGATCGGTTACACCGCGTGATCGATCCATAAAACAAGCATGGCACGTAGGGTCGATCGCGCCGTACGCCGCCGCCAGCGGCAAATCAGATGGAGAGCCGCCAGCGGGCGAAATCCGCCGCCGCCTGGCGCACCATGCCGCCGCCGACGTGGTCGATGCGAGATGTTCAGGGTCGCGACCTCCCGCCGGATCTGCTGTCGGAGATCCACTGCCGCCTGGACTTCGTGAACCGCCTCAACTTCGCCCTGGGCCTCGGCAGCGTCGCGTCACGTCGCATCCTCAACGCGGAGGGGCCCTGCCTCGTCCTCCCCAGCGACGACACCGACGAGACGGCGACGCTCTTCTCCCTCGCCGGCCGCCAGGTCGCCATCGCGCACGCCCCGGACCCCGCGATGCGCCGCCACGTCGTGGTCGGCTCCTCTGGCGGCTGGCTCGTCACCGCCGACCTCCGGGGACGGCTGCGCATGGCCAACCCGGTCACCGGCGAGCAGGCGGTGCTGCCGGAAATCACCAAGGGAACCATCCCCTTCTTCGATCGGTACGACTTCGTCCTCGACATGAATGCCTTCTCCAACATCCGGTTCGGCGGCTGCCGGCCGGACAAAGAGTTCTGGGGAGGCACGTTTACCCATGCCGGCTGGCAGATGCGAAAGTGGTTCTACCGCAAGGTTGTGCTCTCGGCGTCGCCACGCCCCGGCAACTACGCCGCCATGGTCATCCTGGAGCAACGGTTCGGCGCCCCGGCCTTCGCGACGTCGCAGGACCCCGCGTGGCGTCTGGCGCCGTCGCGCGACGGCGTCGAGGACGCCATCCACCACGACGGCCGGTTCTACTCCATAACCTACACCGGCGTCGTCGAGGCGTGGGACCGCCATCCGCGGACGGGGCAGTACAGGAGCCGGGCGCTCGGGCCGAGGCTGCCCGGCGACGGCTTCCAACTTTTCCGCAAGTACGTCGCGGCGTCGCCCGACGGGCGGCTCATGGCCGTGATCAAGGAGTTGAAGAAGGTTGACAAGGGATACTACAACAGTTGGGATGAGAAGTGGGAGCCCGCGTTCAAGGTGATGGTGCTCGATGAGGCCCGTGGGCGGTGGGCGGAGGAGCAGGACATCGGCGACACGGCGCTGTTCGTCGGTGTCAACAACTCGATGTGCGTGTCTACGAAGAAGTACTCGGGGATCAAGGCCGGATCCGTCTATTACGCCGACGATGAGCTCGGGCAGGCCTCCCTGCGCCTGGAGAAGGGCGAGTACGGCTCGGTGTCCTCCCGTTCGTCCATTGACGGTGACCGGCTCCCTGACTATAACCTGCGGGACCTCGGCGTGTACAGCCTCCAGGACGGCACCGTGAAGAGAGTTTGGGGGCTCCCCAAGCACAAGTGCTGGCCGCCACCCGCATGGTTTACGCCTTCCGTGTAATAATAACCAAACACTCTACATATATCGTTCAATCACGACAATATATTTTACAAAGGACCTGTATACAAGACACTCGGGTGTTTTAGAGCAGCTAACACCCAATCGTTTTAGCCGTCAGATTCTTAACACTCGGGCTTTAACAAATTTGATTGTTGCATTCATGCTGGAGCAGTTGCACTAGGATTTTATTTGTGTGGAAAATCGATTTCAAACACAGTAGAATTCGATTAGTATAGAAATTAGAAGAGGAAATTTGTATAGAAATGTTAGAAAATGATATAAAATGTTGTAAAAGGATAGAAAATGATTAAAAATGTTTAAAAATGATATAAAATGTTAGAAAAAGAAAGAAAATGATTAACAAATGTTACAAAATGATATCCGTCAACCGCCGCTACAAATGATTTTTAGCCGCGGTTCATTTGTACAGTGCGCCCCCGTCTACTGTAGCGATGGTCGGCTTTCAAAACCGTCGCTACGGTAATTTGGGCACTGTCGCTACGGTAATTTGGGCACTGTCGCTATAGGCCCGTTTTTTTGTTGTGTTTGATGTGATCCCGATACCATGACTACATCTTTGATGATGCTCGTCGCCTTTGTTCAATGATAAGCTCGTCCCCTCTCTTCATCATGCTTCATCTTCACAAGACGTTCTGCAGCATCGTGATGCCCTCGGTAAGCTCGCACATCTCTCTTTCTCTCTCTCTCTCTCTCTCACTCACCAGTACAATTGAAGCCTTCAGTGGCGGACAAAACGTCAGCCACCGTGCATGCGCCACTTCTCTTTGAGAAAGAGTAGTGACGGACTGAACATCCACCACTGCTAGCGGGGTTGCAAAGTAAAACAAAGGAAGACGGGCTGGGCCAAGCCCAACCCACCACGCCAGCCGCAGTCGCATCGCGCCTCCGCCGCTGGAACCCTAGTCGCCACCATAATTGCCTCGCCATGCTCACGCCACCACGTTGTCGTGGACATAGGCGGCAGCTCGTCGTCGATCCGCGCCGCTGCCGTCGATTCGCTCGGTAGGTGGCAGCTTATCATCGATCCGCGCTGCCGTCGTCGATCCGCTTGGTAGGCGGCAGCTCATCGTCGATCTGCGTGAGATCTGCCATGGTGCCTCGGGAGATGCACCGCCAGGGCTCGAGATCCGCCTAGCTGCTCCCGCCACCTCCCCATCACTGTCGTCGTTGATCTTCTGGCGCTCGCTTGACTCACCAGCTGCCACCGCCGTCGTTGATTCGCTCGTGCATGCTGACACACCCGCTGTCGTGCCGCCTTGCACACGCTCGCCGCCCCCGCCACCTCGCCCAAGCTTGGCCTCACGCGCTTTCACTGCCCAAGCCTGGCCTCGCGTGCGTCGGAGGAGCCATTGTGGCCGCGGCATGTCGAGCATGAGAGGGGGCATGGGAGGGGAGAAGGATCTGGGAGAGGTGAGGGTGAGGGGCGCGGGAGTTGTGGAGGTGCGGTGGGAAAGGGAAAGGATGCTTGCGGCGGAGTTGTGGAACCCTAACAAGCTGGTTATATACGAAGTCAATGGTTTGTGCTTAAATGGGCCGAAATGGGCCATGTGCGCTACTGGTGATAATATTATGTCAGCATGCCCGCCACTGCTGTTGCGTTTTCAGTGGCATACAATGTTGACGTCATTTTGACCGCCATTATTTCGTGCTTGAGGTACTGTAGCTTCAATGACGTCATACTGTTTACCACTGCTACCTGCTACAGTACTTCACGCATGCCTGTAGTGACGGATGGAGTTGTGTCCGGACTGCTATTTATTCCTCTCCGTCCCTAAAGGCTTATTTTGTACTTAGTCTCTCTCTCTCTCTCTCTCTCTCTCTCTCTCTCTCTCTCTCTGTGTGTGTGTATGTGTGTGTGTTAGTTCTCTTCTTGTTCCAGACCAAACACGAAGAGATCCCGAGTCCTCCAACTCTAAATCGACCCATGTCTGGAGATCCGCCACCGCACCAGCTCGTCGACGACGAGCTACTCTAGCCGATCCATCTGGCCTTCAATGGCTTAGATTAGATCAAACTTACTCCTTTGTTTTGACAAGAAACAGGCATGTCAACAACATAATCCCGGTCAGCACCATGTTGGTAGCATTTTACACAGTAAGCTTTACTTTATTTTAAATCCTTTTTTATTTATAAATATAAAACAAATTACATATGTTTATGGAAATAAAATTTGTATTTTTATTGTGCAATAATTTTTCATTATTTGTTTTATGTTCTCGTGTTAAACCAAAAAATAAATATTTATTTTAAAAAATCTTTTCTGCTTTGCAATTTGTTTAATTTACTTAATTTTCCGAACAAGGTAATTTTGCACATAACCGCTAGTTCTTAAACATTTAATAACTTTTTAATCATATAGCTTCGGTTTCGGTGATTCTTGTGCTCACCACGATCATAGTGACGAGTACTATCTTTTGATACTGTTTTTGCTTAGGATTAGTACTGTTTAGTGTACTTCTCTTATTTTTTTGTTTGTGTGCTTTTCCAATTGTTGCGGTAATTCGGAGACGAAATGTATGTGATTTTCCAAGATCAAGACTACGAGGTCACCATTGAGCAACAAGAAAAAGGCAAGTGTCTTTGACCATATTGATCCTATGTTTTCAAATGTGTCGATTGCAAACAAGGATTGTTTAATACTCAATCCCATGAGTCTATACCCTGTTACATATCACTCCTTATCATCTTGTGATGTTTTGGTCTATGTGAAGGCATCAACATTTGCTTAGTTTGTTTAGGCTTGTCAATGATAGAATATTGTGTGAGCATCATTGACTCGTGGAATACTGTGTGTGAGTGCCAGTGGTTTAGGATTTGACAATTATGGAATACTGTATGAGCTGAAATACTGTGTGAGAACCAGGGTTGGTGGAATGCTATGTGAGCACCAACACCTGGTGGAATACTTCGTGAGCACAGGAGGGCTGATGGGTTTGAGCATCAGTTTATTAGTGTGTTTCTGTGTGAATAATACTTTGTTAGTGTTTCTTGGTGAGCACTAATATTTGATGATCTGTCTTAAATATTTGTTTTGTTTGCTTGTATCATATCACCTAGTAAAATAGGTTGCTTTTGAACATGTGTCAGAAGTATAGATTGACATTTGTGCAAATAAACTGATGTGTAGCCTTTTTTCTTTATTTTGTTTCATGTCATATTTTTCCCCACTTGCGGAGTATGATATGTACTCACACTTGCTATCTTCCCCACAAACATCAAATACTGCTCAGGATGATTACTTCTACGACGATATGGTAACTACATCTAGAGTGATGGAGTTATCAAGCCTTCCGCTAGTGTTTTCGAGTCTTCAAGTCGTTTGATAACTTTGAATAGTTTGCTTAAGTAACGGTGTAATAGTTATTATACAATGTTTCTATTATTCACTTGAGTAACTACATGTATGAGACTTGATCCTGGCACACATGTGCGGTTCTATAAAAACCGGGTATGACAGATGTGTTGCTTAAGCATCATGAGTGATTTTTCTGTCGAAACCTCCAAGAGACAGTGGCGGAGCTCTCGGTATGGCGAGTACGGCGCTCGACATACCTTGATTTTTCCGGAAATAGCCCATTCCCTTCATTCCGTCCACCTTCCCCTGCCTGTACCGACATGACATATTGATGAACTCCAAGCATCATCTGAAACAAACAGACGAAGAAAAACATGGACTAACAGCAAAACGTTATCTTTATCTGCCTATCTGGGCTGTGGGCCATGGGCTATGGCCCATTGAAAAATGGCCTGCCTGTGCGTGTAGCAATCAATCAAACCAACGCAATTGCGAGTCAGTCTACTATACCGTCTATGTTCGACTCCTGCCGCCCTGCAAACTGGATGAGCCCTTGGGTATGCCGCTGGGGTGTTCGGTGTTCCCATGCCGAGCGGTGGCGCCGAGGTGACACTGCTTTGACGGAAGGACGCCGGGCTACCAAAGCCGAACTGTATGTACGATCATTCTCTTCCTCTAAGCCTTCTAGAAATAGAAAGATAGGCAAATGCTAAGCCTAGATGGAATTGAAGCCTGTTTGTCTCGCCATACATTCCTCTGCCACTGCCTAGAGAGGTGGAAACCAGGGAAAGATCTGAAGGAGAATGACAACTAGGGGCGATCAAAGGACCTAAAATTTTCTGTCAACCAAAAGGTAGAAGCTAGGAAAGAAAAAATAATGGCTCCAACAAAAAGCTATGTTATCCTAGTGCGGTGATATATCTACTTACATAAGGGGGGCTCATACGAAGTATCATTAATTAATTTCTCTTTCTTATTAAAAACAAAAGAAGTAAAGAATAAGAGAGTATGCCAATAAAGTTGATGATATGCTTCATATGTGCTCCTCAAGGGCCAAGATGTAGGAGGCGCAACCATAGACGGATTAATGAGGCATGTCTGGGCCTCCTAGCAGATGGTGAGGGCGGCATCCTGATGCTTGTCTGATGGAACCTGATGCGTTGCTACTTCCAAACACCTTTTGCACTGCTGCAAAGTTCTTCATCACCTCCATCCAAGTCGAAATGAGGGGCAAAGATGCACCTTTTCACACACTTGCGCTGCAGAAACTTGCACGCCCCGCACAGGCCGCTGCTGCCTAATTCCGTATCGCTGTTACCATTTGACCCACTAGCGCTACCACCCAAGCCAAGAACTATCGAGTTCATGGCTCTCGTCCGAGCTCTCAAAACTACTTTCTTATACACAGGAAATCTTCAGTTCCTTATCTCCTAGGTGTGTCAAAATAGAAATAATGCAGAAAGAACAAAACTAACGAAAATGACAGGTGGGATCCATGGCCGGAGGAGTTAGCTATAGATACGACAGGTTGGTAGGGGAAAACATGAATGTCATGAGCACAAGTAAATCACATAAATGATGATTTTCCTAAAACTTTTTAATAAACAAGGAGGGGAGGATAGATGGTTGCCACATTGTTGTTATATCCTTTTGTAGGCGTTACCTGAGTTTCTTTAGGTTTGTCTTCTGGCTTTCAATATCTTCTTCTTTCGGGGCAAGCCATGCATGGCTACATGTCCCTCTCACAAGGTTTTAGAATATTGTGTCACGTGAATTGTACATGCAACCGAGAAGACAAGAAGTAATACCGATTTCACTATTGAGGTGGACCCCCCACCCCAAACTTGGAGCCCAAAGTAGCCATGGTGTGGAAGCAGAACAAAATATTTACCATGGTCTAGCTTGACGCGGGTCGCACAGGGCACCGCACATGCCCATGCTAGACTTCCATATTGCTAGCGCTTGCACAAGACGTAGTTCATCAAGTCACCACCACCTCCCTGGACAAGCTGCAGTTTTTTAAGAAGATGGTTTGGTTCTTGTGGTTGTGCAGGGCGAGAAGGGATTGCATGTTGGTGAGCTCTGTCTGAAGGTTCCAAACCTGGCAGATGGTGAGGCGGGTCAAACACATATATAAACATATAGTGCAAAATGTATAGGTGGTTTGAACACATAGATAAAAATGTGGGTTAAACACATAGATAATTAGCCATACGAAACCAGATGTCTCGTAAACTTGAAACCAGATATTCATCTGTAGATAAACACATAGAAGGGATTGAGGAGGTATGTCCAGGCCTCCTAGCACATGGTGAGGGCAGCATCCCAGCGTTGTCCGATGGAACATGATATAGCAGCTTGGATGCAATGCTGGCTCCAAACACCTTTTGCACTATTGGAAGGTTCTCCATGCCCTTCTCTAGCGAAGATGCACCTATTCAGCTGAGGGCACTGCACATGCCCATGATGGAGTTCCATTGCCCGCGCTTGTACATACCGGCATTCATGAAGTCACTACAACCTCCATAAACAACCTGCAAGAAGAAGCTGGTTCGGTTCATGTGGCTGTGAAGTGAATGATTGCGGTGATAGTCAATGCATTGTGTCTAGAAGGGATTACATATTGGCGAGCTCAGTTAGAATGTTCCAAAATCTGCCAGATGGTGAGGTGACTTAAACACATAGATAAATATGTGTGTTAAACACATAAATATTTAGCCATGTGAAACAAGATTTTTAATTTCTTAAACTTGAAACCAGATTTTTGTCTGTAGATAAACACATGGAAGGGATTAAGGAGGCGTGTCTGGGCCTCGTAGCTGATGATGAGGGAGGCATCCCGACGCTTGTCAATGGAACCTGATGCAACAGCTTGGATGCGTTGCTGGCTCCAAATTAAACATCTCTTGCACCGCTGCAAGGTTCACCATGCCCCCATCCAAGTTGAAGTGAGGGGCAAAGATGCACCCATCAGCACATTTGCGCCGCTGCTACCGCTTGACCCACCAGCGGTGCACCCACCCAAGCCAACAACCATCGGGTTCATGGCTCTCGGCCAGGCTCCCAAACCTGCTTTCTTCTAGGCAGGGAATCTTCTTCAATTCCCTATCTTCTAGTTGTGTCAAAATGGAAATAATGGAGATAGAACAAATCTAGCAAAGTTGAGAGAGCCATGGCCGAAGGGGTTAGAGATATATTAAGATAGTAGGCTGCTAGGGGAATAAATGAATGACATGACCAAAAGAAAATCACATCAACGAGACAAGCATTTGCATGCTACCTCACAATAATGTGCCAAATGTCTGCTAGATATATAGGAGGAGGTAGAGAGCATTTGCATGCTACCTCACATTAATGTGCCAAATATTGTGGATATATACAATGACAGATAGGGTTGTTCATCCAATTTGGATTGTTATGGGTAGCTATTAGCTGATCCTATCATGTAACACCCTAATTTTCAGATTTTGTGATAGTTTAAAACTTTTGTTTACTTAATTAGGGTGTCATAATTTTCCTTAGGCAACATAACTATTTTCTATATTAAATAAATTCATTTAGGCTATAATATATTTGATTGTTGCATTCATGATGGAGTAGTTGTAGTAGGATTTTATTTTTTTATGGAAAATGTGTGTCCAACTCGAGTACAAATCAATATCAATTAGTATAGAAATTAGAACAGGAAACTGATATAGGAAAACTCTCAGACCGACATGTCGACAATGGCAGAAGCAAAAACGTGTACAAGGACATCTTTAGCAGCGGCATTTCCAATGGATTTTGATGCAGCAGGTTCGCAGTGGCCCTCCACGGGAAGCCATAGAAGATTGCAGTGAGAAAGCAGCAGGGACCTCGATGCGGCGCACAACATCAGGAGCATCATGAGATGCCCGACTCTGACTTTGCGAACAGCGAAGAAGTGACACATCACAAGCCACGCACCAAAACATGGTGTCCATAAAAGCATTGCCAATTTTGAAATGTTTATAATGCCCCAAATTTAGTGTATTATTCATTGTTTGAAGAAAAAAATAAAATGCAGTGCATTATTAATCATCTATATCATATCTTGTCCCAACAATATAATGCATGGACAAATATTTATTTCTTGATCTATTAGTTCACCAAGCTAGGTTAAAGGTATATGTGCTCCATGGGTGTTGCTCAGGGCATCCCACTTGCCCATGTTGGAAATCCATAGTCAGCGCTTGCACATCACGTACTGATGTTGGTGAAGGCACTACCACCTCCCTGCACAAGTTGCAGTTGGTAGAAGCTCGATCAGTTCCTCAGCTGCTCGGTCATCCAATACAATTGCATCTGTGGGTCAACCATGAAACATGTCAAGTTGACAGTGTCCAGGATGTTTGATGATGAAGCTGGTTGGAGGTAGAGAATTCTCCCATCACATGCATCTGTGGATGTGCCGCAAATGATGGCGTTAAAGGAAACTACATTGTGGCCAGAAGGAATTGCATGTTGGTGAGCTCTGTCTCATGGTTGCAAACCTAGCAGATGGTGGGGTGGGTTAAACACATATAGATAAACATATAGTGCGAAACAAATATGTGGATTGAATACATAAACAGACATGTGGGTTAAAAACATAGATAATTGGGAACATATCCGGTGCAAACCAAACATAAGTTAGAAACATGGAAAGTCTCTTCTGAGCTGCTAGATGGCATTTAGATGTTTAAGATGGAATCGGATGAGATCCCACTAGTCCAGTGCCTAAGCAAAAATCTTGTCCAATGGAACATGATGCAGCAGCTTGGATGCGTTGCTGGCTCCCAAACACCTTTTGCACCAGCGGAAAGTTCTCCTTACTCCAAGTCAAAGTGAGGGGCGAAGATGCACTCGTTCACACACTTGTACCGGTGCAGGAACTTGCACGGGCCGCCGCTTCCTCCTTCAGTGCCGCTGCAACCGTTTGATCCACCAGCACCACCACTCAAGCCAAGAACCACTGAGTTCATGGGTTTCAGCCGGGCTCCCAAACCTGCTTTCTTATAGGCAGGAAATCTTCTTCAATTCCTTATCTTCTTGTTGTGTCAAATAAAAATAAGGCAAAGTGTAGGATAGCAAAGTTGACAGATGGGATCCACGGCTGAAGGGGTTAACTATATATATACGTTAGGTTAGTTGTGGAAAACATGAATGACATGAGCACAAGTAAATCACATCAACACTGTAATTTTCCTAAAAAAAATTGAATAAACAAGAGGGGAGGATGGTTTCCACAATGGTACTATAACCATTCTCATCAATTAGAATATTTAGTTTAACTAGCAGATTTTGATTCCCTTCCTTCCTTGCATAGGTGTTACCTAAGTTTCTTTAGGCATGTCTTCCGTATTTCATTCTTCTTTAGGTGGGCTGAACACATAGATAAACATGTGGGTTGAACACATAGATAAACATGTGGGTTAATTAAACACATAGATAATTAGCCATATGAAACAAGATGTTTCATAAACTTGAAACCAGATTCTTCATTAGATTAACACATAGAAGGGATTAAGGAGGCGTGTCCAGGTCTCTTATCACATGGTGAGGGCGCCGTTGTCGACGCTTGTCTGATGAAACATGATACAGCAACTTGGATGCAATGCTGGCTCCAAACACCTTAGACTGCAAGTTTGATCCACCAGCGCCACCACCCAAGCCAACAACCATCGGGTTCATAGATCTCAGACATGCTCCCAAACCTGTTTTCTTATAGGCAGGGAAGCAGGGAATCTTCTTCAATTCCTTATCTTCTAGTTGTGTCAAAATGGAAATATTGGAGATAGAACAAACCTAGCGAAGTTGAGTGAGCCATGGCCGGAGGGGTTATCTACATATAAGACAGGGTGGCAGGGGAAAACATGAATGACATGAGCAAAAGTACATCACAACAACGATGATTTTCCTTAAAAGAAATTGAATAAACAAGGGGGGAGGATGGTTGCCACAATGGTGCTGTAACCATTCTCATTGATTAGAATATTTAGTTTTGACTTGTAGATTTTCAATTGCCTTCCTTTTGTAGATGTTACCTAAGTTTCTTTAGGCATGTCTTCCTGTGTTTTCCTAAACAGTTCTAAACGCCCGTGTAGACGCGTGTAGACGTTAAACGCCTGCCTCCCGTGGAGTTTAGGCCCTGAGCGGTCAGTTAAAAAACGTTGAAAACGGACAAAACGGAACGGCAGCGAAACGTATCTGTACGCCGACTCGCCCGTTTTGCGCGGTGTTTCCGCCATGACCTGTGCTAAATCAGGAGGCGGGAGTCGCAGGCGGAAAGAAAAGAAGGAGCGGCAGGTTTGGCGGGTTGTTGAGAGACAATTGGCCAACGGTTGCAGCCCGTCGCGCATGCCGTCGCTGCCCAGCTCTCGCGCACGGCGCCTTCGATCTGCCGCCCAGCTCTCGCACATGCTGCCGCCGACCTGCCGTGCGCCGCCGCCTCCGCCCACGGCGTCGACCTGCTGCTTGTCGAGGCATCGCGGCAGTCCTGCCGCGTGCGCGCGTCCAGCTCCCGTGCATGCATCCGCCTGAGTGCAAGACGTCCGCCAGCTCTGGTGCATTCAGCTCAACTGCAGCCTGCATGTACTGCTCCCTCCTCCTTCATGCACACTCCATCATGCTTCCTTAATTAGTCAATTTTTCTTTGATTATGTCTAATCTGTTGTAAGATTGATCTCTGCTACGGTGTGCTCTGTTCTGCTTTCCTGAATAGCTCGAAATTAGATATGGCTTCTTTTAATTAAGCTTTACTTTAGCACTGCTCTGGTTTGCTTTGTTCAGTTTAGCCTCAAGTAGTCATTCGTACATGTAAAACCACCATTCATATGTGTAAAAACTGCTGAAATCATGCTACAGTGACCTAACCGTTTAATCCGTCTAGACACCGTCTAAACGGCGTCTAAACAGCCTAACGGTACACGGGCGGTGACATGCATGCTTTCAATATCTTTTAGCGTCTACCAAAATGTGGATGTCTTCTAGCTTTCAATATCTTCTTCTTTTGGGGCTAGCCATGCATGCTTGATTACGTGCCTCATTCACAAGGTTTTAGAATATTGTATCACACGAAATGTACATGCTAGCCGAGAAGACTAGAAATAATGCCAGCTTCACAGCTAGGGTAGAGAACCACCCCCCCCCCCCCCCCCCCCCCCCCCAAAACCAAACTAGCGTTGTTGACCTACTCATAGTGTGGAAGCCCAAAAGATTTAACAAGCATGGCCCAACCACTAAGCCCTTTTATCCAAACCAACTTCAACTCATCATAAGCTGATCCTTAGCGTTCTCCACTGTCGCACTTGCACATCCGGTTGCATGTTTATTGCTAGCTCGAGTTTGACTTGCATTGTGAGCTTTCCTAATGATTTTTGAACCGCGTATCCATTGCCTTCTACCTCACATTAATGAGCCAAATATGGCGGACCAATGACAGTTAGGGTTGTTCGCGTTCAATGTGGGTTGTGATGGGTAGCTAGTTGCGCTGATCCTATCATGTACACCCTATTTTTTAGATTTTGCAACAATTTAGAATTTCTCCTTATTATTTAATTAGGGTTTTATCATTTTCCCTAGGCAAAAGAATTATTTTCTAAATAAAACAAATTAATTTAGGATATAATATTTTTCATTGTTGCATTCATGTTGGAGTATTTGAAATAGGATTTGTGTGGCAAATGTATTTCCAAAAACTCGAGTAGAAATCGATATGGATTAATGTAGAAATTAGAGTAGGAAAATTGATATAGAAAAAGGTAATAGGAAAACTATCACCCGAAGTGAGACGTTTCCCTTTAGCCCATTTCATTTTTCTCTTTATCTTTTCTTCCATTCCCTCCCGCATGGGCCGGTCCTTTCGATCTTATGGCTCATCTTCCACAGCCACAATGTCGGCGTCGGCATCCTCCTGCCCCCTGAGAGCACGGACTGGGACTTTCCCCTAACCCACCATAAATTGGGCCGTCACCAGACCGGACCACGATTTATGAAAACAAACCAAACAAAACATGGGACATCAATTTCGGAAGTCCACCTGAAATTGGGTCGTAAGTGGACCAAATCATGATATATGACAAAAATAGGCGATGCCATGTCAGCAGCCATGTGGGATTTCCTCAAAAAAAAAAAAAAAAAAAGAGCAGCCATGTGGGATCGCCATCCGACGTGGCCAATGGTTATGTTTGGCTCAATTTATGACAACTTGTAAGCTTCATGATCATTGGAGTTATGGATCCCCAAGGTATGAATGTTTTGATGATTGGATGATAACTATGCATGTGACTAACATATGCTTTGAGTGTTTTATCCTTAGGTCATATGGAAGCGAGTGCGACACAAACCAACCTCTTACCTCAAGTCAAGGATGATTGATTGCCTCATCAACTCATGGACGACGGACTTGACGGAGTCGTGGTCGAGGAGATGGATCAAGGCTAAGGACATGCTAGATTCAAGCAAGTGTTGGCTTGAGTAGATTTTAGCTTGAGTCCATAGGAAAAAACGGACTATCAAGAGGGTTCGAGTTGGTACTCTTCGGTAAACACTAGTGTAGAGATCTTTGGATGCATGGTGTGTCTCTCAGGCGCTAGGGTTGCAGAGGAAGAGTGCAGGAACCAAGGAAGAAGGTGTTGAAAGCGAGGATTAATGGAGAAGATCAAGTTTAGGTAGAAGGAGAAGCCACCGTATGATACGGTGATAGTTACCGTATGATACGATGACTGCAGGAAGAGGATCAGTGAAGATCAACTCAGGAGAAGTCACAGGAAGAAGAGTCACCGTATGATGCGGTGGTATTCACTGTATGACTACAGGATGATGAAGATCAAGTTCTGGAGTTCGCTGAGGGTGTCACAGGGAGATGGTCACCGTATGGTTTCCAGAGACTTGGTAAAATGGACAAAGTCGAAGAGAAGAAGGAAGAAGAGTCACCGTATGATACGGTGATAGTCAGCGTATGATACGGTGACTATGGACAGGAAAATCCAGAGAAAGAAGAGTCTTTGGTAGAGTCACCGTATGATAGTCACCGTTGTTGGTGTTTCTTACGCACAGAGATTAATTTCAATTCCGCAAGCGCACGGAACACCGTTGTAGCATTTCACCCGGGAGTATTCCAAGATTATCGTATTTATATTTATCCACAGGAAAGCAGGCTAAGAATATCATGAGTTAACAAGGAAACATCTATTATTTATAACTTGCAAACTAGACCAAAGCAGGGATACAGATGTTTGATGTGTGTGGTACTCAGGAATAACATCCATCGATGCAGATAACAAGGAATTAGCATTTAATTCAGGAGGGCAACGAACAGAAGGTATCAATTAGCCTAGGGGTTAGCATTTAGTTTCATGATTGTCTACAAGTATTTATCTAAGCTTTCATTAAAGATACATTCAAGTGCGTCGGGGCATGGCCGCCCCCAAGACACGCAACCCGGTAACTAGGTTTAACGTGTCCTGACAACAGACCGGTTCTAGGCCCTACACAATCAACCCGAACGTGGTGGACTACAGAGACCGGTGCATCTGTCACATATACTCGCGGCTACCACATCATCCTATGGGGTTTAGGGCAATACACGCTAGAATAACTCTAAGCACCTTGCTTACAATCATCCTAGTAACTTACTCTTGGCCGAATAGCAAGCCACCCATGCATAATAAATCTATGTGAATTGTGTAAGCATATGGTGGTACAAACAACTCATGCAGATAAATCTACCATGCACAAACATGTATCCAACACAATAATTTCTCTATAATAATTACTTAAATAAATAAATATAAATTAAAAGGAAAACTAAATTAAATAAATAATAAAATAAATGTATTAAAGAAAACCTAATAAAAGAAAAGATACAAGAGAACTTTACCCAAACTCCGAAGAGAACTCCGAAACTCCGAGCGAAGCTCTCACTTCTACTCTAACTCTCATGACTAAAATACTAACCCTATTCTAAACTACACAAGTGGAATGCTTCTTCCATGAGGTATTTATAGCCTCGTCAGGACAAGAGGGTATTTATACCCAAAGGTGACTTGGCGGGGCCGCCAAGGCAGGCCGGCCGGCCCCCCTACTAGACCGGCCGGCCCTCCATTGTCTTGGATGGCCACCGCCTCCCGTGTGGGCGCTCTAGATCATCTCCCAAGGTCGGTTTCGAAATCGGTTGATGTCTGGGGGCGGTTATGGTAGAGTAAGGGCCAAGTTTAGGCCCAAACAGCCCATTCTGCAATGTCGGTTGGTCTTCCACCTTGATGGGCTCTTGGGCTAGATGTTTTGAGGTGTATGTAGCCCACTGGAGGAAGATCAGGACCAACGGAGACAATCATAGGCCGGCCGGCCTAGGGGTGTGGCTGGCCGGCCTACTGTTTTCAGCCCGACATCCAATTTTGGAATTGGCGTATCTTCTGCTCCCTAACTCCGAATTGGGTGATTCAAAAGTCCATTTTGACTATCTCGGCGAGGGCTTTGACATCGAGTGATAAAATCTCTGTTTTGAATAATTATTTTCCATATCATTCATTGTTTCTCACTTTGAGTGTTGCTGAGATTGTCGGAGCGGAGTCTTGTATAACTTGTGCTTTTGGGTATTTGCTATTTCTCCTCAAGTATAAGCACATTTACACCAATATTTCTTTGTACCTTGCAAAACAAACTTACATCCAAAACTTGTGGAACTTTATTAGTTTAATGCATAAAACATTGGTGCATGCCTTTTATTTACCAGTAAGTTGATGGTCATTTAGCGTTTTAATGACCGTCAACAACCGTATGGTTTCCAGGAGGATAGCAAAATGGAAGAGTTGCTGATGCTAGAAAGGAGCAGTCACCGTATGATACGGTGCTAGTCACTATATGATATGGTGACTAAGAGAACAATGCCTCTCACAGGAAAGTGAAGTCCCAGCTGAAGAAGGAATAGTCACTGTATGATACGGTGACCAGAGGAATTTGGGCAGAAAGTTGCAACGGCTAGTTTCGTTGGTGGAGCCTATATATAGCTGGTTGCTTGCCTCTTTGAGGTGCTCTTGGACAGTCCAAAGGAGGGGAGGTGCTGTAAAGAAGCCAAGTGAAGGAAGAAGAAGCACTTTGAGGGATTTGAGTTATCCAAGTGCTTGCGAAAAGTGACACCATATGCATCCTTTGATCTCTAGGCTAGTGAGTGCTTGAGAGGATCAACTAGAGCTGTTACTCTTAGTCCATGGCAAGACGTAGACCGGCTAGGCGTCGGTGGTGAGCTTGCCAAGGAGTGTGGAAGTCGCCGCAAGTTTGTACACGGTCTTCGGGCTTCCCGTGTGAAAGAAGCTACGTGAAGAGAGCGCCCTTTGGACTGCATCACGTGCGGATCCTTACCTTCAGAAGAGCATCCGGAGTTGCCGGTGGAACGTGCCCGCATCTTCACTCGAAGGGTGAAGAATACTCTAGAAGGGATCGCCATCGAGCGGAGGGATGGGGTCAAGACTCCGGCGGGAGTGACCCAACGTGGACTAAGGGGAGGCACCATCCTCCCGATACCACGGGAAATATCATGAGCATTTTTATCCCTTCTCCTTTACTACTTGCACTTACTTATTGTCATTATCTTGCTTGCTAGTAGTACTTGAGATTGGCTTGCTTACTTGTTGCTCTAGTTGTTTCCTTGGTGTTTCCTATGCTCTCTAGTAGCTTACTTCACATGCTTGCTTGTTCACCATATGTGTAGCTTCCTTACTAGTTGATCTAAGGACCCTTCTTAGTGTTCTTTCCGTTTAGTAGATCATCTAGTATCTTGTGCTTGATTGTGTAGCTTGTAGTATATCTTGGGTTTGCTCTTGCCTAGTGAACTAGTTATTATCCTTATGCTTGTGCTTTGCTCTTACACTAGTTCACTAGATAAAGACTCTCCTTAGTGTGCCTCCTTACATACACTAGAACTACTTGCTAGGAGTTGAGTGGGTGTTTTGTGTTAGGAGAAAAATCGATAGTGTGCACCGATTCACCCCCCCTCCCCCCTCTCGGTCACACGGTCCTTACGCAACTGAACAACCATCATTACCCTATGGTCTATGTAAAAAAGTTTATAATCACGATTGACCACTCTCGATTGGTGACGAAAACTTAAAAGGTCATAAATCGTGATTTATGACCAAAAAGGGTCACTAGAAGTGGCTGGGTGACACCTGAAAAACGTCATTAATCAGTACTAATGCACATAGCTGACAAATAGTGAAATATCATTATTACAAGCTTAACTATTCGATACATAAGGACCCTTAGGTCTAAAAGAAAAGGTACAAATTTGCAGCAATAAAGTGAAGCGTGTCTTCTATCTCCCGCAGGCGTTTTCCGGGTGGGTGCCAACCTAGTATGGAGTGTCCACATCAAAGTCATTGTCATTGAACTCCACTTTCACTTCATCGTCTGAGCAATAATATATGGCAAAAGGGGGAATATAGCACGCGTGAGTACATAGAGTACTCAGCAAGTGTGGAAAAATATAACATGTTGGCTATAACCAAAAGAGGCTTGACTCGGCTTTTATGCACTATGACAGACTAACAACCTAGGCTCAATATATAAAAGCATTCTATTTACTAGTTTGTCATTGAAGCACCCCTGTTATTACAGGAGCTTAAACACTTTATTATACCAGTCCCTGGATCAGTCGCTGGTACAATCAAGTCTTACAACAGGTGATATTACAAGTCGCGGCCTGGCAGGGGTCGATTGAGATACCAGCAGAACATAAGGAAATAAACTAAAAACACACAGAACCAGGCCCAGAAGATATATTCCAGGTCCTCCATAGCGGAAGCAACTAAGCGGTAGACTAAACCACAGGCAGCTCGGGTGCGGACGAGACCAAGCTTATTCGTCTTCCTCACCGTCGGCGTTGACGAAGTCTGGATCTTCCTCTGTAACAGCAAGCAAGAGTGAGTACAAGAGTACTTAGCAAGTCGCAACCCTTGCCCTACCAACAATGGATATATATGTATGCATTTGGCAGTAGCAAGGTAAAGGCCATATGGTTTAACATTTGCAATAAAGCAAGTTTTACACATGCAAGGGTTCAGTTTGTAAAGCGGTTTCAGCAAAAGCCTCAAATTAAGCATTATGAGGTTGGTCAAGTTTTACGTTGCCGGACACCCCGTCCACGACAACCTTCGGCGGAAGGCCGGACCTATTCTCAAAACAACTCACACATCAAGGAGATAAGTTCCCATCCCATGCTAGTTCTTTGTCACACCCAGTTTTAAGGACAAAACTGAATGCATAACTCTATGTGCGCCAGGATCAAGTTTCGCACATAAAGGGACAATAGTGAAATAAACAGTATAAGCCAGTGTCATTATTACATCGTCTCATTATATCATTATTACAATATCTGAATAAATTGTCTCAAAGGACTAAATAAACGACAGCGGAAGACTCCCAAACACACAGGCAGTCGACTGGGGGAAAGCACGCCTAGTAGTACTCCTCATCAAAGTAGTCCATCGCACCTTCATCTTCTGAGCAGCATGACAAAACATTATGGAGAATAGCAGGGGTGAGTACTTGTCGTACTCCGCAAGTGTGGGAAAGTAGATGTAATGCAAGCTTATAACAAGAAAGGCTGACATGAAGGTTAAATTGCAGAATAAGCACCTTACACCAAACTAGCATACCTATATTACTAGATGAGAACCCGATTACCCCAAAGTTATTAAATTAACTACTACAAGGTACTCCCCTTGTAGCAAACTGGGTTACCCCACCCAAACCATCCAAGTCCAACCATCCAGTCTCTAATCATGTGAGGATCCAGGCCGCTCCTGACCGTGAGCACGGCTGTCATGACAGTTTTACTTCTCTGCAGAGGTGCACAACTTTACCTACAAGGTGGTGATTTCATCATCCGTCGATGACTAAAGTCTCCATGTTGCCACTTCACACTACCGAAGGTGTGAGGCCAAGAGATCACCACATGGTCTTTCAAAGTGCTTCCCAGCCGGCAAACATCCCATGCTAAGGTTCCACCGCTGTGTGATTACGCCATCCAGACAGAAGCCCCCTCTTGCACCGTGGCTAGGATTACTCCATCCATCACCTAGGAATAAGATTACTACATCCCACTCCTCTTCCTCGAATGCCGCCAAACTGGGAAAACAACGTCCTACTTGACCAAGTCTACCATAATCAACCTTGTGCTTTGTGCTGTTGTCCTGGGTTGCCGCTCCACGAACCGGTCCTTAGCAAACTTGAGCAAGACTAACCCATACCAAAGTCTCGTGCTAACAGCATCATCATCAAACATACCACTTGCTCAAGTTACAGCATACCTAAGTTCCAGGTTGCTAAAAAGATTAACCGGTCCATGAAGATTATGTTGAAGTGAACCATTAGTCAAGATTCTTAGTCAAATTATCATCCACCCAAGATAGCAAGCTAAGCATTTCTACCCGTCCACATTATCATTAACCTCTACCGTAACCCGGCGACAAGGATAAAGTAAAGGAAGAGGGTATGACACATAGGATTCTAATTAAACGCAAATGCATGACTAGAGGGAGAAAGCAATAGGTTCAAGATGTTCAAGGACACTTGCCTGTTCCCCCTGCTGCTGGCTGATCAAACTCCAAGTCCTGAAAGTTCTCGATCGGCTCCTCTTCTAATAACGTTAACATGCAAGCACACAAGCACAAACAATAAATAACAGTACACCAGACAGTACTAACATACTACAAAAACAGTACCAAAAGATAGGGCTCGAGCCTACGATCACGTGAGCGCAAGAATCGCTTAAAACGGAGCTACGAGTAAAAAAGTTATAAGCATTTGAAGTTAAAAGGTTTATTTGAACTAAAACAGGGTCGTACAGGGACCTAATTGTAATTTTAGAAAAGTTCTGAGGACTGAAATGTAAAAAGTTAGGATAAAATATAATTTAGGAAAAGTTCAGGGGGTTTTCTGTAAAAATACAGGACCTAAACAGTATTAAATAAAAGGTTAAGGGCTTAAGTGCAAAGTTACATTTTAAAGAATTTTAGAAATTATTCTTTTACTGAAAATACTAATTATTGCGCAACGCTGACGTCATAAATCGAATCGATTTAATTTAAAATGAAAAACCCCGTGGACCGAGTCCACGGCGGCTGTGCACCGGGTCCACGGTGGTCCACGGTGAACCGGACCACCGGAGAGACCATGGCGCGGCGGCGCTTCACCGGAGCGTGCGCGGGACAGCGTTCCCGGGCTCGGAACCTCGCCGCGAGAGGCGGGGCGGCACGCGGAGACGTCGGGGAGCTCACCTGGGCTTCACGCGGGGCGGGAGACGGCTCAACGGCGGCAGTCGACGACGGGGAGAGGCGGCGGTCGTTCGGCGGCGTCGGGGGCGGTTCTCGGTGCGTCGGAGCGCGTCGCGAGCGGCGGGGAAGGGGCGGCGCGTCACGGGGAAGCGCGGCGGCGTGACGACGTCGAGGGCGGCGGCGGCGTCGCGCTTCTTCCCGAGCTCGAGGAGGCGGCGACGATGGCGGCGGCGGCTAGGGTTGACGGGGGCGGCGCGAGGCGGCGAAAACGGGCAAAGGGGTCGCGGAAGGGGGCCCGCTGCCTTTTATACGCGGAGACCGAGGCGGATCCGGCTCGGACGTCGAGAGCGGCGCGGCGTACGGACGGCGGCGCGTCTTCGGGCTGCGGCTGGGCCTGCGGGGGCTGCGCGCGGGCTGGCGGGCTGAGGCTGGCGCGCGCGGGCTGCGGGAGCTGGCGGCCTGCTGGCGTGCTGGGCTGCGGAAGAGAGAAAGGAGGCCGGCCCGATAAGGAAAAGAAAAGAAAAGAAAAAGGAAAGGGAAAAAGAAAAGAGGAAATGGGCCAAAGGAATTCGGCCCAGGAGCAGCTGCGGGGTCCTTTTTCCTTTTTCTAATTTGTTTCTCCTCTCAAAATCAAACTAAATACCGAAAACGATTTCTACACGAAGTTTAAATATATTTTCCACACAATAAATTACCTACTGCAAACTACTCCAGCATGAATGCAACAAACAATTATTTTATAGCCTAGATTAATTTATTTAATTTAGAAAATAAATCTTTGGCCTAGGAAAATGTTAACACCCTAATTAAATAAAGAGAAATTTTAATCTATTGCAAAAAGTGAAAATTAGGGTGTTACAAACCTACCCCCCTTAGGATGAATCTCGCCCTCGAGATTCGGATGGCTCGGAAAAGAAATTTGGGAACTCTGACTTCAGATCATCCTCGTTCTCCCAAGTGGCTTCTTCCTCTGAGTGGTGACTCCACTGCACTTTGCACATTCGGTACCTCTTATTCCTGGTACACTTCTCAGATGTCTCCAAAATCTTCACTGGGTACTCTTGATAGGTGAGATCTTCCCTAGCATCCAAGTCTTCCATGGGCACTTGTTCCTCTAGAACTCGTAGGCACTTCTTCAATTGGGAGACATGGAACACATCATGCACATCTGACAACTTCGCTGGCAACTCCAATTGGTAAGCAACTTCACCCATCCTTTCCAAGATCTTGAAAGGGCCAATGAAGCGGGGTGAAAGCTTGCCTCTGACCTTGAAGCGACGTAGTCCTCTCATGGGAGACACCTTCAAATAGACAAAGTCACCAACCTCAAAACTGAGATCCCTCCTTCTATTATCCGCATAGCTCTTCTGCCTGGATTGAGCAATCTTCAAATTCTCCCTAATAATCTGCACCTGTCGCTCAGCATCTCGGAGAATCTCTGGCCCAAACACTTGACTTTCACCAGTCTCATTCCAAAACAACGGTGTCCTGCACTTCCGACCATACAAAGCTTCAAAGGGAGCCATCTTCAGACTTTCTTGATAGCTGTTGTTGTAGGAGAACTCTGCATAAGGGAGGCTCTTATCCCAACTCCGGCCATACTTTAAAGCACAAGCCCTCAATATGTCCTCTAGAATCTGATTCACTCTCTTGGTTTGCCCATCGGTCTGAGGATGATATGCTGAACTGAAATTTAGCTTGGTGTCCATAGACTCATGCAACTTCTCCCAAAACCTTGAAGTAAACTGCGTGCCTCTGTCGGACACAATCTTCTTAGGTACACCATGTAGACAAACTATTCGAGACATATACAACTCTGCAAGCCTGGGCCCACTGTAAGTTGTCTTCACTGGAATGAAATGAGCCACCTTAGTCAAACGATCCACTACAACCCATATTGAATCATATCCATTCTAAGTCCTAGGCAGACCCACAATGAAATCCATACCAACTTCTTCCCATTTCCACTCAGGTACCTTCAACGGTTGTAGCAGACCAGCTGGCCTTTGATGTTCTGCTTTGACCCTCTGATAAGTGTCACACAAAGCAACATACTCAGCCACGTCTCTCTTCATGCCGTACCACCAATACTGACTCTTGAGGTCCTGGTACATCTTGGAACTTCCTGGATGAATGGAATAGGCTGAATCGTGAGCTTCTCGCAGTATCAACTCCTTGATTTCATTGTCATCAGGCACACAAAGCCTCTTCTTGTACCACAACACACCTTGTTCGTCCTCCATGAACTCTGGTGCCTTGCCCTTCCTAATTTGTTGCTTGATCTCTGCTATCTTCTCATCCTTCAGCTGGCCCTTCTTGATGTCTTGCTCTAGGGTGGAATCCACTTCCATTGCAACCACTTCGGTGTTAGATACCCATCCTAGGTTGAGCCTTTCAAACTCTCTGCACAACTCAGACGGTAGCTCCCGAACAGATAGCATATTTAGATGAGATCTCTGACTTAGAGCATCGGCAACTACATTGGCCTTCCCTGGGTGATAGTTGATTCCCAAATCATAGTCCTTTATGAGTTCCAACCATCTGCGCTGCCTGAGGTTCAAATCTGGCTGAGTGAATATGTACTTCAAGCTCTTGTGATCAGAGTAGATCTCACATCGCTTGCCGATATGGTAGTGCCTCCAAATCTTGAGCGCGTGAACCACCGCTGCTAATTCCAAATCATGAGTCGGGTACCCCAATTCATGCTTCCTCAACTGCCTTGAAGCATAAGCAACCACATGACCTTCCTGCATCAGTACACATCCCAATCCCTGACCTGAAGCATCACAATAGACTGAGAAAGGCTTCTCCATATCTGGCATAGTCAACACTGGCGCTGAGGTAAGTCTGGTCTTCAACTCTTGGAAACTAGCTTCTTGCTTCGCTGTCCACTTGAAGGCTACACCCTTCCCTAGCAACTCTGTCAATGGCTTGAATATCTTAGAGAATCCTTCAATGAACCTCCTGTAGTACCCTGCCAAACCCAAGAAGCTTTTGATGTCGGTGACACATTGAGGTGTCTTCCAACTCAAGACATCCTTCACCTTGCCTGGGTCAACTGAGATTCCACCTTCAGAGATGACATGACCAAGAAATGAGACCTCCTTCAACCAGAACTCGCACTTGCTGAGCTTTGCATACAATTGATTCTCTCTAAGCTTCTGCAGAACCAAGCGAAGATGCTCCTCATGCTCTTGCTCGTTCTTCGAGAATATCAGAATATCATCAATGAAAACCACCACAAACTTATCCAGATATTCCATGAAAACCTTATTCATCAAATACATGAAGTAGGCAGGGGCATTGGTCAAACCAAAGGACATAACAGTATACTCATATAAGCCATACCGATTAATGAAGGCAGTTTTGGGAATGTCACTTGCCTTGATCTTCAACTAATGATAGCCAGATCGAAGGTCAATCTTAGAGAAGACACAAGCTCCCTTAAGCTGATCAAACAAGTCATCAATTCTGGGCAATGGATACTTGTTCTTGATGGTCACTTCATTAAGAGCTCTATAGTCCACACACATCCTCTGAGTACCATCCTTCTTAGGAACAAAGATAACAGGGGCTCCCCAAGGTGATGCACTAGGACGAATATAACCTTTATCTAGTAATTCTTGTAATTGCTCCTTAAGTTCAGCTAGTTGATTAGCAGCCATTCTATAAGGTCTCTTAAATATAGGAGCAGTACCAGGAAGCAATTCAATAACAAACTCAATTTCACGGTCTGGTGGCATACCTGGCAACTCCTCTAGGAAGACATCTGGGAACTCACTGACAATTCTGATCTTCTCAACAGATCCGGCATCAAGCTGATTCAACACAATGCGGTTGGTTGCCCCTTTGCTAGTGATGAGTGGTTCTGCAACATACTCCACTTGCTCTCCATTGCTAGCTGTCAGTGTCACTGCCTTCTTAGCACAATCTATGAGTCCCTTATGCTTGCTCATCCAGTCCATACCAAGAATGATATCAATCCCCTTAGATTCCAGAACTATAAGGTTTGCCAAGAAGTCTACCCCCCTTATATTAAGGTTTAACTTAGGACAAACAGATCTAGCACTCATCCCTCCCCCAGGTGAACTAACAAGCATCCTATTCTTAAGCATGGTTATGGGCAAGTTGTGTTTATCAACATAAGCAGCAGATATGAATGAATGGGATGCTCCAGAATCAAATAACACAATTGCATTGCGATCGTTGGCGAGAAACATACCGAGAACAACATCTGGAGCCTCCTGAGCATCCTCCAAAGCCACGTGGTTGACACGAGCTTGGGTCTGATTCTGTCTAGCTGGTGTTGGAGCTTGGTTGCCATTGCGGTTTGGTGCTGGAGTTGCACCCTGGTTTGGGATCTGAGCCGGACGTCTCTGAGGCCACCTATTAGCAAAGTGTCCAGTCTCACCACACTGAAAGCACGGTCCTCCATTAGCAGGATTCTGTCCAAGGTTGGGCCTTTGAGAGGGCTGGGGTGCGCAGCGAGGTGTCTGAGAGTTGGGACGCTGACCCTGGCGCTGAGGGGTTTGATATGCCTGCCCAGTAGGCTGAGTCCTCTGCTGGCTGTTCTGCTGTGGAGGGCGGTACGCAGGTCCAGCCGACGAAGAACCAAAGCGAGGCCTTGTGTTGCTGCTCCCCTGCTGACTCTGACGCTCCAGCTTGCGCTTCTTCTCCATGTTGTTCCTCCTATTCTCCAGGACAAGTGCAGCATCAACCATAGCCTGGAAATTCTGGAACCCACGAGCTTCAAGTGCATAGGCAAGTCCATCGTTCAGACCCTCCAGAAAGCAATCCCTCTTCTTCTCATCATTGTCAACCTCACCTGGGGCATACCTGGACAGCTGGGTGAAGCGGGTGAGGTATTCACTAACAGACATGGAGCCCTGCTTCAGATTCTGGAACTCCTTCTTCTTCAGCTTCATCACTCCCTGAGGCACATGGTGAGCCTGAAGCTGTTCTTGAACTCCTGCCAGTTGATACTGTCTGGCTCCTCATGAGCATCCACATAAGCATCCCACCAATCAGCAGCGGGACCCACAAGCTGGTGAGAGGCATATAGGACCTTCTCTCTGTTGTTGCACTGGACCACCTGCAGCTTCTTCTCAACAGTCTTCAGCCAGTCATCAGCATCCATAGGATCCACAGAGTGTGAAAAGGTCGGAGGCTTGGTCCTCTGGAACTCTCCAAGCTTGTCCCTAGGAGGTGGTGGTGGCGCCTGGTGCTGGGGTTGCGGCTGCTGCTGCATGTTGATCATGTTCTGCGGCATGGTCTGGATGAGCTGAGTCTGCGCGGCCAAAAACTGCTCCAACGTGACTGCTGCTGGAACATTGTTGTTGTTGGAAGCACTTCCCCTAGCCATCTGATAAGAGGAAGAGATAAGATGAGCATGGTTTGGTGGATAGGGCAGCATCAAAAGGTAGGACAGACTATCAAGGCATAAAGAAAATATGTGATTGAACAAGAACATGATGCAAGGCATAGATAACCATAGGGAAAGGTAATGATCAAGGTGAAAGACTAGCTGGACACAAGGAAATTTCGGCAGGAACATGGTGGAAATATGCAAGATAACAAGGTGATAGATAGATATATCAATATAAAGGAACAGGATATTGATAATGAATCAAGAACAATAAATAGATATTGCAGAACTAACAACATTCCACAATGATTCATGACCGCAAATAGATATGACATAGCCAAGATATAGAATAGCTCACAATAAGACAAATGATACAAAGATCTCAAGGTAATATAGAAAGGTAAAGATTAACTAACCCAAAGATTAAAACCCAAGTATTAAGTCTCTAAACTTTAACTATATTAAAGATGTGTCTGTATGACAAGTCTTACATCACATCACACTCAACCAAAGATCCAAATCAAGCATAGCACACCACTCACAAAATAGTAGCACAAAACCCACACACGAAGCAAAGGACGCATTAAGTATTACTATTACAAGAGTTTGACTCAAAATGCTGAACAAAGCTAATCGACCTCACAACTCTAAGTGGAAAAGCTAAAACTCTAGATCTCATCCTCCTCCTCCTGACGGCGAAGCTCCTTGCGGCTGGGAGAACGTGGAGGCACTTGAACAGGTGGTGGCGCCTCCAATGGCTCATCCTCTAATGCCTCTCCTGCTTGGACTTCCTTCAGCTGCCTGTTCTCTTCTTTGAGTTCCTCAATCAAGTCATCTCTGTCAGCAAGGTTATCCAGAACACTGTTGAGACACCTTTTCAGGTTCCTAACATAGCGAACAGTCTCCCTGAGGCGTAAGCTGTCCTCATCTCTAGGACTATCCACTAACTCGTGCAAACTCCCACTAGGACGGTGTGCGAAGTACTTGAATTGAGAGTGCCTCATCGCTGCTTCTTCATGGCTGAGTACTGAAAGAGCCTGGCGTGCTGCATCCTGTATCCCATCCTCAAAGGTAGACCTGGACGCCGGGGCTTCATGAGTGCGGCGAACCTTCCGAATCCCGTCCGGAGAAGGCTTCTCAAACATGTTCACACGAACACTCCAGCTGTAGGTGCCATCCATTTCAGGTGTCCTGATCCCAATGTACTCAGCACGCTCATAGTAGCCAAAACATCGCTGAACCTCCCATAGCTTGTTGGGGAAGTAGTAACCGTCGCCATTACTGTAGCACTCCAGTGGTGGCTGATCCATCCATTCCCGCAAAGGAACTGGTGGTGGTGGAACCAGAACACGCTTGCGAGCAGTGAGCTTCGTACGCGCCATCACTAAAATTTGGAACAAGAAGAGTATCAGTAAAACAAAACTTTGTAGTAAAAGAGTAGAGTGGTAGTAAAGCAAGGAGTAGGAGAGAAAACAAGGAACAGTAGTAGAGCAAGGATAAAGAAAAAGTGCAGCAAGGTAAAGTATAAGTAAACAACAAGAATGTTTTCAATATAGGAGAATTTTAGAAGCATAAACGAAGATCAACAATAAAGAGCTAATAGTTTTTATGAAAGTAGGTTTTAATATAAGAAAATAACCTTAGAAACGACCATTCTAACTAGGCTTGCGTCCTACAGTCAACACGGCTCTGAATATCACTTTGTCACACCCAGTTTTAAGGACAAAACTGAATGCATAACTCTATGTGCGCCAGGATCAAGTTTCGCACATAAAGGGACAATAGTGAAATAAACAGTATAAGCCAGTGTCATTATTACATCGTCTCATTGTATCATTATTACAATATCTGAATAAATTGTCTCAAAGGACTAAATAAACAACAGCGGAAGACTCCCAAACACACAGGCAGTCGACTGGGGGAAAGCACGCCTAGTAGTACTCCTCATCAAAGTAGTCCATCGCACCTTCATCTTCTGAGCAGCATGACAAAACATTGTGGGGAATAGCAAGGGTGAGTACTTGTCGTACTCCGCAAGTGTGGGAAAGTAAATGTAATGCAAGCTTATAACAAGAAAGGCTGACATGAAGGTTAAATTACAGAATAAGCACCCTACACCAAACTAGCATACCTATATTACTAGGTGAGAACCCGATTACCCCAAAGTTATTAAATTAACTACTACAAGGTACTCCCCTTGTAGCAAACTGGGTTACCCCACCCAAACCATCCAAGTCCAACCATCCAGTCTCTAATCATGTGAGGATCCAGGCCGCTCCTGACCGTGAGCACGGCTGTCATGACAGTTTTACTTCTCTGCAGAGGTGCACAACTTTACCCACAAGGTGGTGATTTCATCATCCGTCGATGACTAAAGTCTCCATGTTGCCACTTCACACTACCGAAGGTGTGAGGCCAAGAGATCACCACATGGTCTTTCAAAGTGCTTCCCAGCCGGCAAACATCCCATGCTAAGGTTCCACCGCTGTGGGATTACGCCATCCAGACAGAAGTCCCCCTCTGCTAGGATTACTCCATCCATCACCTAGGAATGAGATTACTCCATCCCACTCCTCTTCCTCGAATGCCGCCAAACTGGGAAAACAACATCCTACTTGACCAAGTCTACCATAATCGACTTTGTGCTTTGTGCTGTTGTCCTGGTGTTGACGGTCGTTACGGACCAATTTCGACCGTCAACTAGCTCAATAAATAAGAAGGATTGGACATTCTTTACACGTATTTTATTTAAGAATAATCTATTTCCACATGTACCTCTAGATTTTAGTGTGCAGGTGGAATAAGGGAGAAATCCAGGTGAAACCATGCCCCAAGGCGAGGAAACAACACTTTTACAAACTCGACGTTCGCCGCGGGAATACAACTCCAAGATAAAAAGCCAAATATCGTCAAAGTCCAACACAACCAGGGCCTAATGCACCTGGACCAGAGAATAAGACCCAGAGGGGGAGCCACCTGCCAAAGCCCAGCCCAGGAGGGGCCAGGCACAGGTCGGCCGACCCCCCCTGGCCAGGTCGGCCGACCTGGCAGGGTGGCCCCCTGGGTCCCACTTTCTGTGGCGGTTTGTTACCGACCTCTGGAGGTCGGTTCCCCCTACATTAAATGCCACCGACCTCGGGAACCGCCTCAAAGTTGCCGACCTTCAAGGACTATATAAGGAGGGGTACCCCCCTCCTTCCAAGACACACAATACACAAGGATCATTCCCTCCTCCTCACACTAGAGCTAGAGGCAATTCTAGGTAGTGCTAGGCTGAGTAGTGGGCTGCCCTATTGCTCCCAAAGTCTTGTGAAGAATTGGGTAGCGCTCTTGTATCCTTTTTCTCTCTTTGTAAGACTTGTTATTTAATCTATGGAATACAAGTATTCATATAGTTGTTATGAGCTTGCTAGTTCTATCATGATCTTGTATGATCGTTCGTTGTTCGTTCATGCTCGTTCATCGTTCGTTCTTCGTTCGTTCATACTCGATCATCGATTATTCTTGAACTTGCTTAATCGTTCATCGTTCGTTGCTCGTTCTTGAGCGACGAACGCTATGCATGACTTAGTGCTAGCTTTGATCCCTTTGTCTAGTTTATGCTAGTTAGGCTAGTTGTTCTCTTGTTTAGGCATCGGGCTCATTGTCCTGCAAAGGTGCTCTAGATTTATCACCCCGTCGATCCGAAGGGTTGGGGGTGCCTCGAGGGATCTAGAGTCGTGGTTAGTAACGCCGGCATGGTGCCGGGGTAGTCTATCCACCCTTGGGTATGTGCGTGTCCCACGGTTTGTAGAGGTAGGTGGCAGGAAGTGACAGCCCTGTCCATCCAAAGGAACCCTCCACGTTCGGGCACGGCATAGGAGTACGTAAATAGGCCGGAGTCGCGAGGCAGACCTTGCGTATGCCGGATCTCCCGATGTTGCCTAGGCATTAGACGCTTGCTTGTGCTTGCATGACGCTAGATGATAGGTAGAGGTTGTGCACGCTATATGAATGTTGTACCTTTGGAGTAGTAGCTCGCTAGTCTAACTTAGCATTGCTTAGGATTGTCTCTCGCCTTTTATTAGAGAGAGTGGAATGCCTTCGTGTGTGTCACACTATCCTTATTATTATAAACCTTACCCCTGCATTGGAATGTGGTTATATCATCTATCATTTGTAACACCATGAACATAAGTACTCTTGTCAACCATGTCTTCCTTTGGGAAAATATAAATACGATACCCTGGAATACTCTCGGGTGAAATGCTACAACGGGTTATCCGTCCGCTTGCGGATATTCTATTTTATCATGACAAACCTTATAATTCATATTCTAGTACTTGTTACTAGTTGTGGATTATTTGGTTAAATAGTGCAAGTGAACAATTCCATAACCCCCGGCGTCTCCCCGCGGTCGCGTGTTTTCCGCGTGACCGTAAGAGACGCCAACAAGCATTTCTGGCGCCGTTGCCGGGGAAGACATTGGTTAACAAGAATACAATGATTGTTCATGATTACACTTGATGTGGTTTAACCATTGCCCATGCAGGCTAACCTTGATCTGTTTTCTCTTTGATGTGAAAACAGGATAGTGTATGCGTGGATTCGACTTGCCGCAAAACTTCGTTGACAATCCCGAGTCACTTGTGAGGAAGACTCGACCTCGCGTCGTCGTCTCCCCTCAAGTACTCGCGACAAGTGAACCCGCATCTTCCGCACCATCTACGTCAAACGTCATGGCTGAAAAGACCCTTCGTGATTACTCCGCGCCCACCGTCGCCAATGTGCCCATTGGACCCAACGTCGACGTTGGTGACGCCGGACTTAACATAAGGTCCAGCCTCATCACTATGGTGCAAGCCATACCCTTTTGTGGGAAGGCTTCCGAGGACGCCAACTCTCATCTCCAACAATTCCTAGAAATATGCAACACGTCAGGCACGGGAGAAGGCAATCAAGATGCTATCAAGCTCCGTTTGTTTCCGCTCTCCCTCCTTGGGAAAGCGAAACAATGGTTCTATGCAAACCGCGCCAATATTGACACTTGGGACAAATGTTCTACGGCGTTCCTCGCTAAGTTCTTCCCGATGGGCAAAACCAATGCTCTTCGTGGAAGAATTGCAAGCTTCCAGCAAGCAACAAATGAATCCATACCCGAGGCATGGGAAAGGCTCCAAGAATACACATCTGCCTGCCCACACCATGGGATGGAAGAATGGCTCATTCTTCAACACTTTTACAACGGGTTAACACCAACAGCCCGTGGACATATGGATGCCGCTGCTGGAGGAGCCTTCTTCTCCAAAACCGTTACTCAAGCAAAAGATCTTATAGAGAAGATGGTCTCCAATCAAGGGTGGAGCGATGATCGACTCCAAACACGCTCAAAAGGCATCCACCCTGTCAAGGAAGTGGACATGTTGTCCGCCAAACTTGACCTTCTCATGAAGCGTTTGGATGAACACACTTCAAGTGGTAGTGTTCGTGCATTGGACTCACACATGACGTGTGAGGAATGCGGGGATACGGGCCATATGGGGAAGAATTGCCGCCACACCCAAGAAGATGCGTTCTACATAAACAACAACAACGGGTATCGTCCAAACGGAGGTCAAGGATATAATCAAAATCAAAATAGAGGTAACAATTTTTCTGGTTTTTACAATAATCAGCCCTCTTTGAAAGATTTGGTTCTTGGCCAAGCTAAAATTAATGAATCAATCAACAAAAAGCTTGCTGCCAACGATAAAGTTTTAGAAAATATAAATTCACAGCTAGAAGGTTTTTCTTCCGCTTTCAAAAATCAGCTGAGTTTTAACAAAATGATAGAAACCCAACTTGCTCAGCTTGCTGCTCTTGTTCCTACCTCTAATTCTGGGAAGATCCCGGGGCAACCCGAGTCTTCTTTAGAAAATGTTAATGCGGTTACCACGAGGGGAGGAAAATCCACTCGGGACCCGCCATATCCTAACCATGCAGGTAACAAGGACAGGGTTGAACAAGAAGAAGAAGGACCCTTCTATCATCCAGAAAAAGAATGATGAACCAAAGGCAACCACTGGGAAAGAGGCACTAGAATTCCAAGACACTAGTTTCATGCCATTCCCACACAGAAATAAGAAGCCGAAGGTGGATGAACAATTTGATCGTTTTGTGGAAGTCATCCAAAAGATTCATGTCAATGTGCCTTTGATGGACATGGTACAAGTGCCCACATATGCACGTTACCTCAAAGACATCCTCAATAACAAGCGACCACTGCCCAAGACAGAGATGGTCAAGCTCACCGAAGAGTGTAGCGCGGCTATACTCAATCGGCTTCCAGAAAAGAAGAAAGACCCTGGTTGCCCCACCATATCGTGCTCCATTGGGGCACATCACTTCGAACACGCCTTATGTGATCTTGCGGCAAGCGTCAGCGTTATGCCCAAAGAAGTCTTCGATCGATTGAGCTACACGGAGTTAACTCCTACACCAATGAGGCTACAACTAGCGGACTCATCAGTCCGCTACCCCGCGGGAATAGCCGAAGACATTCCGGTGAAAATCCGTGGCAACTTCATTCCGGTGGACTTTGTGGTGCTAGAAATGGACATTGATAAGGAGACGCCCCTCATCTTGGGACGTCCCTTTCTTAGCACCGCAAAGGCCCAAATCGATGTTGGAGTTGGAGAAATCCGCCTCTACATCAATGGGAAGGAGGAAAAGTTCGAGTTTCAACCCCGAAAAGAACAATGCTCGATGATCAAGATCAAGTATGGGCCAAACCCCTCAAACATCAAAGAAGTTGAAGTGACCCCAAGAAAGACGGATAGTCTCATTGCTCTTTGGAAGCAAATTGACAAACGTGAGAACCCGTCATGGTACCAACCCAAGAAGCCCGCAACAACAAGGCCGGGGTTATGGGTCAAGAAATCGACCCCTCAAATTGAGAAGCCACCAACACAACCCAAGATCAAACAAATGTGGCAAGTAAAGAAGGTGCAGCCATCTTCATCCTCTTCTCCAAGGACGGGGCCGGCACCTCAAGAATGAAACGCATGGAGAAGTCCTTGCTCGCCGGACTTAAAACGGCGAAGCCCTGGACCGACAGGATAATCGGCGTTATCATTTTCTCTTCATTTCTTTTTGATTTCTTTTCAAAATTTTATACACTTTTCCAAAAATCACCATTTGCATTTTTCCAAACCACTTTGCATTTTATTCTTCCCTCACAAAGTTTTATTTGGATTTTCTTTTCTTTTTCCGCCAGCATATTCGCTTTCGTCTCGCCATGCATACAAAAATTAATCTCCAAAAAATATTTGGTTCTTCAAAACTTTTTCACTCTTTTGTGCAAGGTTTTGGAGTACCTCTGTACCACTACAATAAATTTTCCACATGTTGGGAATTTTTCCGATACTTTTTCTCTTCTAGTTTCAATTTTTCCGAAAACCATTTGAATTTCGAGGCATGATTTTATTTGGAAATCTTTCTGAGCAATATTTCCGAGGATTTACTGGACATAGCAACCATGGTCAATCACCATTTGGCCGTTGGGGCTGTGGGCCAAGAGGGAGGCAAGTGGGCCCCACAGGGGGTCGGCCGACCCCACCAGGACAGGTCGGCCGACCTGGGGTAGCCGTTGCTGCCCCCCTGTTTTTTCCCAACGGTCATATTCCCCCTCCAACGTTCAAAAACGTCTACATTTCGTGCTATAAGTTGGAGTGACCGGCCAGAGGCTCTCTCCCCCTCACACACACTCATTTTCACTCCTCATTCACTTCATTCTCTTGCTCACAAGACTCTCCATTGCTCTCACTTTGTGTTTGCCTCAAAGTTCTGCAGAAAAACTTCTCTCCTAGTGTTTTCTCAGTTTGTGTTTTGTTTTTGGTTTGCTCGATTTCCCGAGTTGCGATTTTCTTGCTCACAAGAACAACCGACGGTTTTGCCGATTGAATTTTTTCTAACATAACCCGTTCGGAGCTATTGTTCTTGTGTTCTTGCTCTCCTTGTGTGCAGCCATGACCGGTGCCAAGAAGCTGTACGGAGCGTTGAAGAGGTCCCTAAGTTCAAAATCAAGTCCAAGCTCTTCACGCCGAAGCACTCGCTCACGCCCCGCGGTCGAGCCACCGCCAAGTCCACCACATGAAGCCGAGGAAGAAGAGCAAGAGGGCAACATCGAGCATCGTCTCCTCGTCGACACCGACCTTGACTTGGTGGGCGAGTACGAGACGAACGCCTACGCGCTTCTTCAAAACCGTATCTTTGCTCCTACGCGAGCATTTGACACGGGGCTGCTACAAAAGACTGGTATGGATGCTGAATTTTCTCGAGTATTCAAAGCTATAGGGTGGAGACATTTTGCTAGTGTAGATGAGCCGGGTTCCCGCTTGCTTACACTTCAGTTTTTATGCACCCTACGAGAGGTAGATGAGGGTATTACTTTTCGGTTTTTCCGGGAAGATTATCGTTTGAAATGGAAAGACCTTAGCTTACTTCTCGGCTTTGATTCTCGCTGCAATGTTGATGTTGATAATGCCCTTCCTGATTTTTCAAAGCTTGCATTTTGGGAAAGGATTACGGGTTTTTCAACTTGTGTGCAGCCTAGAACTAATCACATCCATCACCCTACTTTGCGCTTTTTGCACATGTGGATTGGCATCACTCTTTTTCCTAGAAGTGATATTAGAATTGTGCGCGAAGATGATATGAAAATTCTTTATGCTATGGTTGAAAAGATTAAGATTTCTCCTGTCCAATACTTGATTCATCATTGGTTAGAAAATTTTGGGATGATGGGACCAATTGAATGCACCTCGTTAATTACACGTATTGCTGCGGGAGTGGGTGCCTTGCATGATGCTAATGTTGAATATATTTCTACGCCCCGCATTACTCATAAACGAGGATTATCTTATTCGTGGTCATACACTTAAGCATGGTCCAAATGATTCCCTCATATTTTATTTTGTCGGGTATACAAACGAGTTTCGGTTACCTAACCCGGATCTTCGCTTGTATACTTGCAAAAATCTAACCATTGAGCTCCAAGAAATGGAGAGTGCGCGCAGGAGTATTTCTTCTCGCAGGAGGACGCGCAGGTCGGAGCAGCCATCAAGTTCCGAGGCACCCACACCGCAGCCCACTGGCTCATGGCGGCCCGGGGTATGGTCACACCGGGTATTTTCCCGGTGCGTACTCAGCCCCGCCACCGCACATGGCCGGGGGCTCGGCGTGGCAAACCTCGGGGCATGACCCAAGGATGTTCACTTCGCAACAACAATGGGAGGAACACTCCTCCGACTCTGGTGCAACTCAAGGTTTCCACCTTGAGCAAGCGATGAACGACCTCTCCGAGCAAATGGGAAGGCTCGAGACCACGGCAGGAGACATCAACTACACGCTGAATCAACACATCCTGCAAACCCATCAGTGGCAAGAACGCACCGACACCCAGCTCACCAACCTCACCAACATGACGGAGTGGGGACAAGCCGATCTTTCGGCTTACTTTCGCCACATGGGGTTCGATCCACGAAACCCATAAGCAAGAACAAGCTTGGGGGGGAGACACCATGCCCCCCGCTAAGGTATCATGTATCGCAACTTGTATCCTTTTCCTTTCATTTTTTTTGCTTGTTCCTGCTTCTCATATGAAAAACAAAATAAAAATATCAAAACTAAAAAGAACAAAAATAATTAGTGTAGGTTCTTTTTATGTGCTGTAAAAGTGTTTCTTTTCCTTCTATGTTGAGATGATGAATAGTTGCTCTGCCGTATTTCTCTCTTGTGCCTAGTTTATAACTTAGTACTCTCCAAGTTTTGAGTTTGTTGGCTGAAAAATACTTGCTTAGAACCTGAAACTTGTGGGTAGCATACGCTTGCACTGAACCTAAGTTGTTGTGAGAGATGATATGGTAAAAAGAGCTGATGCAATCTTGTTCCAAGTTAAGCTTGAAAACTCCGGAGATTTTGTTTTCGAAAATCATAAAAATTATAAGTTCCTCAGTGATGATAAATTCCTACCAAAGCCATATGTAGTACTTAATGAAAAATCTTACATATGCTGCTTGTCATTTCATTGAGCTTTATCAAAATTGTGTGACCCTAGTGAGATGCTCTCCATACTCTCATGATCAAGATCACGTACACATTCCACCTCATATGCTAAACTTCTACACCGGAAGTTAGCAACATGTCATACCATCCACCAAAATAAAGGCACTCCTCACAATTTATCACCTCTCTTGAAGTATCAAAATTAGGCATGGCTATGCAAAAGAAAGAAAGAAAATAAAGCTCACAGAAGATGAGCATGAAAAAGAAAATTTATCTGCTCTCATCTTGAGCATGGAAAAAGAAAGAAGAAAAAATAGCCATGCCCCAAAATATAAAATAAAGAGAGGTGAACAAAAAGAGGAGTAGTCACATACACCACCACCATCCACTCACACACTTGCACATCTAGATCTTTGATTGTATGGCTTGCTATCTCCGTGGATCCACTCTTTTGGTTTTGCAAAATATGAATGCAAGTATGCCTCTCTTCATATCCTACCTTGAGCTCCACAAAAGCCTATTAGATGTAGGATGAGGCAACACACATGCCTTGGTGAGGAATGAAAACACCACTTAAGCGACTCGAGAGTATCACTTGAGGAACTTGGTTTTATTTTTGAAAATCTTTTTGAAAACCTCCGGAGAATAAAAGCAAGACAAGGAATGAGAAAACAAATGCTCGTACACCGTTCTCTCTCTCAACCGCCCAAGGTGAAGTATAAAGCAAAAGCCCCATAAGGACTAAGGGAAAAGGGTGAGTTACCTTGGTCAACTTATTCAACTCAAGGATGAGTATCTTTGTTACACACTTGGTACCTTTGAGAAGTAGGCATTGTAGCAACTCCTGATCAACAACCTAAAGTCCTACTTCTTGCTCGGGACGAGCAAAGGGTAAGCTTGGGGGAGTTGTTGACGGTCGTTACGGACCAATTTCGACCGTCAACTAGCTCAATAAATAAGAAGGATTGGACATTCTTGACACGCATTATATTTAAGAATAATCTATTTCCACATGTACCTCTAGATTTTAGTGTGCAGGTGGAATAAGGGAGAAATCCAGGTGAAACCATGCCCCAAGGCGACGAAACAACACTTTTACAAACTCGACGTTCGCCGCGGGAATACAACTCCAAGATAAAAGGCCAAATATCGTCAAAGTCCAACACAACCAAGGCCTAATGCACCTGGACCAAAGAATAAGACCCAGAGGGGGAGCCACCTGCCAAAGCCCAGCCCAGGAGGGGCCAGGCACAGGTCGGCCGACCCCCCCTGGCCAGGTCGGCCGACCTGGCAGGGTGGCCCCCTGGGTCCCACTTTCTGTGGCGGTTTGTTACCGACCTCTGGAGGTCGGTTCCCCCTACATTAAATGCCACCGACCTCGGGAACCGCCTCAAAGTTGCCGACCTTCAAGGACTATATAAGGAGGGGTACCCCCCTCCTTCCAAGACACACAATACACAAGGACCATTCCCTCCTCCTCACACTAGAGCTAGAGGCAATTCTAGGTAGTGCTAGGCTGAGTAGTGGGCTGCCCTATTGCTCCCAAAGTCTTATGGAGAATTGGGTAGCGCTCTTGTATCCTTTTTCTCTCTTTATAAGACTTGTGATTTAATCTATGGAATACAAGTATTCATATAGTTGTTATGAGCTTGCTAGTTCTACCATGATCTTGTATGATCGTTCGTTGTTCGTTCATGCTCGTTCATCGTTCGTTCTTCGTTCGTTCATACTCGATCATCGATTATTCTTGAACTTGCTTAATCGTTCATCTTTCGTCGCTCGTTCTTGAGCGACGAACGCCTATGCATGACTTAGTGCTAGCTTTGATCCCTTTGTCTAGTTTATGCTAGTTAGGCTAGTTGTTCTTCTGTTTAGGCATCGGGCTCATTGTCCTGCAAAGGTGCTCTAGATTTATCACCCCGTCGATCCGAAGGGTTGGGGGTGCCTCGAGGGATCTAGAGTCGTGGTTAGTAACGCCGGCATGGTGCCGGGGTAGTCTATCCAGCTTTGGGTATGTGCGTGTCCCACGGTTTGTAGAGGTAGGTGGCAGGAAGTGACAGCCCTGTCCATCCAAAGGAACCCTCCACGTTCGGGCACGGCATAGGAGTACGTAAATAGGCCGGAGTCGCAAGGCAGACCTTGCGTATGCCGGATCTCCCGATGTTGCCTAGGCATTAGACGCTTGCTTGTGCTTGCATGACGCTAGATGATAGGTAGAGGTTATGCACGCTATATGAATGTTGTACCTTTGGAGTAGTAGCTCGCTAGTCTAACTTAGCATTGCTTAGGATTGTCTCTCGCCTTTTATTAGAGAGAGTGGAATGCCTTCGTGTGTGTCACACTATCCTCTATTATTAAACCTTACCCCTGCATGGGAATGTGGTTATATCATCTATCATTTGTAACACCATGAACATAAGTACTCTTGTCAACCATGTCTTCCTTTGGGAAAATATAAATACGATACCCTGGAATACTCTCGGGTGAAATGCTACAACGGGTTATCCGTCCGCTTGCGGATATTCTATTTTATCATGACAAACCTTATAATTCATATCTAGTACTTGTTACTAGTTGTGGGTTATTTGGTTAAATAGTGCAAGTGAACAATTCCATAACCCCGGCGTCTCCCCGCGGTCGCGTGTTTTCCGCGTGACCGTAAGAGACGCCAACACTTGGGTTGCCGCTCCACGAACCGGTCCTTAGCAAACTTGAGCAAGACTAACCCATACCAAAGTCTCGTGCTAACAGCACCATCATCAAACATACCACTTGCTCAAGTTACAGCATACCTAAGTTCCAGGTTGCTAGAAAGATTAACCGGTCCATGAAGATTATGTTGAAGTGAACCATTAGTCAAGATTCTTAGTCAAATTATCATCCACCCAAGACAGCAAGCTAAGCATTTCTACCCGTCCACATTATCATTAACCTCTACCATAACCCGGCGACAAGGATAAAGTAAAGGAACACGGTATGACACATGGGATTCCAATTAAACGCAAATGCATGACTACAGGGAGAAAGCAATAGGTTCAAGATGTTCAAGGACACTTGCCTGTTCCCCCTGCTGCTGGATGATCAAACTCCAAGTCCTGAAAGTTCTCGATCGGCTCCTCTTCTAAAAACGTTAACATGCAAGCACACAAGCACAAACAATAAATAACAGCACACCAGACAGTACTAACTGTTGACGGTCCTTAAGTACCACTTTTGACCGTCAAATACCTGCACAAATGGAATCAAAGTAAACACCAAACATAGTGGTAGGAGTTTATTACTAATGAATTCCACGAGTGTTAGTGAATTTGTGAGTGCAGGTGCATTTCATATGAAAACGGGGAAAGCGAGGCACAAATCATGGACTTCACAATCATAGTATTTTCCCCGGAATAAAGATATCTTCCCAGAGCACAAAATCAAGATAAATATCAAGAAGATATGAATCAAGATCATATCCTGGAGATCCTCAATAAAGGGAAAGAGATATGGATCCTCAATCAATGCCAAATCATATCAAATCATATCAAGGGTACATATCAGAATCATATCAGAGGCAATCCACCAGAATCAAATCAAGAATATTCCAGAGGATATGCCAGAGAAGATGGAAAGCAAGAGGAAGAGATGGCAGGTCGGCCGACCCCAAAAGGCAGGTCGGCCGACCCTATATTGAGGCCTTTATGGCTCATCTTTTTATGGAAGTTTCCCACCGCCTTCCTAAGGTCGGTTCCACCTGCAATTAATGCCCATAGGCAGTGGAAGGCCCCCAAACCGACCTACTCAAGCCTATAAATAGAGGGGTACCCCCTCCCCTCCAGGACACACAAGAAGGAGAGCCTCATTCCACTCCCAAGGGCCTAGAGCCCCTTGTATACTAGTAGAGTAGGGAGAGAGTAGGGTAGAGGAGAAGGGTAGTCCTCCCTTTGTGAGGACTTAGCCCCAATCTTGTATCTTTGAGAATACTTCTTTATAATAGTCATTGTTCGTCGTTCGTTCATCGCTCGTTCGTCGTTCGTTCATCGTTCGTCGTTCGTTCATCGTTCGTTCATCTTTATCATAAGTAAGTATTCTTGATCTCCTATTGGATTGTGTACTTAGTATTTAGATTAAGTTCTTCCTTTACTTGTTTACGGGATCATCGCTCCGCAAGGAGTGCTCTAGTCTTCCAAATTGGTACCAGATCGAGACTAGAGTAGTAATCAACGGCATAGACGTGGTGTCTAGGCTAGAGGTTGCCTTTGTTTGCTGTGTGCCCCACGGTTTGTAGAGGTAGGCGGCATCCGTCCAAAGGAACCCTCCACGTTCGGGTACATAGTAGAGCCAAAGACCGGAGTGGCTTAGCAGACTAGGCCTAAGCCGGTGCCCGAAGTAAGCAATTAGAGACAGGATTTATCTTTTGCTAAGAAACTCATCCATAGGAATCCTCTCTACCCAAATCTACCGCTCTTCTTCGTGTCCTTGGACTAATTAGACTAGAAGATAATCACACACCGTTCCTTTGGGAAAATATAAATAACGATACCCTTGAATACTCACGGGTGAAGTGCTACAACGGTATTCCGTGCGCTTGTGGATTTGTCTGTGACGTAAGAAATACCAACACTAACATACTACAAAAACAGTACCAAAAGATAGGGCTCGAGCCTACGATCACGTGAGCGCAAGAATCGCTTAAAACGGAGCTACGAGTAAAAAGTTATAAGCATTTGAAGTTAAAAGGTTTATTTGAACTAAAACAGGGTCATACAGGGACCTAATTGTAATTTTAGAAAAGTTCTGAGGACTGAAATGTAAAAGTTAGGATAAAATATAATTTAGGAAAAGTTCAGGGGGTTTTCTGTAAAAATACAGGACCTAAACAGTATTAAATAAAAGGTTAAGGGCTTAAGTGCAAAGTTACATTTTAAAGAATTTTAGGAATTATTCTTTTACTGAAAATACTAATTATTGCGCAACGCTGACGTCATAAATCGAATCGATTTAATTTAAAATGAAAAACCCCGTGGACCGAGTCCACGGCGGCTGTGCACCGGGTCCACGGTGGTCCACGGTGAACCGGACCACCGGAGAGACCATGGCGCGGCGGCGCTTCACCGGAGCGCGCGCGGGACGGCGTTCCCGGGCTCGGAACCTCGCCGCGAGAGGCGGGGCGGCACGCGGAGACGTCGGGGAGCTCACCGGGGCTTCACGCGGGGCGGGAGACGGCTCAACGGCGGCAGTCGACGACGGGGAGAGGCGGCGGTCGTTCGGCGGCGTCGGGGGCGGTTCTCGGTGCGTCGGAGCGCGTCGCGAGCGGCGGGGAAGGGGCGGCGCGTCACGGGGAAGCGCGGCAGCGTGACGACGTCGAGGGCGGCGGCGGCGTCGCGCTTCTTCCCGAGCTCGAGGAGGCGGCGACGATGGCGGCGGCGGCTAGGGTTGACGGGGGCGGCGCGAGGCGACGAAAACGGGCAAAGGGGTCGCGGAAGGGGGCCCGCTGCCTTTTATACGCGGAGACCGAGGCGGATCCGGCTCGGACGTCGAGAGCGGCGCGGCGTACGGACGGCGGCGCGTCTTCGGGCTGCGGCTGGGCCTGCGGGGGCTGCGCGCGGGCTGGCGGGCTGAGGCTGGCGCGCGCGGGCTGCGGGAGCTAGCGGCCTGCTGGCGTGCTGGGCCGCGGAAGAGAGAAAGGAGGCCGGCCCGATAAGGAAAAGAAAAGAAGAGAACAAGGAAAGGGAAAAAGAAAAGAGGAAATGGGCCAAAGGAATTCGGCCCAGGAGCAGCTGCGGGGTCCTTTTTCCTTTTTCTAATTTGTTTCTCCTCTCAAAATCAAACTAAATACCGAAAACGATTTCTACACGAAGTTTAAATATATTTTCCACACAATAAATTACCTACTGCAACCTACTCCAGCATGAATGCAACAAACAATTATTTTATAGCCTAGATTAATTTATTTAATTTAGAAAATAAATCTCTGGCCTAGGAAAATGTTAACACCCTAATTAAATAAAGAGAAATTTTAATCTATTGCAAAAAGTGAAAATTAGGGTGTTACATTCTTGGACCGAACCAAAGCCATGTCCGTGACCGTGGACTCGGCTATTCGAATAGATTTTAACACTCTGCAGAGGTTGTACGCTGTACCCACAAGCTGAGTGCATCACAAACCACCCGCGACGTGGGTGTCAATACTCACAAAGCCATTACCCATCACAGCATCGTCCCGACTAATCGCCATGGGAGTTATCCAGGGGTCTTGTCCTCTTCTAGGCCTTCAACCGGGTCGCACACTTCTGCATCACGTTCACCTTCTCCATGGGCTCCCATTGCATCTCCAGCCACCGGGCGATTAACAGACTAGCTGGCGGGATTTAGACTAAGCCGTCCTGCATACATGGAAATGTGGTCGCACTGGATAAACGGCTAGGTAGGATGTCACAAGCAACTCGGTCCTTATACGAGCCAAGGCAATCATCTCCACAAACATGAACCCACCACAGAGGCGGCATTCATCTCCCATAAAACTTGTCATAAGCACACCACAGAGGCGACGCTTAATCTTCCATAAATATCATCATCATCGTCACTTCAGCTCTAACCCAAGTTCATTCATTCATCTTATCTTTAGTTATCACCCAACCTTACTACTACCACACAACACCAATCATGGTTTCACATTTTGCAAATGCTAAGTATAAGTAGAGCATTTAGTGATACACAGTCCTAAGCATTCTATAACAAGGCAATCATCCATGCGTAAGTAATATACAAACATGGATATCCTAGGTTTCACAGGGAATAGATTAGGACAGGTAATATAAGGCTTAGTGGTCTTGGTCACACTACTCAAAGGTTTTGCAATCATCAGGTCAAGCATTTCATGCAATAAAATGGTGCTACGAATTGTATTTATAAAACATAGGAGCAATATGATCAAGAGGGAAACGGATTGTGACTTGCCTTCGTTGACGTCCTCGGGGATCTCCTGCTCAAAGTCTTCGGCTCCTGGTTCCTGCTCCTCTTCTTCCTCGTACTCTCCGTTAGCTACGGTACGCGAAACCGACACACAAACAAACAAGCAACAAACACAAATAAATACAAAAGAAATAGAAGATGAGCTCTGCAAAATATGAAACTAACAGGGATGGATAGATCTCGATTTTAGATGAATTTAGGAGGAAGAATGAGGTCAATCGGAGCTCGGACAAGGGAGATATTGATTTATCAGTGAAGGGTGCTGGTTTATTCCGGAAATAAATTCGGACAGGAATGATGGGCTGGGCTGCTGGCGTTACTCGGATGTACAAGGGCCTAATCAGATTGGGTGGGCTGCTGCTGGTTGTTTACAAAGGAAATGGGCTGGTAAGAGCAGGTGGCCCGTAGTGGGTTAGCCCACCACGTGAGTTTCTTCTTCACTATGAGAACGACATGGGGATCGAGTAGTTCGTCCTCTGCTCTGTTCCCGTTCGCCATGGGCGAGCTCGGGGAGCTCGAATCCGCATGGGGAAAGGGGAAGAGAGCTACTAGGAGTTGGGGAAATCGAATCCTAGGCTCATGGCTCATCAGTTTGTGGCATAAATTTGAGGAGGGGCTTAGGGGAGCGGCTGATGCGACGGGGAGTCATGGTGGCGGCCATGGCTCCTCCGGGAGAGCTCGATTGAGCGAGGGAGACGGCGATTGAGCGGGCTGGGGAGGGGGAGTGGAGCATGGGGGCGCTCACCTGCGGCTCAATCAACTCCGGGACGAACTAGGACGGAAGATCGACGGCGCGGCCGTCGGGATTGGGGGAGACAGTTAACTCCGCCTGGACGGAGTTGGCCAGGGGAACGGCGGTCTGGTGGTGATGCTGAGCTGCGGAGGAGCTCGCGAGGAGGGCTATTTATAGCCGGAGGGGGGGAGAGGTGAGGCTTGCCGCGGACGGCGCGGCGGTGGCGCTGAGGCGACGGCTTTGCTGTGCGGCGCTGTGCTCGGGTCTCCGCTGCTGTGGCCGAGCAGTGCGGGGCGTGGCCGTGGCAGAGCTGGACGGTGCGTCGCGATGCGGCGTGGCCGGCGCAGAGCGACGGGACGGAAGCGGCAGCGGCGCAGCGAGGCGCTGGAGCGGAGCGGCGTGCGACACGGGCGAGTGGGCACGGGCAGGCGCTGGCGTGCGGCTTTGGAGCGACGGGACGCGAGCGTGCAGCGTCCACTAGCTGGTGGACGGTGCAGTGCGATGGGATAGCTCGGGCAGAGGAGTGAAGACAGTAGCTGGGAGTGAAAGCTTGTCCAAAGTTTGGTGATGCTTTTCACGCGTGTGTGCTGCTCCAGTGCTGGAGGTGGAAGAAGGCTGCACGGGCCGGTTGGGCCAGGTGGGCTGGGAGGTAGCAGTGGGCTGGATCGAAGGAGAGAGGAAAGGTAGAGATGGACCAGGCCGAAAGGAAAAGGAAAGACAGGTTGGGCTGAAAACGGTCTGAATGCAGAGAGGGAGAGAAAGGTTTTTAAAAGGTTTTGAAAACTTCCAATTTTAGTTTTGATTTGATTTGTGAATTTTAAGGGTGGATTCTCAGGGCGTTACAAACCTATCCCCCTTAAAGGAATCTCGTCCCCGAGATTCAAGCTCATCCTCAAAGAGATCGGGGTACTCCTTCCTCAAAGCATCTTCTCGTTCCCAAGTGGCTTCTGCCTCTGTGTGCCGACTCCACTGAACACGGCACAGACGAACGGTTGATCCTCTGGTCTGACGGGTTGTTACATCCAAGATTTTAATTGGCACTTCCCGATAACGAAGGTCATCCTGTAAATCCAAAGTTTCCACAGAGACATACTCTTGAGGGATCCTCAAGCACTTCTTGAGCTGGGACACATGAAAGACATTGTGCACATCTGCCAACTCTTGAGGTAACTCAATCCTATAGGCCACTGTACCAATCTTCTTCAACACTCGGTAGGGTCCGATGTAGCGTGGTGCTAACTTGCCACGTACTTGGAAACGACGTGTACCTCTAATTGGGGAAACCTTAAGGTACACATAATCTCCAACTTGGAAGCTTAAATCCCTTCGTCTCTTGTCCGAATAACTCTTCTGACGAGATTGTGCTTCTCTCAGCTTTTCCCTGATTTCTGCAACTTTTTCTTCTGCCTCTTTAATGATGGAAGGTCCTGTGAGGGAACGCTCTCCAACTTCGGACCACATCAGAGGTGTTCTGCATTTTCTGCCATACAACACTTCAAAAGGTGACATCTTGAGGCTGGCTTGATAGCTGTTGTTGTATGAGAATTCTGCATAAGCGAGACTCTTCTCCCAGTCTTTGCCATAGGTTAGGGCACAAGCCCTCAACATATCTTCCAGGATTTGGTTGATCCTCTCTGTCTAACCATCAGTCTGAGGGTGATAAGCAGTGCTGAAGTCCAACTTAGTTCCCAGAGCAGAGTGCAAGCTTTTCCAAAACCTTGAGGTGAATTGGGTACCTCTATCAGAAACAATTCTGCTAGGTACTCCATGTAGCTTCACTATGTTGTCAATGTACAACTGTGCTAGCTTGTCTCCTCCATAGTTGGTTCGTATAGGAATAAAGTGAGCGACCTTGGTGAGTCGGTCCACTATTACCCACACAGAGTTATATCCCTTCTTTGTCTTAGGAAAACCAACTATAAAATCCATGCCTACTTCATCCCATTTCCAAACTGGAATTGGTAGCGGCTGGAGCAGTCCTGCAGGCTTCTGGTGTTCTGCCTTGACTCTTTGACAGACATCACATTCTGCAACAAACTTGGCTATATCTGCCTTCATTCCATTCCACCAATACTTTTCCTTTAAATCCAGGTACATCTTGGTAGACCCTGGGTGGATGGAATAAGCTGAGTTGTGGGCTTCATCCATGATCAACTCTCGAAACTGTCCGTTCTGAGGTACACAGATCCTGTCTTTATACCAAAGGGTTCCTTTATCATCCACTCTGAAGTTTGGGGCTTTATCCTCTCCGGTGTGTTTACGGATCTTCATTAACTCTTGATCCTTGAGCTGGGCTTGTCTAATCTTGTCATCTAGTGTTGGTTGCACACTCAAATTATTAGCACAAGCTTGAGGTACTATCTGCAGGTTCAGCTTCTTCATCTCAGCTAGCAGTTGATCGTTGTGGGTCATGAGGTGGTTGCAGTAGGCTTTTCTGCTTAAGGCATCTGCCACAACATTTGCTTTTCCAGGATGATAGTGGATCTCCAAATCATAATCCTTGATTAACTCTAACCATCTTCTTTGCCTGAGGTTCAGATCTGGCTGAGTAAAGATGTACTTCAGGCTCTTATGATCTGTGTAGATCTCACACTTGTTTCCAATCAAGTAGTGCCTCCAAATCTTGAGGGCATGCACTACTGCTGCTAACTCCAGATCATGAGTTGGATAATTCTGCTCATGAGACTTCAACTGCCTTGATGCATATGCAACAACTTTACCATCTTGCATTAGAACACATCCCAAGCCTTGTCTTGATGCATCACAGTAGACGACAAAATCTCTGTGAATGTCCGGTAAGACTAACACTGGTGCAGTTGTCAGTCTCCTCTTCAACTCTTGAAAGCTTCTTTCACAACGCTGTGTCCATTCAAAACTCTTATCTTTCCTGAGAAGTTCTGTCATGGGTCTTGCTATCTTGGAAAATCCTTCAATGAATCGGCGGTAATAACCCACCAATCCAAGAAAGCTTCTGATTTCTGACACATTTGTCGGTTGCGCCCAATGTGTGACAGCTTCAACTTTCTTTGGATCTACGGCAACTCCTTCGGCTGTCAGAATGTGGCCAAGGAAATCAACTTTCTCAAGCCAAAATTCACATTTACTGAACTTAGCATACAACTTGTGAGCTCTGAGCTTTTCCAAAATTACTCTCAGATGTTGCTCGTGCTCTTCGGCACTCTTAGAATAGATTAGTATGTCGTCTATGAAGACAATGACAAACTTATCTAATTCCTCCATAAAGACCTTGTTCATGAGATTCATGAAGTATGCAGGTGCATTGGTTAATCCAAAGGACATAACTGTGAACTCATACTGGCCATATCTGGATACAAAAGCTGTCTTTGGTATATCTGCTTCTCTAATCTTTAGTTGATAATACCCAGACCTTAAGTCAATCTTGGAGAAGTACTTAGCTCCTTTTAACTGGTCAAACAGATCATCAATCTTGGGCAGAGGATACTTGTTCTTGATGGTCACTTCATTCAAGGATCTGTAATCTACACACATCCTCATACTTCCATCCTTCTTCTTGACAAACAGAACTGGTGCTCCCCAAGGTGAAGAGCTGGGTCTGATGTATCCTTTCTCTTGGAGTTCTCTCAACTGCTCCTTGAGCTCTGCTAATTCTGCAGCAGTCATGCGATAGGGTCGCTTGGCTATTGGGGCAGTTCCGGGGATAAGGTCAATGATGAACTCAATATCCCTATCTGGTGGCATTCCAGGCAATTCTTCAGGGAACACATCTGGATACTCATTTACCACTGGCACTTCTTCTACAGTCTTAGTTTCCATGGCAAACACCATCGGGTCAGGCTTACTTCCAAGGGCTTGACAGACTACTCTGCTTCCTTCATAGTTGGTCACTTTAACTGTTGTGTCTGAATATGCTATTACACCATCATGCTTTGTTAACCAATCCATTCCAAGGATTAGATCTATTCCCTTGGATTTTAGTACCACTGGACTAGCTAGGAAGGCTACCCCACTTAGGGTGATTCTTATCCGAGAACAACCCAAGTGACACTTGATGTCAGCTCCGGGTGATCGGGTTATTAAGGGGGTTTTAAGCAACACTGTAGGTATTTTATGTTTTTCCACAAAACTTGATGATATGAAAGAGTGCGATGCTCCAGAATCAAACAAAACTATTGCAAGAATTGATTCAACAAGGAACTCACCAAGCACAACTCCGGGGGCGTCCTGAGCTTCCTGAGCATTGATGTGGTTGACGCGGGCACGTCCAAAGGATTGCTGGGTCCTTGCTGGCTGGTTGTTGGAGACGTGTGTAGTTCCACGAGTGGCTCCAGACATCCTTGGTCCATTCACAGTGTTGGACAGAATGGAGGCAGCTGGCTTGTTTCTGTGGGGACAGTTAGCAATGAAGTGGCTAAGGTCACCACAGTTGAAGCATGCTTTGGGCTGGTTAGTCACTTGACCACTGCTGTATTGCTGAGTCTTGGTGTTGTTCTGACTCTTCTGAGGGAAGCTGGGCTGACGGGAAACAGAAGCTGGAGTCCTGAACTGCATTGGGGCTTGACTCTTCTGGCCTTGGTAGTTGGAGTTCCTAGGCCCCTGGAATCTGTCCTGCTGACGAACTTCATGAGCTGCGAACTTGCGCTTCTTCTCTTTGGACATCTCTGTCATTCTTTCCTCAGTCAGGATGGTCTGGTTCATCAGGGTGTTGAAGTCAGGATAGATGTGAGGGGTCATCTGAGTTCCTAACTCGCCTGATAAACCTTTCTTGAACTTGTTCTGCTTCTTCTGGTCAGTTGATACTTCCTCAGGAGCATAGCGAGAAAGTTCAATGAACTTGCGGATGTACTGATTAACAGACATGCTTCCTTGCTTCAGCTTGCGAAACTCATCTGCCTTGAGTTGCATAGTACCTTCTGGAACATGGTAGCGACGGAATTCTTCCACAAACTCATCCCAAGTGATGGTAGCGGCATCATCAGCGGCTTCACAGTAGTTCTCCCACCAAGCTAAGGCTGTCCCAATGAGTTGATGGGATGCCAGGAGAACTCTGTCTCTACCCTCACAGTTGATAGCATCAAGCTTCCTCTGAATGTTCATTAACCAGTCATCAGCTTCAAGTGGGTCTTCAGATCCTCCAAAGGTTGGTGGCTTGATTCTGACAAACTCAGCCATCTTACTCTGAAAACCATGTGCTTGCTGCTGACGGCGTGGGTTGTTGTTGTTGTTGTTCTGCACAAGTGCCTCCAACAGACGTGTCTGCTGTGCCATAACTTCCACTAGGGTGGTGAGTGGAGGGTTAGGCAGCTGTCCATGGTTGGAGTTCTCAGCTTGAACTTCTCCATCTTGGTTCACTTCTTCTTCCTGCCTACGGTTGTTGTTTGGCTGGCGCCGGTTGCGCTGCTGGATCCTGGCAGAGCGCTTTGGCGGCATCTGTTTGAGGATAAGGGGAAAGAGCATAAGACGAGAGCGGGTTTTAAGGTCTTCTTTATGTTGTTATTTACTTCTCTTTATTATTATTTTTATAAAAGGGGCGCAGGGCACAAGGGCCTTGCTGGCATACACAAGCAATTCACACAAACAAGTAGCACTCAGATCTATTAAAACAACAGTGGTACAACACAAGCGAAGGGCTACTAGCGATTACACTGGGGATACAAGGGGGTAAACTAACGACTTCGGGGTACATTCTACTACAGCTGCTTTCTTGAACTCGGACCGGTAGCTTCATCCCACGATGATTGGACCTTCAACTTCTTGGACATTCACGGGTCTTGGGCATCCATGAGGTTTGCAGGGTCTTCCAGATCTCTGGCTGGGGAACCTTCATCCGAAGCAATGGAGATGTGATCTTCATTCTCCTTTGGAAAGGGCTGGGTTAAAGGGAGAGGCTCTTCTTCTTCTTCTTCTTCTTCTTCTTCTTCTTCTTCTTCTTCTTCTTCTTCTTCTTCTTCTTCTTCTTCTTCTTCTTTTTCTCCATCTTCACCATTTGCTTCAGAGGGCGGTGGTGCAGGGAGATCTTCTGCGTACTTCCTCTTGATTTTGCTTTCCGCAGAGCAGATAGGAATCCCATCTAGAACAGGACGTTCTCCTACTCCAGGGATATGCAGGGTCCTGCAATGGGCACGCCTAGTGAGATAGGCAGTGCCGACAAGCTTGTTGTAGCGGTCTTCTGCTGACTTCAGGGCTTCTGCGGCAGCAACAACACGGCTTTCTGCTTCTGCTTCACGAGCCTTGGCTTCAGCTAGCTGGACACGGAGGGTCCTAACTCGTGTCTCAGCTTCTTCAGCTCGAATGGTGCACCTTCGCAGTCTGGCTGCTGTCCCGTCATACAGCTCATCTAAGGCGAGTAGATAATGAGTCATGGCAACCACTGTAGGGTCTCTTTCATTCATTCCTAGGCCTTCTATTGTTCTCATCCTTGCAAGCCAAGTGGGGCGGTTTCTCTCCAGGGGAGGGAAAAACCTCATTGGCGAGCGACCGATGGGCCTTTCATACATCTGGCACAAGTACCGAAGGGCCTTGCGTGCCACTGCTTGATAGGTATCGGGGAATCGTGACCCAACTGTAGTCACGTTCCATGGCTTCATCTCTGGGTGGTCAACACTTGCTCCAATGTGAATTGTGACTTCACAGCGCTCAGTGCCAAACTCTTCATACTCTCTTCCGACATACTCAGCAGGCTCCATAATGCCAAGTCTGACCATGGCATCACGTAGCACCTTTGGGAAGCCAGGAGTCTCCAAGCAGTAGTCGGTCACCCATCCATCTTCTTCCATCTGTAGAGGAGGGATTAAATAAGGAACTTTGCAATAGAGGGGAGGGGGGAAGAGCTCAAGAAGTTTTGTAAAATAGTTTTGCAAAATAGTTTTCACGTCCAAGCCTATGGTCACGTCCTACAGCCAAGCACGACTCTGATACCACCTGAAGCACCCCTGTTATTACAGGAGCTTAAACACTTTATTATACCAGTCCCTGGATCAGTCGCTGGTACAATCAAGTCTTACAACAGGTGATATTACAAGTCGCGACCTGGCAGGGGTCGATTGAGATACCAGCAGAACATAAGGAAATAAACTAAAAACACACAGAACCAGGCCCAGAAGATATATTCCAGGTCCTCCATAGCGGAAGCAACTAAGCGGTAGACTAAACCACAGGCAGCTCGGGTGCGGACGAGACCAAGCTTATTCGTCTTCCTCACCGTCGGCGTTGACGAAGTCTGGATCTTCCTCTGTAACAGCAAGCAAGAGTGAGTACAAGAGTACTCGGCAAGTCGCAACCCTTGCCCTACCAACAATGGATATATATGTATGCATTTGGCAGTAGCAAGGTAAAGGCCATATGGTTTAACATTTGCAATAAAGCAAGTTTTACACATGCAAGGGTTCAGTTTGTAAAGCGGTTTCAGCAAAAGCCTCAAATTAAGCATTATGAGGTCGGTCAAGTTTTACGTTGCCGGACACCCCGTCCACGACAACCTTCGGCGGAAGGCCGGACCTATTCTCAAAACAACTCACACATCAAGGAGATAAGTTCCCATCCCATGCTAGTTCTTGGACCGGACTAAAGCCATGTCCGTGACCGTGGACTCGGCTATTCGAATAGATTTTAACACTCTGCAGAGGTTGTACGCTGTACCCACAAGCTGAGTGCATCACAAACCACCCGCGATGTGGGTGTGAAGACTCACAAAGCCATTACCCATCACAGCATCGTCCCAACTAATCGCCATGGGAGTTATCCAGGGGTCTTGTCCTCTTCTAGGCCTTCAACGGGTCGCACACGTCTGCATCACGTCCACCTTCTCCATGGGCTCCAACTGCATCTCCAGCCACCGGGCGATTAACAGACTAGCTGGCGGGATTTAGACTAAGCCGTGCCGCATACACGGAAATGTGGTCGCACTGGATAAACGGCTAGGTAGGATGTCACAAGCAACTCGGTCCTTATACGAGCCAAGGCAATCATCTCCACAAACATGAACCCACCACAGAGGCGGCATTCATCTCCCATAAAACTTGTCACAAGCACACCACAGAGGCGACGCTTAATCTTCCATAAATATCATCATCATCATCACTTCAGCTCTAACCCAAGTTCATTCATTCATCTTATCTTTAGTTATCACCCAACCTTACTACTACCACACAACACCAATCACGGTTTCACATTTTGCAAAAGCTAAGTATAAGTAGAGCATTTAGTGATACACAATCCTAAGCATTCTATAACAAGGCAATCATCCATGCGTAAGTAATATACAAACATGGATATCCTAGGTTTCACAGGGAATAGATTAGGACAGGTAATATAAGGCTTAGTGGTCTTGGTCATACTACTCAAAGGTTTTGCAATCATCAGGTCAAGCATTTCATGCAATAAAATGGCTGCTACGGGTTGTGTTTATAAAACATAGGAGCAATATGATCAAGAGGGAAACGGATTGTGACTTGCCTTCGTTGACGTCCTCGGGGATCTCCTGCTCAAAGTCTTCGGCTCCTGGTTCCTGCTCCTCCTCTTCCTCGTACTCTCCGTTAGCTACGATACGCGAAACCGACACACAAACAAACAAGAAACAAACACAAATAAATACAAAAGAAATAGAAGATGAGCTCTGCAAAATATGAAACTGACAGGGATGGATAGAGCTCGATTTTAGATGAATTTAGGAGGAAGAATGAGGTCAATCGGAGCTCGGACAAGGGAGATATTGATTTATCAGTGAAGGGTGCTGGTTTATTCCGGAAATAAATTCGGACAGGAATGATGGGCTGGGCTGCTGGCGTTACTCGGATGTACAAGGGCCTAATCAGATTGGGTGGGCTGCTGCTGGTTGTTTACAAAGGAAATGGGCTGGTAAGAGCAGGTGGCCCGTAGTGGGTTAGCCCACCACGTGAGTTTCTTCTTCACTATGAGAACGACATGGGGATCGAGTAGTTCGTCCTCTGCTCTGTCCCCGTTCGCCATGGGCGAGCTCGGGGAGCTCGAATCCGCATGGGGAAAGGGGAAGAGAGCGACTAGGAGTTGGGGAAATCGAATCCTAGGCTCATGGCTTATCAGTTTGTGGCATAAATTTGAGGAGGGGCTTAGGGGAGCGGCTGATGCGACAGGGAGTCATGGTGGCGGCCATGGCTCCTCCGGGAGAGCTCGATTGAGCGAGGGAGACGGCGATTGAGCGGGCTGGGGAGGGGGAGTGGAGCATGGGGGCGCTCACCTGCGGCTCAATCGACTCCGGGACAAACTAGGACGGAAGATCGACGACGCGGCCGTCGGGATTGGGGGAGACAGTGAACTCCGCCTGGACGGAGTTGGCCAGGGGAACGGCGGTTTGGTGGTGATGCTGAGCTGCGGAGGAGCTCGCGAGGAGGGCTATTTATAGCCGGAGGGGGGGAGAGGTGAGGCTTGCCGCGGACGGCGCGGCGGTGGCGCTGAGGCGACGGCTTTCATCAAGCATGTACATGCAAAGTCCAATCATTATCGCAGCACCATGTCTCCTCTGGTACCTGCGTCAACAAGGGTGCCCGATCTTCTGAAAGGTTCTGGTAAACAACGATTTGGTGGAGACTTGACACAAATCGATCCGGCTTCCGAACAACACGATCCGAAACCCCGCAATCGTAGCACCACGTCTACTCTGGTTATCAACCGGCAAAGCACGGTCGACCTCGCCGAGAAGGCTAATCCTTGCCTGCGAATCGAAGAACACAAATAAGAACAAGAAAGAATGCAACCAAATTACAGATATATGATTAAACTCACAAGTTGGGGTCTCACAAACCGATAAACGGCGAAACTGTTCTTGACAGAATAATCTAAGCAAAACCCAATCCTAACTTGGGCGGCGGCTACTAATGATATAGGGTTTAGGGGCGTGCAACACCTCTGGACGCGCCCCTAATGGGCTCCAACATGATACAAAGCCCAAAGGCCAAATTACGGTGGCGCAGCACCGAGACAGATTCTAGACGTCATATTGTTTTGACGATTTCTGATGACTCCGGATGTATTTTGACATAAGACCAGTTCCATTGGAAAGGTTATGAAATTATCTTTCTGTTCATATGTAGAACGTCCAAAACCGAGCCCGTATGCGACCTGGGCGACCATTTTAGTGCAGACTGCTCCTGAACTCCGAAACGGACCTTGGTGGCTCTCCATGCCTCCAAGCACCTCTCTAGCTACCTCATCATCATCTCCATGGTTCCTAATAATAACTAAATCATTATATAGTATTTTATTCTTAAAAACATGTAAAGAAGACATTATTTGGAACAAGCTCACCCGTAAATTCAATCGTCGCGCATGAGCTCTAGTGATTGGACTTTGCATGTACGGTGGAGGAGTGTTGGTTGTATCTGATGGAGTGATGTCCTCATCATCCTCCCCTTCTTGAAAGCAAACCGTCCTCGGTTTGACCGTAGTTGTAGAAGATGTTGTTGGTAACACCCACCTATACTCCCCTTCTTTAAAGATAACCTGTTTCTTGACAACAAAACTAGAAGGACTGGATGTGAAACAATTAGTGTTATTGCAGCCCTCTGATTTGTCATTTAATTGGACAACATATGGAGCATTCAAATCTGAACAAATGTATACTCTACGCACCATAAACACACCATTATGATCATATTTGCTCATGGCATGAAAATTGTTTCTAGACAACAAAGGCAATTCAGATTTGGAAAAAATTCTCCTCTCTACAGAACTTAGATCACAAAGAACGTCAAATTCAATATAACCTAAAGTAATTAGAGAAGACAACAATTTCAGCTCATCATTTTCAGAGGTAATGGGAATCAAATGTTTAATTTCAGCACAAGTAGTTGAATCAAAAATAGAAGTATTGTTCCCATTTACTAGTTGTGGCAAAGATATAAGTGAAGCATCAACACACAACTCCTCTTTATCATAAGGACCAGCAGGAAAATCAACTTGTGACAAAGGTAAATCAAGAGAAGGTTTCACTAAATTTTGCTCTATATTAGCACGATTAGTGGAAAAATTCAGCATATTAAGAGAATTCTGACCTTTCGTGTGTGTAGCACTATGGACATTACCGTTGCCCTCAAATTCAGCAGGAGTAGTAAATGCTTGATGAAATGATCCTCTTGAACTTTCACATGAGGTTGTGATCACCTTATTTTATTTTACGTCATCCTCTTCTTTTTTGTGGTCATGTGAGCTAACCGTGTCTTGGAACGTGGATGTCCTCCTGTCCAACCACTTTACCTGGTTGTCAAAACAATCAACAATCGTCTTCTGGATCGACACCTTCATGTCCTCAACAAACTTGTCAAGAATAACCTGTAGCTGCTTATGACTGACACATTCATTGAAGTCCTTGGGAGTATTGTCATCTATGTCGTCTCCTGCCATGTCAGACACAAAAACCAGAAACAAACAGTGAAGGTTATCCCTATCAAATACTACTATAGTGGTGCCTCTCAACCAGCAAATGAAAGCATCTGACCAAGCTCTTATAAGGTTCTTAATAGCAAAGCAAAGGATACCTGAGGATGTGATCCAGCGATTGCAAGTGTCAAAACTGTGTTGTTCCGAAGAATATTTGTATGGCTTGGTAGGCCAAATATGTGAGTAGCAAGGAATAGCAAACTTCGAAATCAGAAATTGCAAAGTTGAATAATAGTCCAAAGTACAAGTCAATGTTGCTGGCCTAAAACCCGTCGTCAGACCTAGACCAAGCTAGCAATGAAAATATACCACAGTACCTCAGACTTCGGACCCAAAGGATGCAAGCACTCTGAATTCTTCTTCTCTTTTTTTCCCTTGCTTTATTTTTTTTAATTCTTTTGTGCGGCTTCTTTGTATGCACTTGCCTTTTCCTTTTCTGTTCTTTTTCTTTTTCTTTTACTTCAGAAGTGCCGCACAAGGATAGTACAATTCTAACACAAAGCAACTCTGCAAAACAAGCTTTCTGTGCAAGTACCAAAGAATATATGGTGACCACGTTTCTGCAAAGCTTGGAAAACACAACACAGAAAAAATATCTCGTGAAGGAAATTGGCCACGTGAGCACTCTATTCAAAAGAGAAAATTGAAACAGGGGACTTATTTGGAAAGCTGGACCTGTCCAAAAAAATGTTTACGTCTTAAGGATCAACAGGTTATGGGAAACATGAATACTATTTCTTCCTTCTTTTTATTCTAGCGCCACCAATAGGGTAGGAATCAGATCAGGATCTGCTATTTCCTTTTCTTTTTATACTTGCGCACAAGGTAATCAGCGTGAGATATTGCACACTCCAAAAAGGAATATAACCTATTTTAATATGACCCTTGCGCAAGAACAAAACAATGGTGTCCTGTGGCGCAGAGAGAAACAAGAGCCACTCCGCAACTTGAAATCCACGCTAGGATATAGAACACAACCTCGACCAGCAACACGACTCTAACTATGGACCCAAACTCAACAAAGCAAACTGAAAACGAAATTTGCAATGGCACAAAGGGTGATAGGACAGCGGAAGATGAACAAGTAAATATTTTTGTAGGGCAATTTTCTGGACTCTAAGATGGAGGCGAAATCAAATTAAACTAGGGTAAGGGCGAACCTGACGGTAAATCTGTCTCTAGATACCACTTGATGTGAACAAGGGTGCCCGATCTTCCGAAATGTTCTGGTAAACGACGATTTGGTGGAGACTTGACGCAAATCGATCCGGCTTCCGAACAACACGATCCGAAACTCCGCAATCGCAGCACCACGTCTCCTATGGTTATCAACCGTGCAAGCATGATTGACCTCGCCCAGAAAGCTAATCCCTACCTGCGAATCAAACAACACAAGCAAGAACGAAAGAGAATGCAACACAATTTGCAAAGATGAATGATTAAGCTCACAAGTTGTGGTCTCACAAACCGATGTACGGCGAAACTGTCAAAGCAGAATAATCTAAGCAAAACCCAACCCTAACTTGGGCGGCGGCTACTGATGATATAGGGTTTAGAGGCGTGCAACACCCCTGGACGCGTCCCTAATGGGCTCTAACATGATACAAAGCCCAAAGGCCAAATTACGGTGGCGCAGCACCGAGACAGATTCTAAATGTCAAATTGTTTCGATGATTACCGATGACTCCGGACGTATTTTGATGTGAGACTGGTTCCATTGGAAAGGGTATGAAATTATCTTTCTTTCCATATGTAGAACGTCCAAAACCGAGTCTGTATGTGACCTGGGTGACCATTTTAGTACAGACTGCTCCTGGACTCCGAAACGGACTCGAAGTCGACTCGGATTGGGCCTCCAACATGACATGGACGCCCTTGGTAGCCCTCCACGCCTCCAAGCACCTCTCTAGCTACCTCGTCATCATCTTCATGGTTCCTAACAATAATTAAATCATTATGTAGTATTTTATTCTTAAAAATATGTAAAGAAAACATTATTTGGAACAAGCTCACCCGTAAATTCAATCGTCGCGTATGAGCTCTAGTGATTGGACTTTGCATGTACGGCGGAGGAGTGTTGGTTGTAACCGATGGAGTGATGTCCTCATCAACAGTTGTCATGACAATAATTTATATCTCTACAATTTGCGCACGTTCCCCATGAGTCGTGTTCTCCCATTTTGCTTCACACTTCCAAGGAGTTTAGCTAGGGTCACACTACAAGGCTTTTCCAAGGCTCCGCTTATCCTATAGACACCTTCTGAGGTTCCACCACTAACAATAAATTGGAGTCTATTTTACCTCCACTGTAAAAGCCCTCTCTGGTGTCACGAAACAGCCAGATGGTGTGTATAGAGAATAAGGGATATCCAATTACTCGGTCAGGCTGTGCCCATATAGTCCCATGGCTTCTCATGGCTGCAATGTTAAGCCGGGTTACATGCTCCATGAACCGTCCTTTAGAACCTATGGCAGGCACTATCACAAACCGAAACTTCATGCACCATGGCACCATACCAAACATATATCTCACCCTACCAAGGTTCTCTAATCTCCATGACACTAAAAACAATTATCATCCCATGAGTTAAGTTTAGTATATGTCATTAGTCAAATTAAGCTCATGAACCAACCACTGAAAGCAACTAGCAATAACCCAGGCCTATATGTACTACTCAACAACAGGCTTCAAGAATAATAAGCAATTAACTAGTAAATCGTAAATATAGAATTTCAATTTAAGACATGCATGCATAAATAAAAACTACACAATCCTAAGATGGGATCAGTATGGTCAATGGCACTTGCCTGGATGCTGCTAAAATGCTTCAAAGTCCTGATCTTGGAGGTTCGCCGGTTCTTGAATAGAATATGCAGTTTATATAAATGGTGGCAACACTTACGCAGCAGGTTAATCCAAACCTAACCGTCCTCGTCGATGCGTGTTGATACCATGAGGAGGAGACGTGGTGCTGTTTCGCAGGACGAGGAGGAGACATGCGACTATGTTCGACCGGGCTGCTGCATAATGCACGCTTGTCTCTAATTCAATAGTCAGTCAAATATTGCTCCTAGTCTCCTATATAAACATATCCATAAATTTTCCACTATCAATTAGAATTGACATGCATGTTTTATTGCAAGATCACGTTGAATTCCCTAAACTTTGTTCTAATGGCTATAGGCAGTGTATAATTACCTCAACATGCCCTAATAGAATAGTAGCCTTTAGTAGTGGGCGGCCATAAAGGTCTGTAATGGGGGGCAAACCATCCACCATTGCGCTCCAGTGGCGTGCAATTGACATTAGTGTGGCCTCCAATACTGTTTCTCGCAAAATATCAAGCACTCAGAACACCACCCCCCCCCTCCCCCATCTGCGCAGCTACTGGTGATGTACATAAAGCATTGATTAATTACTCATTTCCTCCCGATTTTTTTATTTTCAGTAATTAATAATAATGGAATTTTAAAAGTAGTAATTAGCTGTGGGAATTTCACAAATAGTAAGGACTTTGTTAGGGATAGCGTCCAGTCCCGGACGTGGTTGTTCTTAGCGTCCCTAACTGGACGCTGTTAAGAACAACGTCCATGGCTCTGTTTCGCTACTGGCCAACCCAAACTGATTTAGTGACCATACTTAGGTTGTTTGTCATCAATCAGAGTCCTAATAAGCTTCCCTAACTAGCTTGGTCGATTGATGCAGACGCATCCGACCAGTTGAGTCGGATACACAAACCACTCCTATCCCGAAGGTGCCGGTATGGTCCTCTTCCTCTGCCAAGGCCTGTGGTCGCCGGCCGGTTGGGGGCGCCCATTTAACTGACGTCCTCCTCGCGCGGTCCTCGCATGTGTCCCTTCGTCCAGCAGCTATTCATCTGCTGGCCTCCGCCCTGGCCGTTCGTCATCCCCAATGGCAAACCTACTCTGCTTCTGTGGAGCAGCCAGCCAATCTGCCGTAGCCGATCTTCGCGTGATGGTGTGGCAATGCCGCTCGCCACAAGGAATTCGCAGGCTGATCTTGCAATCTGCTGGCGTGCCTCGATTTGTATTTGATTGATAATACTGTATGTGCTAATTAACATGAAGATTATTATCTTTTACAATCTCTTGCGCCAATCTGTTGGCAGAATTGCTGGCAGAAGAGTGCTTCGGTGCAGTCGACGGCAAACATTTTTTTTTTTTAGACCAAAGGCTTTTTGCCCTGCTTGTTGAAAGCAAAAGATTGTTTGCTGGGGTTACCAGCTTACAAAAATTTAGTGCGACTCCAAGCAAGAAACATTCGTTACTAGGCGTCAGGAAACTCCCTCTTCATCTAGCCTATTACAGTTTTGCATTCGGAAGCACAGAAGCATTACAGAACAAGTCTCTAACCTCATAACTTGGCTAAGGCCAGTAGACTACAGAAAGCTAGATTATCCTATTCCTGTTGGAATAGTTGTCTTGGCTTGTAGGTGGAGCTGTTTTGTCTTGTCTTCAATCTTCATCATGATCTCCTCCAATCTCCCATGCTCTTCCCCTGTGCTCAGCAGTTTCCACCTCTGCATCATGTATACAACTTTGTAAGGTGCAGCAAAAGAGGATGAGGCAACTTGATTCTGGAAAACAACTCTATTTCTAAGTAGCCAAAGCGACCAGGTACAAGCACCAAGTATAGTCAGGTTAGTTTTCTTTTCAGCTTTATTTTGGTTATTTATCGCCATATCTCTAAATTGTGTTAAGCTAGTTGGGATGTTAGGCCAACACAACGCATCTCTTATCACACACCATAAGAAAACTGCTACAGGGCAAGTAAACATGATGTGGTCTGCTGTTTCATCCATCCCACAGAGCTTACACTCCTTGCCTCCCTTCCATTTCCTCTTCCTGAGTTGATCACATGATTGAATTCTATCTTTGTGTAATTGCCAAAGGAAAATTCGAACTTTGTTTGGGATTTTTGTTTGCCATATCTCTATCATGTCATGGTCACTCACCCCCGGGTGTAGAATAGCTCTATATAATGATGCTGTTGTGAATTTTCCAGATTTCTCTAGTACCCACTTGACAGTATCTGGCTCCTCAGTTATGCTGACTTACTCAAGAATATCCATCAGTCTTGACCATTCCTCTATCTCTATCTCTGTTAGATTTCTGCGAAACTCAATTTCAGGTGTTTCATTTGCAAACACTTGACTGACTGTTTGATCTGGGTATCTACATTTCAAAAATAAATTTTGAAATGTGATTTTTAGTGGGCATTGATCCAGCCAACAGTCTGTCCAGAATTTAGTCTTTTTGCCATCTCCAATAATGTAAACTGCACCTTTGCTGAAATGGTGTTTAACACTGTGTAGTCCTCTCCAGAATTGGGAAGTATTCCTAACTCTGCTGTCAAAAAAACTACCCTCCTTCATGTATTTGTTTCTCAGCAGCTCACAACACAAATCCTCTTTACCACTTTCCAGCTTGAAGATCCATTTATTCAAAAGACGGCAAACATGCATGACCAGTCGGTGCCAGTCCATATCTTCTTCAGTTCTTGTCCATCGCATACCGCAGCCTGATGGTCGCGAATAAGGCGTCGACCTGGCAGAGCAGCAGGCCGGCGCACCATCCAGAGAGCCGCGACACGGCGCGGGAGAAGTCCCGGCACACGACGAATGACACGTCGTTGCCAAACACGAGTTAGTAGATTGGTTTGGGCTAGCCAGGAGCCGAGGGACGCCGTTCGGAACAGCGTCCAAGCAGGGACGCTAACAATAACTATGTCAGAACTGGACGCTGTGCCAAATAGCGTCCTTACCATTTTTAAAAATCTCAGGGTCAATTACTATTTTTAAAATTCCATAATTGTTAATTACTGAAAATAAAAAAACCGGCATTTCCTCTGTTGGACGGTGGGGTTCATTGTCGACCATGCAGAAGTGATACCTGTGAGCCACTGAGTTTTCTTGTATCAAATAGCAGCAGCATATTGTACTTTATACTCGCTCTGTCCCTAAATATAGGACGTTCTCGGTTTGGTCAAAGCCAATCTTTGCTAGTTTTGACCAATAACATCTGTAAAAATAAAATATTTTAAATAAAAGGAGTTACATATTATGATTGTTGTTTTTATAGTGTATCTAAGATTATAACTAATACTTCATAAAAGTTTTTAAATATTTCGCTATTTTCAGTCAAAGTTTATAAAGTTTGACTTTGATAAAACCCAGAACGTCCTATATTTAGGGGCGGAGGGAGTATGTTTTTTTTTCCCTCCATGAACTATCTTGTACTTTATATATTACTTGGACTAAGTCTTGCACGCCAATGGACGACTGATCTGAATGACTGCATCGTTGAACAGGTCAAGTAACTTACAAAATTCTTCACTTGCCACCTATTGCCATGTTCCGGTGGCAACTGCAACACGGATACCAATAGCCTGACATTACAGCTCAATGTGAAGTTTAGCGTATGATTTTGTGTTTTTTTTTTTTTTTGTCTGAAGCAATGCATGAGAGTATATTCAGCTAATTAGATGTGGGTCAGTCAGTTTCATGCAGGGGAGCGCAGTGTATTCAGTTACAACTACAAATAAAAACAGTGTATCTCGATCTTCTGATAAACGTAATTCGCTGTCATTAGATAATCGACCGTGGATAAACAAATTGTTTGTGTGGTCTGTGGTGGATGGTGATTGGATCTGATCTGACCGACGGACTAAGTTATTAACACTTGAAGTTCAGGTTACTGAGTTTGACGTTCAAGGAAGAGACCATGTGATGAGGAAGCACCCTTGAACTTTCAGATTTTGACTCTTTCAAACTCGAAGTAGAATAAGACTTAATGGGTATTTGGAACTCTATTCTCCTGTACTACTAATTATAAGTAACTTAGTGCACCTTAGCGATCAACTCTCAGTCATCCATATTCAGTTGTATTCCAATAGTGCATTAGTCAGGTTACGCATTGCGTACCTATACTTAGTGATGAAGGATAGTACAGCTAGCATGGTCATTTGTATTGTGATATCCTTTCTAGTGTTTGTCTCACCTGCCAGAAGTAGGGCACGGCAGCAGGTACCACCAGCGATCTTCATGTTCGGTGACGGTGCGCTGGACGTCGGCAACAACAACTACTTGGAATCTAGGATGTGGAGGGACCCTATTCGAGCCAATCACTCTTACTACGGCATAGACTTCCTCAACTCCGAGGCAATGGGGAGGTTCAGCAATGGATACAACATCGCTGACTTTATTGGTAACCTGACTTTAACTTCATTCATTGACCAAATGTGTAGTTTGTTACTATATGCAAAGTTGATGGTAAAATTAGGCCCTTATACATGATGTAATTTATTTAGTGACACAGGAACTAATCCTCTGTACACCACTCACAAGATCGATCTGAACGTCTTATTTTGTGCATACGCAGCAATGGCTATGGGATTTGAAATGAGCCCTCCGGCTTACCTGTCGCCCAGCCCAATCAAGGACTTCACAGGAGTCAACTATGCTTCCGAAGGACTTCACAGGAGTCAACTATGCTTCCGAAGGAGCTGGAATTTGGAACATCACTGTAGGTTCATCACGCATGATTCATGCCCATTGAAACTTATGATGTTACAATTACTACATTTTGAAATTATCTTCTACACAGCATTGCCTAAATAGAGGTAGCAAGATTTCCTCCTGTGTGTTAGGCACCGAGGACAATGAAATTAAAAGTTGGTTTAATTTGTGAGATCTGCTTGGCTGACCACCTTCATAATTGCTAATAACTTACAAATTGTACAGAACGAGTATGGAGTGACCAGGGGCGAAGCTAGAGTGCAGCAGTGGGGGGTGCACCACTATGGAAAAATCTGAATGTATCACATAATACATGGTGAAATTCTGAATTTTCTAACTACAAGTGTTATTCATGCTGGGTGCATGGGCATCCAACACGTTGTACCTAGCTTCGCCACTGGAAGTGACTATTCATCTGTTGGAGCAAGTGGACAACTTTGCAAACACGACTGTACAGTTGATGTCAGAACTTGGCAAGCATGAGCTGCGCAAGCTGCTATCCAAATCTCTCTTCGTCGTTAGCATTGGTACCATAGACCTCCTCCGCATCTTCACCTTTGTGAGTTATGGGAGAGAGTCCAAAGAAGATGGCCATGCTGATGTTCAGATCCTTATCGCCACATACGAAGTCGCCATCACAGCAATGTACAACATGGGGGCGAGGAAGTTTGGGATCATCAACATCCCACCCATTGGGTGCACACCGGGGGGGATGCAGATGTTCCACCCTCGCCCCGGTGGGTGTGACGAGAGCTTGAATAAGTTCGCCACCGAATTCAACAACGGACTCGAGCCCCTCATGGCCCGCCTCACTTCCAAGTTTGATGGTCTCCGCTACTCCATCGCCGACTTCTACGGCTTCTCAAATGCTACCTTTATGAACCCATCAGCTGCAGGTATGTATATTAAAGCACTTTCTATACATTGGGCATGAGATACATGTTGTGTGCGGTTTTGACATGGCGGTCCAACGTATCGTTCGTTATGGCATCACAGGGTCTATTGCAGCATGATAGATCAGTGTTCACAAACCCTACAAATAAGTAATTACACACAAACATTAGAGTGCAGCTATGCATGCGTCATATAAACCTGGATGATTCATTTTCCATTTGACCAGAGAACCAACCATTGTTTCTTCCAGCATATAATATACAAGAGTTAATTTACTAAACCCAACTATTTGGTCCTTTGTTGCAAGGAACCACAACTTCAAACTAGTTTCACAAAAACCACTACTTTTAGTTTCGGTCCAACATGTCAGTCACCTAAAGAAGTGCATAGGGACAATAGAAGATGACAAGTGGGCCTCATACTAAAACTTGTAGTTTTGTGCAACAAGTGGCACAATAACTTGTGGTTTTGTGAAACTGATTTCAAAAGCTGTGGTTCCTTGCACAAGAGACAAAATAGTTGTGGTTTGTGAAATTAACTCAATATACTGTACTATTTGGAAATGGCTTTCAGTCACAATTGTTTGCCATGGGCTCTCACATGT
>RWGY01000045.1:4195798-4205798 GCA_007726485.1 Eragrostis curvula
AACGTTCCGCTCCACCCGACGGTGCCGCTGCTGGTGCCGCGGGAGTCCGTGGCCGCCTGCACGCTCGGCGGCTACCACATCCCGGCCAAGACCCGCGTCTACATCAACACCTACGCCATGGGCCGGGACCCGGAGGTCTGGGACGACCCGCTCGAGTACTCGCCGGAGCGGTTCGAGAACGCCGGCGCCGAGATCGACCTCAAGGACCCGGACTACAAGCTGCTGCCGTTTGGCGGGGGGCGGAGGGGTTGCCCCGGGTACACGTTCGCGCTGGCCACCGTGCAGGTGTCGCTGGCCAGCCTGCTCTACCACTTCGAGTGGGCGCTGCCGGCCGGCGTGCGCGCCGAGGACGTCAACCTCGACGAGACCTTCGGGCTCGCCACCAGGAAGAAGGAGCCGCTGTACGTGGTCGTCAGGAAGAGCGAGGGGTACGAGTTCAAGGGGGAAGAGCTGAACGAAATCTAATATACATATATAAGATATAAATATAAGAATAAAAAACAACTCAAGGGTTATTTTTTTTGCGAAAAGGGGAAATTTCATTAATATTGAAGCAAATTACATCCCCTGATTACAAGAGCATTCCAATCAACGCCAACTTCATTGATGGGAGACAATAAACTTTGAAAGAGCCGAAAATTCCACCATCTAGGATCACCATCCCAGACGGATATGCCACGGAAGAGAACTCCGATCAAGGGTTATGTGTCTTTATATCTCGTATTTCTTCTCTTGAGCGGATAAAATAAGAGTGTTTTTCTTCTCCTGAGCGGATAAACTAAGTGTTAATTTTTGACAGCGAGTCTCCTCCAAATCTAGGTTTCAAGGATATGTTTTATCACTACAAGTGATCACGCACTTGTGCCATTGTACACTCTATATTTGAGAGATGATTATTTTATTTCCAACGGATATTCACTATTATCTTGGAAGAATGTGACATGATTTTTTTTTAAACATAGTCTCGAATGATAAGGTTTGTGTTAGCCTGGTTATCAGAATTTATATCACATCGCAACAAATTAAATTGCCCAACAAAACAAATATGACTACAAAATGAGCCATCAAACAAACATTATGGATTGGTAAGGCACAATTACTCACTATATATGATTCATGGGTGAAGACACAGGCAAGACAAATGGACAGTGAACGAGGATTCATAAACAAATCCAACATATATAAAACAAAGGTACATAGATGTATTATTCATTTTCCGCTAAAAAGTTAAATGTATTATGCATGGAGCAATAGATACACCATCATCTGCCTCCAAAATCATAGTCTTGACTTCAAACCTAAACTCCGTCCCATAATCATGACTAACTCCTGATCTGATGTGAAAAACACCTTGGGGACCTTGTAAAAGGAACTCCCACAATTACAAATGTGATTTGATATAATAGCCATGTTCAATGTGGCAGCTTCAGGGGCCATACATAATTCAATCACACAGATATCCTCCCTGCATAATTCAGTGAAAATACTGTAGACTTACAATAATATTGATTTTATATAACCATTTAGATTTTGATCGATAAAACAAACTTTCACAAATCATGTGGTTGGCGAATTAGACCAATCCGTATCCAATAAATCAAACGCTGCAGGTCTCAGCCTTCTATATGAATGAAAGATGATGGTGAACAAACAAGAACGAAATAGATGACTAAAAACAATTTGAAATATGAATAACAACGACGAAATGAATTGTTGACCTGCCAGCTAGAAACGTTAGAGGCAGTCTAATTCGCGGGCTTCCATCATTTAGTACCTTGTTCATATCAAATACTGATAGGTTTGAGGCGTGCGAGATATATCCATAGATTCATGATGTATATATAGAGTGTACCAAAATATCCCGGAAACAAATCCTTTTATATTCGCGTGATTTGTTTCCCAAATAATCGGTGGTTGTTTATATTCTATCGTTCCACCGTACGTCACGAACCCTTTCTCGGCATTTTAGACCAGGTTTATAACATGTCATACGAAGGCCCAATCATCATGCAGATTATGTACCGGCAGGTCGACCTGACTTTCCTAGGCCGTCATGGTGCAACCTGATATAAAGTATAACCTTATTACTCAAAGAAAATAACCATAAGGCCTAACCAAATTTATCATAATTGATGACCCATATATACATAAAATGACAAAAATCTACTTTACATCCCTTTACTTTGGTCGAGCGCGATATAGTCTCATACATGGACTATTATTGAACAAGAATAGAATAATAATATATCTCAAGCTAAACATACTTTGACCATACAAACTTAATAGTATAAACCAAGTACACTACATATTCCATTACCATCAGTCGGCCAAGTACAATTAATTTACAAAAACTTTAAAATTCACAACTTAGATGGATTTTAAATATAACTGCTTGGCCCACTAAACTTAGTTACTCATTATAGCCCTAATAAACTGAAAAAACAAACACCTCACCGGAACCTTCATGCCCACCGGACTGATGAGCGGACACCTCACCGAACCAATAACGAAACTTTGACCTGCTTGGCACGTGGAACTTTGAGGACACAAAGTTAAGCATGTGGCACAACTACACAAGCACCGGTCTCGCTTACGTTGGAACTTTGAAAAAACACATGACCGCGAGAAGAAAAGTTACAAAATCAACCAACTATATAAGAGACAAGTGAAATCTTTGTCGGTGGTTAACAGGAACCGTGAGAGTGACTGTTGTTGAGTGAAATTTCTTCGCTGATGCCGTGTTGGACCTTCTGCACAGGAGATTGTGAATTTGGTATTGAATAATGTGGAAAAACAAGCAGAGTCGGGTAAGGATAATGAATGAAGTCAAGGAATGTGAGATAAAATATTCGAGTCCATGACATTGTATTGAAAATTATGTTGCGCATGATAATATTATATTGAGGCATAATTTTGAATGAAATTTATTTTAGCAGAAACGATTGATAAATTTGCATATGTTTATACCGAGGCATCTTTAATTTTTTGCATTTTGAAATTTCATATGAAGCAACACCCACGAGAGCAGTAGAACATGAAACTTTATGTTGTGTATATCGGCTAAACAGGGGGATGGATACAATGTTGTGATAAAAATTCTTCCCTCATACAGTCATATGGATCGTTCCTTCGTGCTTTCCTTGCATGCTTACATAAGCTACATGTATGATCATGGTTCTCATGGTATGTGCCCATCATGATGATCTCTAAGATCTCAAAGCGAAGACATAGCGACGACTATGTCTAGGTACATACCACGGTACCGCAGACAGTTGTGGGCTAGCACAGGAAGGTAGGGTGTTCCAACAGTAGTGGTACAATACATGAATATTGTATGTCAATATTGAACAGTGCTTTAATGCATACATTTTTCAAATTTTAACGGTGACCGGATACAGCCATGTCACCCCCTTGGCTTCGTGCTTGGCGTCACGTCAACAGACAGTGACACTATGCATAAGCTTCACTTTCGTACCAATATTTTTGTGCTAGTTGTTGAGCCATCATCGCGGAGGCGCGCCGACGGCGTTGTCCTCTCTGATAGTCTCGTTAGTACGTATGCATCAGCGCGAATCGGTGTGAACTACAATTGCTTTTATTGTCACGTGGTATTGTCATGCATCAGCATGCATGTCACGTCTTTACATGGACAAACGTTGTTCAATGTACGCGTTCAAATTAAACAAATAGCACGCCTGCTATGCAAGCTTCTCTCATCACGCTCAGATTTGGCGATATGATTTTGCAACGTACGTCATGCAACGTGACCTCCAAGCACCGCCAGCAGCCCGGCACCGCGGTGCAATTTCTAGGCATCTGCATCTGGATGACTGGATCTAAATACCTCGCATGCACTCAGGCCTACCTAACCAAGATCATGCTACGAACAGCTAATATATGTTAGCATTAAGGCCCCCTTTGGAACGCAGGATTTTCACAGGAATTGTACAGGAATTTCACAGGAATCAGTTGACTGTTCACAAGAAAAACGCAGGAACGGGAAAAAATCCCGCGTTCTAAAGGCCCCCTAATATATACTTGTTAGCATTAAGGCCCCCTTTAGAACGCAGGATTTTCACAGGAATTGTACAAGAATTTCACAGGAATCAGTTGACTGTTCACAGGAAAAACGCAGGAACGGGAAAAAATCCCGCGTTCTAAAGGCCCCCTAATATATACTCGCAGTTAGCATAGTTGAGGCGTAACCAAGTATACATGTGTACTATACTAATAAAAAAATATAGTATTCATTTAGCCAGATATATATATACAGTATGCAGAAATCATGTAATACATCTAAAATTAGGAAATCTTTTTGAAAAAAACAACTACGGATCGTGGACAAAACTGCCAATTGTGTTCTCTCAAAAGCTTGCCAAAGCCATAAGCACATTTGACGAGGTGCTATAATGGACAACACTTCCAAATACTGGCAACCAAAAACAAAACTTTGTACCAAGGATTTGGAAAAACATCCAAATGACGAAGAGAATATAATCATTAAACTCACGAAAATTGTAAAACATGTCACTGGAGATGGGCCAACATATTGTCGTTATGCTTTTCTCGAATTAAATATTTGGCGTGGCAGCATGATTTAGAACAGATAGGTGACCTCGGAATTTTGATAGAAGCCATTTCGAAAACCACTCAAATTTAAGCACGTGGCACAACTACACAATGCAAGCACCCACATGGCCCGTGTTAATTTCGAACCGATTATTAAAAATGTTAAATTGGAACCGTGTCAGACCCCTGTCTCTCTTACGATGGAAGTTTGAAGAAAAACACAAAACCGTGAGAAAAAAAAAGTTAACCAACTGTATAAAAGACAAGTGAAATCTTTGTCGGTGGTTGACAGGAACCGTGAGAGAGACTGTTGTTTAGCGAAATTTGCTAGGGTCGAAACCGTCTTCACAGATGCCGTATTGGACCTTCTACAGGAGATTATGAATTTGGTATTGAATAATGTGGAAAACAAGCAGAGTCAGGTAAGGACAATGAATGACGTTAAGCAATGTGAGGTAAGACATTCGAGTTGTCCATGACATTGTATTGAAAAGTATGTTGCGTATAATAATATTGAGGCTTTATTTTGAAATGAATTTTTAGCAGAAACAATTGATAAAATTGCACATTGTTAATATCGTAGCATCTTTAATTTTATGCATTTTGAAATTTCATATTAAGCAACACTCATGAGCGCAGCTGAATATGAAATTTTCCTGTTGTATACTCCCTCTGTCCCACGTTGATCTTCATATAAGGTCTATGCATCAAAACCAAGGAGCAACAAAATACATTAAATCCAGTGGTCCATAATATGCTCCTAGCCAATTAGTATCTGTTGGGGGATCGAAGGTCTTTGTCAGACTCGGCGAAGCCCTCCAACGAAGTATGTATGATGGTTGCATCCTTGCGAAGCCCTCTGGGCGTTTCCGGCGTCCGAGATGCTCCTGGCGAAGCCCTCTTGTTGCTTGTCGTCCTTGAGCTCCTTGGCGAAGCCCTCCTGAAATGTCTACGATGATGGATCAGGTTCAACCGCTCGCGTAGTTTCTCAGATCCCACGTTATACGTTACTCCGAAGCCCTCAGTCGTTCACGATGCTGGGCGAAGGGGTAAGGGAAACGACAGAGAATAATGGACGGAGTAAATGCTGTGTCTTTGGCTCGCGGCCCGAAAAACAGATGTCATTACAGGGTCTCTCCCCTCCATATTTATAGGGGGAGGAGAGATCATTATTACAATCATGCCATTGGCTAACTCTATTACGTCTCCCGGCTTGAGCCTTTATAAACAACTTCGTTGATCCGTTATTCAGAGTTCCTTCGCTATTCCCCTTGACCCTTCGCGTTCCCTGTTGGCCCTTCGCTTAAAGACGTAGCGTCTTCGCTTGTCGAGTACTTGTTGATGTATCCCCAACAGTATCATACATGTCACTAGGTCCCCACATAAATTGGATGGTCCCATACATATATTTAATGGTCTCCCACCTCATATGAAGATCAATGTGAAATTTTTCTCTTCTGCTTATATGAAGATCAACGTGGGATGGAGGGAGTAGATCTGATAAAGAGGGGGATGGATACAATGTTGTGCTAAAAATTCTTTCCCCGAAAAGCACTCACAATTGACAGCAGTAATATCAAACCCACAATATTGCTTGTTTGGTAGCTAGCTAGGTCGTAGAGGAACGGTGCAGGCCTATAAATAGGGTAGCATATAGAGCCCTCTATACGCAGGAGAGGGCACCCTTGATAGCCTCAAACAACAGACCAAATGGAGGGTGAGCTCTGGTTTGCATCCATTTGGATAGCATTCATTGTCCCACTCGTCTGGTACGCGATAACAAACAAGGGAAGAGTAGGTGCTCGCCGATTGCCGCCAGGCCCTAGGCCACTGCCCATCGTCGGGAACCTTCTCGACCTGTGTGGCGGCAACCTCCACGAAAACCTCGCAAGCCTGGCGCATGCCCATGGCGCCGTCATGACACTCGAGATCGGCCTGGTCACCACCATCGTCGTCTCCTCGCGGGACGCCGCGCGGGACGCATTCACCAGGCACGACCGCCGCCTCGCCGCCCGGACGGTCCCGGACACCCGGCACGCGCTGACGCACGCTGACCGGTCCATGGTGTGGCTGCCGAGCTCCGACCCGCTGTGGAAGTCCCTGCGCGGCGTCGCGACCGCGCACGTCTTCCCGCCGCGCGGCCTCAGCAGTGCGTCGGTGCACCGCGCCCGGGAGCATATGGTGCGCGGCGTGGTGGACTTCTTCCGCCGACACGCCGGGCAAGAGGTCGAGGTCGGCCACGTGCTCCAGGACGGCGTGTTCGACCTCCTGACGAACGTGCTCTTCTCTATCGACACCGGGGACGAACTCAGGGAGCTCATGGACGAGATCGTCGCTGTGCTCGCCAAGCCCAACTTGTCCGATTTCTTCCCATTGATTCGGCAGTTCGATGTGCAAGGCATTCGCCGATGGTCGACCACGCGCATGACCGGAGTCCTGCATATCCTCGATGACATAATCGACAGCCGGTTGGCGGCCACCGCCGGCGGGCAGCAGAAGAACGACGACGTCCTGGACTCGCTCCTTGCGCTCGTCTCCACCGGCAAGCTCACCCGCCGCGACGTGGGGGCCATGCTATTCGACATCCTGGCGGCGGGGACCGAGACCACCAAGATCACGGTGGAGTGGGTGCTGGCCGAGCTGCTGCACAACCCAAGCGTGATGGCCGCCGCGCGCGCGGAGATGAAGGCCGTCCTCGGAGCCAATCAGCAGGGGACGGCCATCACGGACGCCGACGTGGCAAAGCTTCTGTACCTCCAAGCCGTGGTGAAGGAGTCCATGAGGCTGCACCCAGTGGCGCCCCTCCTGCTGCCGCACTAGGTGGTGAAGGACGGCGTGGAGATCGGAGGCTACGCCGCGCCCAAGGGTGCCATCGTGATCTTCAACTAGTGGGCGATAATGCGCGACGCCGCCGCGTGGGAAAGGCCGGACGAGTTCCTGCCGGAGCGGTTCCTGGGCAAGACGGAGCTGGACATGTGGGGGAAGGAGCACAAGTTCATCCCGCTGGGCACTGGCCGGAGGCTGTGCCCAGCATTGCCAATGGTAGAGCTCATTGTGCCCTTCACCATGGCGTCGCTGCTGCATGAGTTCGAGTGGAGGCTGCCCAAGGGAATGTCGGCTGAACAGGTGGACGTGACCGAAAAATACATGAGCAACGACACCCTTGTTATGGCTGTCCCCCTCAAGTTGGTGCCCGCCACCTAGGCTATAGATGACTGGGCTAGTTTATCTATATATATATATATATATATATATATATATATATATATATATATATATATATATATACCAGCGCTATTTGATACCCAGGGTACTGAATAGCTTATTCAGTACCAGGCCGGACTAGCACACCAGGCCAGCCGGGTTCTCACCAGCACGCACCCGCCTGGTTTTCATTGCTCGGAATCATATAAATGCAAATCACACTAGCGCATGCATTAAAACTCCAGCTGTGCATGCATGCATGCGGCAAAGGCACCTCGTCACCCTTCCATGTACTATTAGTTTATTCCTTTTTTATTTGTTTCTACCAACAATGCAAACCGGAAGTTCTGCTTGTTGATTGCCAAGTCCTATAACACCATAAAAAAATCATTTGTTACGCAGATTCTTAGGGTGCAGTGACACGTGCAAGCTTTCTTTCCTTTCTTTACCACTATGTACTCCATAAACCAAGGTCGTAAATAATATTCGTCATAATCATAAACAGGTGATATTTTAAATGAAAAGGACCAATCCACCAGAACCATAAAAATCTTGAAGATTTAATTTTCGAGTATTTGATATGTTCTTATACTTTCATGCAGAAAACAAGGTCCATGATGAAAATTTTATGAAGAAAAAGAAATTTTACTATCGAGACAACAATTATTATTTTTTCAAAACCAACTATTTACGATTTGTTTCGGATAGACTGACCTAAGTCTCTCATGTTACTTAAAAATTAATGGTCCTTATAGTTTGAGTTTGGGACGTGAAATCACAAGGAACCAAACCATATATTTCATTTGCTCCAAGGTGACACATTTTATAGTTAAATTGGGAGTCATCATGCATACTATATTGTAAAGCCTCAACATCCTTTTGCATTATTTGTGATCTAACGTGAAATCATAAGGGTTAGCCTGGTTGGAGCATAAAAACTAGTATTGTGAATCATCAAGCTCAGAATTTCTAAGTAATTTAACTGTTCCGTTTTTAGTGTAAAACTAGTGATTTGAGATCATAAATTTCTCATATTTTTATTTTAGAAATACCCGTTAAGAGTATAACTCATAAAACGTTTAACAGAGAAAACTTTTATAGCTTTACTAGTATGGTTTGGCCATATAAAATAGTGATTTTAGTGCCAAGTTCACTAATGTAAGAAAACATGAAAATAAATTAGCCTGACCAATCAATAAAAACCAATGATGTTAATTTTTATAGTTACAACACTTGACAGTAAAATTTTCATATGCAACATAACAATTTTATGATCATGGGTTGAGCCATAAAAACCTTTTCATGTAATCGTAAAATAGTGCTAGTTCTTACACTCACAACCATTGTTAGTAAAAGATTATTCGAGGCTATAAATTTGCAAATGACGTGTGTGTCTTCAAGTACAAGTGTAGTACAAAAATAAGTCACGAACATAAATATTAACATGTGAAGTCATAAAGATTACATGGCTGGAGTATAATAAAGAGTGATTTGGGTCACGTATATATATGGAGACATATAAAATTTTGATGTGAAATCCAAATTTTTAGAGATGAAAAGTTGTAAAAAAACATCAGCTAGTAATATAAGTTTTAGCATGTCAAAATCATAAAAAGTTTATGTTTGTACGTAGTATAAAGTCGTAAAATATTTTGGGTAGGGTCATAAAAACTAGTGACGTGAAATCATAAATTTCAAAACCTGCATGTTGTAAAGCTTTTTTTGTTGGGACATAAAAACTTGCGATTCAAAATTGTAAATTTCAGACCGTGTAAGCTGTAAATAAAGATTTTTTAGAGTTGGGTATAAAAGCTGTTGATTCAAAATCATAAACATTTTTTGTCACTTTTACATACCAAGCAAAATTCATCGTTGCTACTCTTGTTCTGAAATAATGTCCGTACTATCAGAGTTTATATTTATAGTTAAAAGATAAGGATTTTATAGCTTGAGATGCAATGGCATAACGCTCAGCATGTGTAAATCTAAATCACAAATATTTGCAGCCAAGGGACATAAATAACTAGAGTACTATTTGTAATTTTGAAGATGTTGAATCGTAAAAACTTTGCAGTGCCGAAGTGTAGAAACTTGGTAGCTCATTTTTGAAATGTGTGTGGATCATAAAGAGCTGTAGTGCTGAAGTATAAAACTTGTAATGCATAGTTATAAAAAAATTGGATTTTCAAAGATGTCGAATCATAAAAACTTTGCAGTGCTTTAGTAT
>RWGY01000045.1:4210798-4247407 GCA_007726485.1 Eragrostis curvula
GAATATATATATCTTTTTGTGCGTTGTACGCATGCTGCTGTGAAAACTGAGAAGAACGCAAACTAGGCCTGTCACAGTACGCAAATTACCTCTTAGGAGGTAATAAAAGAAACAAATCTGAATCATAGATTAATATTATAGAAAAACACAACAAAAACATTAACAAAACTAATAATCGGCTACTACCTCAGTATCTTCCCCGTCACGCTTGACGTGTCTCGTATGACATGTTCTATGGTAGTGCAACTTTCTGGAGGTGGCGACGGCTTGGATCGTTCGGCGGCAGCGCAAATCGACCGGCGGGACACTACTCGAGCTCGCGGCAGCGCGAATCATCGGCCTTTTGACAGGTGCATGCTACTCGAGCTCAAGACTATGACGTTTACTTTCGCTGGCACACATGAACTCTGTGCGTGGGCTCTACAGGAGATGACGGATGAGGAACCACGCCGTCTGCGAAATTCTCTGCTTGTTGGCGGCATTTTTCCGCATCACGAACTTTTGCAGTGAGGAATGAGAAAGGCGTTGGGCAGCTGTTTTCTTCCTAGATTCCTCGAAAACGACTACGTGGAAGCATTTGAGGAAGGCATTGGAGTCTTGGGGATGCTCTTACTTATGGAAGAGTTCAAGTGGAGGCTGCCCAACGGAATGTCGGCTGAACAGGTGGACGTGACCGAAAAGTACACGAGCAGCGACACCCTTGTTATGGCTGTCCCCCTCTAGGCGGTGCCTGCCACCAAGGCTATACACCTAGATGACTGGGCTAGTTTATTTATATATATGTCACTGCATGACATGCATGGTGCTTTTCTGAATAATGACACGTTAATTATTATTACTATGTCGTTTAAGATAAACCGGTTAATAAGATTGAGGGGCCCACTCGACCAACGGTTTTAGCCGTTTATTCTAGATCCAATGCTTATAGAAAGGTTATAAAATGTTGCAAATTAGTTTTTTTAAGAGGAAGATTATATCGATACTTAAATAAAAGTTTACAAATATGAAATGAGAACAGGAGCACAAATCTTAGCGCACAACGGATGCTGCAGCGATCGGTTGAGCGCTCGCCATGATCTCAACCGGTCAGAAACAAGCACATATGTTATATATATGTCGTTGCATGGTATGTGATCAGTTCATTTTGCGAGGGACACGATGCAAAAGTTCATGATTAGCACATTCTTCGTCTTCTTCTTCTTCTTCTTGGCAAGATGGTGCAAAATAAATTGATGACAAGCAGCATACAACATCATCTATAGAGACAAGTACTCGTATACCTGAACCATACACTAGTACAATAAGGGCCTGCAGTGACGCATGCCTAAAAAGTTTAGTGGCGGACGTATGGCCATTCGTCACTGCAGGCCTTGCCCCGGGTCCTGTAGCAGCTTGAAGTGGCGGACAGAATGACGTCATCAGAAAGCTTTCTTAAAAATGACGGGCATGCTAATGTCATTCGGGTCCGCCACTTCTATTTCGTTTCCAACGGCGGACGTTGCTTACGTCACATGCCGCATCCGTCATCCCACCTCTCCCTGGCCCGCGAAAAAAAAATCTCCAGCCTTTTCTCTTCCCACCGCATCTCCTCCACTTCTCTCCCCCTCTCTCTCTCCCTCAACCTTATCTCCTGACTTCTCTCTCTCACGCCACCCTCTCCCTCTTCCTCCATGCGCTGGGCATGAAGACGCGGCTGGCGTGGGCAGAGCAAGTGATAGTAACCGATATGAATCGGCAAGGGAGTCCCGATCTTCACGACAGTAGGCTAATGAAACTAAGGATAACTTGCTGTGAACAGCGGGGATAAATAGCTTTATACCTGCCAAGGTTGGATGTGACCAAGCGATGGGGAGAGAGGCACCGAAATCTTGAGGACGTTGACTCGATCTCTAAACAACCGCAAAACCACAAACCGGGACTAATCCACACAATTGGCTCGGAAGCCAAGAGCATGAATCAGGGATCTCAGAGAGATCTCTTCACAAGTCCAAGAAGAACAAGGAAGAACAAAGGTGTGCAAGGCACTCAGCAGCTTGGCTGCAAAACCATATTGGTTTATCAAATTATCAAATGATCAAAAGTAGGTTTTTGCTAGGTACATAGGGGGTATTTGTACTAGGAACAACCCTCCTAGATAGGTATGAACTGAAGTCACCACGTTGGGAGGTGGAAGGCCAACTGGTGGAAGAATTCACGAAGTCTCCTTCAGTTCTCGCGCGTCCTCTCAGCTTCTGTGCAGCATTTAGTAAAACGGTCATATCTCCTTAATGGGAAGTCCAATGGATGAACGGTTTGTTGCGTTAGAAAGATAACTCATTTATCTTTCCAGACATGTATACTTTGTACAATTATTCGTGACAGATTGGTACAGACTTGGATGACAAGTTGATTCTTCTGTCACGTAACCTTGGGTCAGGAGCTTGTAACCATGCTTGTCTTGGGCAACATTCTTGATGTCTTCGGTGTAACCATTTGCGTCATCCATGTTACCCATTGAAGTATCCTCATGTGTAAACCTGAGTAAAAGTAGCGTTCTTGATTTAGGTAGCACATAATTCTCATCAATATTAAGGGTATGTGATGCAAGGAATGGGTTCACCTCTTGTTGTATCTTCTTTGCACGGCTGCGTGTAATAGGTCCTACTCTTGTTGCCTCATGTGAAACTGGAGTTGGACATGGTGTAATCGTTCCTGGTGTCACCAAAGGCATATCCACGAATGCATCTTCGTTATGTATGACCGGGATGTCCTCATCATCCTCCCCCTCTTGAAAAGGAGTCGTCCTCGACTCTTCCGATCCAAAGAATGGAGATAGATCAGCAACATTGAACGTTGGACTAACACCATAAGTGCTTGGAAGATCAATTTCATATGCATTATCGTTGATCTTTCGAAGCACTTTGAATGGACCATCTGCCCTTGGTTGCAACTTGCTTTTGCGTTGTTCAGGAAAACGGTCCTTGCGTAAATGCACCCAAACCAAGTCTCCTTGCTCAAACAGTATCTTCTTGCGCCCTTTGTTGGCATGTTTCTCGTACATCTTGGTCATCTTTTCTATGTTTGCTCTTGCTTTTTCATGAAGTTTCTTGACATGTTCAGCACGCTTGCTTGCATCAAAGTTCACACGTTCCTGCAAAGGTAAAGGCAATAGATTGATGGGAGCAGTAGGTTTAAAGCCATATACAATTTCAAATGGACAAAATTTAGTGGTTGAGTGTACAGCCCTGTTGTATGCAAATCCACGTGGGGCAAGCTTTCTTCCCAAAGCTTCAAGTTTTTCTTTAGGACAGCTCGCAGCAATGTTGAAAGTGTGCGGTTCACAACTTCGGTTTGTCCATCAGTTTGTGGATGACACGTTGTGGAGAACAACAATCTTGTTCCAAGTTTTCCCCACAAAGTCTTCCAAAAGTAGCTCTAGAATTTTGTATCACAATCTGAAACGATGGTACGTGGCACTCCATGTAGACGCACAACTTCCCTGAAAAATAATTCAGCAATGTGTGAAGCATCATCGCTCTTATGACAAGGAATAAAATGAGCCATTTTGCTAAACTGATCAACCACATCAAAGATTGAATCCCTCCCCCTCTTAGTTTTAGGTAAACCAAGAACAAAATCCATTGAAATATCCTCCCAAGGAACACTAGGAATAGGAAGAGGAGTGTATAAACCATGAGGGTTCAATCGGGACTTAGCTTTGTGGCATGTTGCACATTGTTGAACATATCTCTCAACATCTCGTCTCAGCTTTGGCCAAAAGAAATGATCAGCTAGGACTTGCTCTGTTTTCTTGGCACCAAAGTGACCCTAAGTCCACCAGCATGAGCTTCCTGCAAAAGCATAAGACAAATAGAACAATCTGGAATGCAAAGCTTGTTAGCACGAAACAAAAACCCATCATGCACATGGAATTTTTCCCAACCTTTGCCATCAAAACATTTAGCATATGGTTCAGCAAAGTAAGAATCAGTAGCATACAAATCTTTGACACTTTCCAATCCAAGAATTTTAGCATCAAGTTGAGACAATAAAATATGGCGTCTTGACAAAGCATCAGCAATAATATTATCCTTCCCTTTCTTGTACTTGACAATGTAAGGAAAAGATTCAATGAATTCACTCCATTTAGCATGTCTTTTGTTTAGTTTTAATTGCCCCTTAAGATGTTTCAAAGATTCATGATCTGAATGTATCACAAATTCTTTGGGCAAAAGATAATGTTGCCAAGTTTCCAAACTCCTCACGAGAGCATACAATTCTTTATCATAAACTGAGTAATTGAGAGTTGGACCACTTAGCTTTTCACCGAAGTAAGCAATTGGTCTTCCTTCTTGCATGAGCACACCTCCAATCCCAACACCACTTGCATCACATTCAATTTCAAATGTCTTACCGAAATCTGGAAGTGCAAGGAGTGGGGCTGTTGTCAACTTCATTTTCAGCTCTTCAAATGCCTTCTCTTGTGCTTCACCCCAATGGAACGGTATGTCCTTCTTTGTCAACTCATTGATTGGAGCAGCAATGGTACTATAATTTTTTACAAACCGACGGTAGAAACCAGCAAAGCCAAGGAAGCTTCGTACTTGACTCACATTTTGTGGTGGCAACCACTCACGAACAGCCTTGATCTTTTCTTCATCAACCTCCACGCCTTGACCTGAAACAACATAGCCAAGAAAGACTACCCTATTGGTGCAAAAGGTGCACTTGTCAAGGTTAGTATACAAGCATTCTGTTCTCAAAACAGCAAGCACACATTTTATATGTTCAACATGTTCATCAAGAGACTTGCTGTAAATTAAGATATCATCAAAGTAAACCACAACAAACTTTCCAATAAAAGCTCTAAGCACATGATTCATCAATCTCATAAAAGTACTAGGAGCATTGGTCAATCCAAAAGGCATCACCAACCATTCATATAAACCAAACTTGGTTTTGAAAGCTGTTTTCCACTCATCTCCCTCTCTCATTCGGATTTGGTGATAGCCATTTCTCAAGTCAATTTTTGTAAAAATGATAGCACCACTAAGCTCATCAAGCATGTCATCAAGCCTCGGTATGGGATGTCTATATTTGATTGTGATGTTATTTATGGCTCGTCAATCAACACACATTCTCCATGAGCCATCTTTCTTTGGGACTAAAAGAACTGGAACTGCACAAGGTGAAAGACTTTCCTTTACATACCCTTTTTCCATGAGCTCTTGCACTTGGCACTGAATTTCTTTTGTTTCTTCGGGGTTGGTGCGGTACGGTGCACGGTTAGGAAGTGAAGCACCAGGGACGAGGTCAATTTGATGCTCAATTCCTCTCTTTGGTGGCAGCCCTGGTGGTACTTCCTCGGGGAACACATCTTCATATTCCTATAACACATCAAAAATAGCACTTGGCAAGGTAGAGGGTAAGTCGTTAGTTGAAAGATAATTTTCCTTGTACAGGAGTACAAAGAATATGGCATTGGACTCACTCAATTCTTTTAAATCCCCTTTCCTAGCCATCATCACTAAACCCTCTTTTCCCTTTGGCTCGGTTCTTTGTGGCTGTGGGGTTTTGTTTGGCTTTGGAGACACTCCCTCACTTTGTTTTTGGGTCACCCGCAAGTGGTTCTCACTCTCTCGCTGTTTTCTTTTCAAATCATCCTTCAAAATTTCCTCCGGTGTCAAAGGAAGCAAAGTGAGATGCTCCTCTTTGTACATGAATACAAGCTTGTTAGAACGACCACAAATCTGAACATCACGATCATATAACCATGGTCTTCCTAACAATAGCTGGCATGCTTGCATAGGCACCACATCACACTCAACATGATCTTTATACTTGCCGATAGAGAAAGGAACGGTCACCATGGTGGTCACGTAGCGTCCCACACTCATTAAGCCATTGCATCTTGTATGGGTCAGGATGTTGTCTCTGTTTTAAAGCCATTTTCTCCACCAATTCTTGACTTGCAATATTATTGCAGCTGCCATTATCAACAATAATTCTGCATAGCTTGTCTTTGATCATGCCACGGGTGTGAAAAAGATTGTGCCGCTGTCCCCTCCCTTCTTTTACAGCAGTAACACTAAGAACTCGTTGAGAGATAAAGCAATTATTGTCACCTTCATCAGGTTGGATCTCATTCTCATCATTTCTAACTTCCTCATCATAGCATGGCCCATCTTCTGGATCACTTTCAGATTCCCATTCACCTTGTTCATTCACAATCATGGTTCTCTGACTAGGACATTGGGAAGCAATGTGCCCACGACCTTGGCACTTGTGACAAACAATGCCTTGGCTATGTGAAGATGATGCAGCTGCTGATGCAACAGAGGGGGCTGCTATACTTGCAGCAGGGCGCCGTTGCTCTTGCTGAACCGTAGGAGAAGATGCACTAGAAATTGATGTCTTTGCAGCACCAATAGATGGAGAAGGCTTGGCTGCACCGCCATGAGATTTTCCTCCAACAATAGAGGTACTGGGCTGCTGTTGGTGCCATGGAGCTGAAATAGATCGACTCCCATAGGAGCGACCACGTCCTTCTTTTTGAATTTTCCTCTCGGTGCGCATAGCTTGATCCACAAGATCTTGCAGATTATGATATGGAAACATCTCCACAAAACCTGAAATTTCAACATTGAGACCATGCAAAAATCTTGCCATTTTTGATTCAGCATCCTCCCTAGTTCTAGTCCGAACCAACAGTAGCTCCATCTCCTTATAATAATCATCAACCGATTTGGACCCTTGTCTCAAATTCTGCAATCTATTGCGAAGGTCACGTTGATAACTTGATGGTACAAAACGTCTTCTTATCACTTGCTTCATTTCAGCCCAAGTATCAATATAAGAGCGCCCCAATACAAGCTGATTCTCTTGAATTTGATTCCACCAAGTGAGTGCATAGCCTGAAAACACAACGAAAGCAAGGTTTACACGCCTCCGATCAGAGAGATCATGCACTCTGAAAATTTGATTACATTGTTCCTCCCATTCAAGATATGCATCCGGGTCTTCACGTCCTGTAAATTTGGGGACACTCAACTTGATTCGAGCAAGATTATCCGGATCATCTCTATGGCGATTACGGGGCAATTCATGAGCATCATAAGTAGGACCTTGACGATGATCATATTGCTGTCCAAACAGCCCACGGTTTGCAAACGGGTTCTCATTTTCATCATAAGCCTCATCATGATTAGAATTATAACGAATATTATCATCATCAAAACGCACATGGGGGCGAAAGCCACGCCCACGAGCACCTCCTCCATGCTGTCCACCATGGCCAAAGCGACCACCATGACGGCCAAAGTAGTAGTCTTCAGCCCTTCCCATTGAATTTTCATCATCAAATTCACCATGAGAATTGGCAGGGCTATGTTGTCGTGGAGCACGACCACCTCCAATAGCAGGAAGACGTTCATTGAACATCGTCTAAATAGCTTGCATAAGTGATGCTTGAAGTTGGCGAAGTTCAGCACGTGCGACGGGTGCATCGTCTTCTTCTCCTCCAATATGTCCACCACGAATACTTGAATGTGAGCCTGACATGTTAGAGCTATACAAGATATAGTGGAATAGGTAAAATATGTGGAATCACACAACCTCACCTCTTGCTTACCCAAGTTCTTACCTGTTCTCAAGGACTTGTGAGTGTCCAAAAGTGGCAGTACCACCGTTGTGATTAAGTGGTTGAAAGGATTACAAATCGTAAGGCTGATTACGGTATTATGTGGAGCGATAGGTGGCTGTTCAAGGAGGGCTTTGGTACTGAAAATCAAGTACGTTAGCCACCCGAAAGAGATGTAACGTTGCTGTCACAAGCATGACAAACTCAATGTTCAGAATCTGAAATTTTCAGCAATCTGCAACACAACTCCTTTCAACTTTTTGTTTCTTTCTTTTTAATCTCTTTTTTTTTCTCTCTCCCTTTTTTTTGACTCTTTCTTTCTGTTTTTTTTTTCAGAAAACACAAGATGACAAATATGGGGGTGCAGATAACAAATGAGAAGAACACGGTGCGAAAACAAAGATGGTGACTAGCAACGCGATGGGTGCAAACGACACAAGATTAACAGTACCAACAAAGGTTATAGGATTTTTTTTAGGAAGGCTTTTCTGAATCTAGGACAGGGAAACAAATGATAGGAACAAGATGATAAACTAAAAGGATGGTGATAAAACCTACCGTGCCAACCTGAAATCTGATACCAAATGATAGTAACCGATATGAATCGGCAAGGGAGTCCCGATCTTCACAACAGTAGGCTAATAAAACTAAGGATAACTTGCTGCGAACAGCGGGGATAAATAACTTTATACCTGCCAAGGTTGAATGTGACCAAGCGATGGGGAGAGAGGCACCGAAATCTTGAGGACGTCGACTCGATCTCTAAACAACTGCAAAACCACAAACCGGGACTAATCCACACAATTGGCTCGGAAGCCAAGAGCATGAATCAGGGATCTCATAGAGATCTCTTCACAAGTCCAAGAAGAACAAGGAACAACAAAGGTGTGCAAGGCACTCAGCAGCTTGGCTGCAAAACCATATTGGTTTATCAAATTATCAAATGATCAAAAGTTGGTTTTTGCTAGGTACATAGGGGGTATTTGTACTAGGAACAACCCTCCTAGATAGGTATGAATTGAAGTCACCACGTTGGGAGCTGGAAGGCCAACTGGTGGAAGAATTCACGAAGTCTCCTTCAGTTCTCGCGCGTCCTCTCAGCTTCTGTGCAACATTTAGTAAAACGGTCATATCTCCTTAGTGGGAAGTCCAATGGATGAACGGTTTGTTACTCATTTATCTTTCCAGACATGTATACTTTGTACCATGATTCGTGACAGATTGGTACAGACTTGGATGACAATTTGATGCTTCTGTCACGTAACCTTGGGTCAGGAGCTTGTAACCATGCTTGTCTTGGGCAACATTCTTGATGTCTTCGGTGTAACCATTTGCATCGTCCATGTGACCCATTGTAGTATCCTCATGTGTAAACCTGAGTAAAAGTCTTGAGTTAGGTAGCACATAATTCTCATCAATATTAAGGGTATGTGATGCAAGGAATGAGTTCACCTCTTGTTGTATCTTCTTTGCACGGCTACGTGTAATAGGTCCTACTCTTGTTGCCTCATGTGAAACTGGAGTTGGACATGGTGTAATCGTTCCTGGTGTCACCAATGGCATATCCACCAATGCATCTTCGTTATGTATGGCCAGAATGTCCTCATCAGCAAGGTGCGGCTGGCGGCCGCGAGGTCCGAGGCGGCGGCCTTCCTCCCTCCCTCCCTCTCTCTCTCTCTCTCTCTCTCTCTCTCTCTCTCTCTCTCTCTCTCTCTCTCTCTCTCTCTCTCTCTCTCTCTCTCTCTCTCTCTCTCTCATGTAGCGTCCGTGGTGGCAACGGCGGCGAGGTCCGTGGTGGCAACGGCGGCGAGGCTGGGATCCGGCGCGGTACTGCACGGCGTCGGCGGTTCGGCTTAGATCCGGCGCGGCGACGGCGGTTAGGCTCAGATCCGGCGTGGCGACGGCGGCTAGGGTTCTGGTGCTGTAGGCTGCTCCACGGCGGCGGCTCCACGGCGGGGGTCTTCACGGCAACCATGGCGGCGAGCTGCACGGCCCGATGACGGGCTGTCCGGCGTGACTACCGGCTGTCCAGCGCGACGACGGGAGCTGCACGGCCACGACGGCGAGCTGCACGGGCGCGATGACCGGGGGCTGCACTGCAACGACGGTGAGCTGCACGGCGCGACGGCGCCCCCTTCTCTCGCCAGCCGCAGCACCTTCTCGCGAGGTAACCCGTAGCCTCTTCTTCTCCGATCCGGATCGAACAACTTATGGAGATTGCGGGCTCTTTTCCCATTGTGTTTGTTTTTCTGACGCACTCTCTGGCCTCTGGTTTTGCTTGCAGTGTTCTCTTGCTCTGAACCTTCTCGTCAGACCCTTACACATCGCAAGCTGTAAGTTTTTCACCAATCTGCTGTAAGTTTTTCCCCAATCTGCTTTTCTATTGCAGCTTGTTCTGCCGTTCCGTAACGAGTTGCTAGCTTGCATGATTTGCAGAGCTCCTGACTGATTGCTTCACCAACCGAGGATGGAGGAGGGGACAAGAGCTGGCCATAGTAACCTTAGAATTTGAAAGAACCATTTAACTTGTTGTCTCTGTCGATCTTGTGGTTCAATCAAACATACTTGTATTACTCTTGGGATATATGTTTGTATTACTCTTAGGATAAATGTTGGAACACCAATTTTTGGTTTGTGTATATGGTCACCTGATCTTGCTTCCAATTGATTTTGTTTATGTGCCCTGTCGTCTCTGCCCTGCTTTGCAAAGCAGGGAGCATGGAGGCCAGGGGCCCTTTTTTTTATTTAGTTAAATACGTAGTAGTGGCGGGCGGCTGTGACATCAGGCCGTCCGCCACTCCTAATGGGTGAGAGGTGGCGGTCGTGTTGAAGTCAGCGTCCGCCACGTCGTCATCTCGGCCAATGTCTACTAACGGCTGATCAACGGCAGCAGATCGCATAGAAAGATCAAGATCAAGATCAAGATCTTCTCATGCACCATGCATCGCTCATCCCATAGAATAGGTCCACACGCCGGACTAGAAGCAGGCGTCGCCGGCCCTGCCGATCTTTGCCAAGCAATCTTATACACGTCTCTTTGGTTTTTACACGTTGTGTCACTTAACCCCATGTTTTATGGTCATATTGTTTCACAAAACCCCACCTCTTTTAAACATACGACCTGTAAACTATATCTTTGTACCTGCATGATGCAATTTTTTTAATCGATTTGATTAACAAAATATTGAATTGGATGCACAACGATGTATAGTCTCCAAAAATTAAAGTACAGTCCATAGGTAAGATGATAATATTTTGATATGGGTGGGGTTTTATGAAACATTTGGACCAAAATACCCGGGGTTAAATGACACGAGCCAAAATATCCGGGGTTTTGTGCAATAAGAACCATAAAACCCCGGGGTTTACGAAATTTACTCTTGTTTATATTATGACTTGATATAATGGACATGACATCATAATAGCAAATGTACTCTTAATATATGATGTTCAAATTCGGATGCTGTGAGACCAAATAAACTTCATAACATTGTTGTGACAAAAATAATCTCATGAGACCTATTTTGCAAAAATAAATTATGTTTGTCGGCGCACCAGCCATGCCGGCTAAAGCAGCTGGTCCAAATAGTCTCCCCACAAAGGTATTGTTTGTCCTCATTCCTGGATTACGTTTTTTTTTTTAAGAAGGAACACAGTTCCATTAATCACGGGCTGACAAATCGCCGGCAACCAGTACATGAATACATCTGGGGAGAATGTCCATCACATGACTTTCCTCCACATGATAGCGGCTAAGCCATGAGCTACCAAATTACATTCACGACGAACACGATTTACTCGAAAACTAGGCAGGTCGAGTTCAACCAACTGTTTCATCTCAGCTATTAGGCCTCCTGCCACTGAACCCACAAAATCATTTGACTCCTGGATTACTTTTTTTGAAGGTTGAAAGGTCTTACATACTAAACTAAACATTTATAATGAACTGCTAATTGGATAAATGATGGAAATTTAGTAGGCACATCTTTATGGGGTCGGTGCTTTTCTGAATCTCAGTCAAGGTCTATAGTGAATTTTCCCAAGGTAAAATTTTAATTTGCTTTTATACTAGCCAAACATTATGTTTGTTGCAAAACGTAGTTTATTTGAAAAGCTAGTGAAAATTGACTACTGATTATTACTTATTTTTAGTTCATTCTCAGGATCTTCTTCACTTATATGGTGTGTGAAAAATTAACGTTTGGCACAACTTCTTATTCCCGTGAATTAATTAGTTAGGAAACAAAATGTGTCAAACAAGGTCTTCCCTGTTATCTAGTTTTGGCGACATCTTGTCACAAACTATATACCAAGCTGTTGCATAGATGAGTGACTGCTGGTGCAATTAGGTACGTGTCGAGTGCCTTTGCAATGGAGGTGATAGCGTGGAGAGGTGGTTTCTCATTCACTGTCCGGAGGTGGGCACCGAGGTGATCATGGAGATGAACAACAAAAAGTCCGCTTATCTCTGGAATAACTAACAAGAGCAGAGGTCCGTGATAATTGAGGTATGAGTGAGCTTTATGATTAGTGACCTAGGGCGGTGTTTGGATCAATGAGTGTTAACATGTCTGCATATCGAATGGATTCACAACCTCAACAGCAAACGAACCGATCGTGAGTGGTGACTTGTTCTGTTTGGATCGATAAGCAGCAGGTAATAAGCGTCTAATTCTTAACTGAAGGGGTCGGTATCTTATTCATCCATTGGATCACATAGTAGGGTGAACAAAATAATAATAAAAAAGTTGCGGCCGAATCAACAGCATCGATCCTTTGTTTCTCACAAATGGCACTATTGCATTCAATTAATCGATCAAACGGATGGCGTGAACCACACTGGTGGCGACGACCACGGTTGCAGCCCAAATCCCTCGAGAACCTCCACCGTGCCGTCCTTGAGGTTGTAAACGCCGACGTGCTGTGGACCATGATCAGCCTTGTCCGTGTCATGTCTGTGGTACCCGCTCGCCGCCTCTCTGTCCCGCTTCTCCGCGGCCTGGTGGAGCTCGTCATCGGTGAAGTAGACGCAGCCGGGCTTGATCCCCGGGTGCACCTTCGTTGACACGCAGAGTGAGCTGTTCATACCAACGAACAGAGCGGTGTCGCCAATGTCCGTCGTGTTCTTCCACCGCCCACGCTTCGCGTCGAGCACCTGAACAATGAACACGCACGACCACTTTTTCGTGTCGTAGTAGCCGGTGGAAGCTTCCTCCCTCGTGTACTTGGTCACCACCACCAGCCGCCCGTCCGGCATGGCCACGATGTACTTACGTTCAAGAACAAAGTTTTCAACGTCCATAATCGACACGACCGAGACTAGCTTGCTTGTGAACTCGCCAGTGACGCCGTGGCGTTCCCAGGCCTCGACGGCGCCATCGTGAGAGACGGAGTAGAACCTGCCATCGTGATGGATCGCGTCCTCGATGCCGTCGCGGGAGGGCGCCACCTTCCACGCCCGGTCCTGCGCCGTCGCGAAGGCCGGGACGCCGAAATCCTTGTCAAGGATGAGCATGGCGGCGTAGTTATCCGGCCGTGGGGAGGCGGCGAGCACGACCTTGGCGTAGAACCACTGGCGCATCTGGTTGCCGGTATGCGAATTGGACCTTGGCATGATATCCTTCTCCTTGCCTTCCGGCGGGGGCTTGCCGCCGTACCGGAACTGCAGATACGCCGCAGTGTTGATGTAGTAGTGGCCAACTCTGCTGCTCGAGCGCGAGTACCGGATGAAGGGGAAAGTGCTGACGTCCGGCAGCCGCGCACGCTCGCCGGTGACCGGATCGACGATCTGCAGGGCGCCGAGCTCGTCGGCCGTGGCGAGCCACCCGAACGAGGAGCCCAGCACGACGTGGCCGCGCATCCCGAGGACCGACGTGCGTGCGGTGGCAGCGCGGCGGTCGGCGAGGGGGAAGAACGTGACCTTCTCCTCGGACGCGCCGGGGAAGACGATCCACGGCGTGGCTGCCGTGTCCAGATTCATCGGGTGGCCCGCCGTTTTGCAGACCACGCCGAAGGAGAGGCGGTCGAGGGAGCCGAGGCGGTGACGGATGTTGCCCAGCAGGTCCTCCGAGAGGCGGTCGACGAAGTTTACGCGGACGACTTCGGTAGGGCGCTTCGCCGGCGGAAGGTCGCGTGCTTGCTGTCTCTTCAGCTGGCGGCGGCGGCGCGACCCAGCCATGCTTTGACGTTTTTTCGAGTATCAAAGATCAGACTAGGGCACGGCTTGCGGCACGTGGATATATATGGGACTTGATCCGTAGTCGGTTCCACCTCGGCTTCCACCGATCCACACCTTCCGGGGTTGTTTTTGTCCCTTGTTGCCACCGTATTATCATCCAATTAATCTGTTCTTTACGATGATGATGTAATATATATGGTACCCAAAAAAACAAAGTTAAACTATGTCTCCATATCGGATACGGCATCAATCAAGTTAGGTGCAAATAGTAACTCTACAAACATATCGTGGTTGAACGTACGTTAGGTGCTTGGCTTCTTGAATCACCCCTGAATAGCAAGATGCATCATATCCTTCCCACGCAGAATTGCCTGGACTAGTACTCAATGATAAGATGACCAATAGCTAGGCTCAACCAACACCCAGTTCCATTGACATTTAGATACTACTTGGTGAATGCCCATGCGTTGCCACAAACAACGAAAATTTCAAAACCTCATCTGGTAGAAATATATATATATATATATATATATATATATATGAAAAATCCATTCTACTCCCGGGTGTAGTTACTCCCACTTTCAAAAAAACCATCATGGGTATGTGTACATACCCATTTATCATTTTGGGTATGTACACATACCTAAAATAAGATTTTTCAAAGTGATAACCATGAAAAATTTTTAGTGGAACCCATATTTTTTCTGCATCTTGTTATATATCACGTTTTCTGTATAGAAAAAGGAGTATGTTCATATACTTGATATATCCTCATATAAAAAAAAAAGAGTATGTCCACATACCACTTTTATAAATCAAGTATGTGTACATACTTTTTTTAGAAACCTCAAGTATGCACATATACCTTTTAGATTGTGAGATACAAATGTGGGAGTAACTACACCCGAGAGTAGGAAAGAGGCTTCCTATATATATATATATATATATATATATATATATATATATATATATATATATATATATATATATATATATATATATATACGGATACTTACACTCACGGACACAGCGCGCCTGCACACACAGGGAGCTTTTATTCAGCGATATTCGCGCGGGGATTCGGTACTATTCAAATTCAGTTTACTATTCAAATTCGGGTTACTATTCACAGCCCACTGCTACAGTGGCTGTCCACTTACTCTTGGCTAGTGGCTATTGCACTTGGGTGGTGTGTATGCCACTACCAAATATTTCCCGTGCGAGATTCCTTCGGTGGATATTGATCTTTGATTAGTATTGCGCTAATTCGGGTCTTTGTTCTATTCAGGATCTTAAAATTTGGCTGGCGAGGCCAGGCAGACGGCCAAAACGTACAGGCAGTCAGGTGTAAAAATCCTACTCGGTACTCACCATATGTCTAACCAGCTTGCTTCAGGAGCGGCTAAGCTTTCCCCGGAATAAACCTAGTCAGGCGCATACGAGACGGGTTCCTATCGTCTCCCCAGGCAGTTCCACCCGAAGGGAACACTTCTCCGCGGTCACAAGGGTCTCTCTGCCACACTCCGGGCTAGACCAGAACACCGCAACAGAGGTTTCTCCTACAGGGTCCCTAGCATAGGAACGCTTCCCGTACGAGCAAGACTAAGGATAGCAGGGGATTTTCAAAGCATAACTCACTTCATTTCCACAAGCACAGCTTACATATGGCTTTCCCTTTCGGGAACCCCCAAACACTTAAACAAACACGAGCAGTACGATTACCTTACAGGCGGGATATTACACTGGATGTACACACTCTATGTTACAGGTAGTGGAATTCTACTAGATGGAGGGAGAGTGCTCTCGCGCTCTGGAGGATGGCAGTAGAGTGGCGGTCTGATGGATCGATGCGTGGGGGTGTGTGTGTCCCTTTCGTCTGCCGAGAACCTCCTTTTATAGTCGGGCGAGAGAAGACCTCCTTCTGTTTATTTAGTACACGTAACCTCCGTCTTCCTGTATCAAGGACACCAGGTGTTTTTCTTTTTCCTGTATCAAGGACACCAGGTGTTTCGCTTTCTTCTGCTCCTTGTCTGCTAGTTCTTCTGGAGCCAAACGACTTGCTCTATCTTTTCAAAAGGGTCATCAAATATTGGCCAGGCATGCACAGCATAGCCATGTCTGCCATCATTCCTTCAAGATTTTCTTTTCGTACATTATCAGCCCAAATCTCCATGCATCCGTTATAACATATGTATGCGCAATATATTGATCTAAGTGGCATATCCACTTCTGCATGCATATTTGCCTAGCAATTCGATTAATTGAGCACGCTTCATTTCTTAACTTTTTCCTATTCATATTAATATTAATATTGGTTCTCACCACGCTTCCGCCTTGAGAGTACACTCTCAATATTATTGGAGAACATCTTCTAAGAATATTGAACTTTGCTGCCCTTTATATATTAATTGGATTCAGATTCTGGCTTTTGCCCATGTCCGGCAATATCCAACATATCTTCGTCTAAAAATGAATTAGTCCACTTTTCATCATATGACTTCTTTATTTCTTCAAATTTTTCATCTATATCTTTCTTAAGCTCTTCTAAAATTTCCTTCTTTATTTCTTTCTTCCATTCTGGAGCTATTGATTCAAATTTCTCTTCGAGCTTCCATTCAATATATTCACCATCTAGAGGGTCTACTCCTTTGATTAAACATTCTTTGTAGGTGGGTTTCTTGGAGGTACTGCTTTCTTCTTTAACCTTTGTACCCACTGATTCTTTGACCTTTGTTATGACTGGAACCTCAGAAGCTTTATTATTCATCAATCTATAACTTTGAATGTATTCTTTTGCAGCTGGCTCTATGTAATAATTTGCTCCAATATGCAACCTTGCTTTGGCCAGTGCTTCATCTATATCAAAGTATTTAGCAAATGATGGAGTTTCTTTCGAGTACTTCAATTCTTGCTTTAGGATGATAATTTGCTCAAAAGATGTATATATTCCAGGCCTTTTCCCATTATATAAGATATACAAAGGCTTTTGCTCAATCTTCGCAGGACATTCGGCTGTTGGCATCATTCCATTAATCATATGAAAATATTCAGAAAGGCTGTTTAATATTGCCAGAAAATATCCTTTATCTTCTTTCTTATTATTGTATTGGAACCAGAAATTGTCCAACAAACATTGCTGAACTTCATCTACAATAATATGATCTTTGGGCTTGAATTTGAAAGTATTCTGAGGGAAAACCCTTAATTTATTATCTGTCCCAAAGGAATATGATTCAACTTCTGGAAAATTCATCATTCTCTTCATTCCTGCAAAATAGATGAGCGCGAGAACAAGTCAGGTAACTTGTTATCTTTTCCCTTTATATGCTCAAAATTAACTTTGTAACCATTTCCAGTAATAATATCTTCAAATAAAACCCATCTTCTAGTCGAGCTTTTCTTACTATTAATCTGATTATAGTATCGACATATTGCTTCACAGTCAGTTCTAACTGTAAATTCTTTGAATCCAAGATATAAACGAAACGCATTTATTGCAGAAATTACTGCTAGGATTTCTCTATCAGTATTATTCACGGTCTTTAACTTATAACTTCCTGAAGCATATCTGCATATTTTTTCCTCTGTCTTGGAAGAATATTTATTAGGCCTTTGTTTTAATATTGCACCCCAACCTTCTTTAGACGCATCAGTTTCTATAATAAAATAGTTATCATCTAGAGGTAGCTCTAAGGGCTGTAAATTTTTCACCTTTTCTTTAATTGCCTTTACTAATTTTATATCTTCAGAATTAAAATATTTCTGACCATTCTTCCTTAGCTTTGCATATAAGGGCCCAGCAAGCTTTGCTAAATTATCTATATAATTTCTGGCATAGTTTACAATTCCCAAAAATTGTTGCAGAACTTTCTTATCATTCATGGCATCGGGAAACTGCAATATTTTCTTTGCAATGTGTTCTTGCAAGTAAATTTTTCCTTCTCCTATTTCATGACCAAGAAAATTAATTCTTTCTTTGCATATTTCCATTTTCTTTTTAGATAATATTAAACCATTTTGTTCTACCTTTCTAAAAAATACTTCTAAGTGGGCAATATGCTCTTTATAAGTTTTAGAAAATACTAAAAGGTCATCAATATAAACTAATATAAAATCTTGGTTTTCATTGAAAATATTCTGCATCTTTCGTTGAAATAATGCGGGTGCATTCTTTAATCCTAATGGCATTACAAGCCATTCAAAATGTCCTTGAGGACATGTGAATGCAGTCCATTCTATTGATTCTTCTGCCATTTTAACTTGCCAAAATCCTGCCTTTAAGTCAAATTTAGAAAAATATTTACTTCCTTGTATTCTATTGATCCATTCTTGCTTATTTGGAATATTAAAAGCATCTTCTATAGTATTGTCATTTAATCTTTTATAATTAATAACCATTCTAGACTTTCCTCTAACCTCTTCAGCATGATTTCTAACTATAAATGCAGCAGATCTGTGCGGACTTCTGCTTTCTCTTATTGCTTTTAACTTTAACAGCTCTTCAATATGCATTTTAAAATCTTCTATATCTTTTGGAGTTGCTTCAATTGGAGCTGTTTTTATTATATAGTCTGGGTTTATTACATTGATGTTGCATACTATACCATTTTTCTCCCAATGTTTCATAGGTATTTCACCAATGATTTGAATATCTTCTAATCTTTGCACAATCCTTTCTATATCATTTTTTGACTTTATGTCTCTATACCAATTTGGCGCAAACGATTGCAAACCAATGCATTCTATATTGAAGTTTTCTATGTAATATTCTTCTAAGGTTGTACTAAGTTCATAACTTTTATGTTCTTCAGGAAAACCTTCGATAATATGAGTTTCAAGAGATCCCACATCAATGTTGCAAGTTTGTTGGGTTTGGGTTTTACCATACTTTCGAACTTCAGAAATATATGGTAAATTATCTTGGTGTGGAATGAATGTAATTCCTAGTTCATGTATGATTGTGGTTTGTACAGATTGTTGTAAAAACCTTAGTCCAATTATCATGTCATCATTTATCATGGACAAATCTCTTATAGTGATTTCATCTATTATGTATCTTGTACCATTTATGTATGCTTCAATGTTATAAGCTAATTGATTATGAATCTTTCTTATGCCTGACATGTCTGTGGATGTTTCTGCTTTACTATCTTCTATAGTATGTACTATTTCAGGGCATCTGATAAAATATTTGTCATGAATAATATTTTTAGTGCATCCCGTATCTACTAATGCTAATACTTTATAAGTAACATTATGGCTTAATTTTATTTTTACTGGAATTCTTATTCCTAATATCTCCTTGAATGGTAGTTTAACTATATATTTAGTTCCAAAGCTTGTTAAGGCATCTTTTAATTGAATCATTTTACTATTCTTATTGTCTTTTATTGTTAGATTTTGTTCTTGGCATTCAATGTTCTCAACATTCGTATCTTCTTCTTTAGTTTTACTATCAAGTATATCTCTTAAATTTTCTAACTCTTCTTCTAATTTATTAATTCTATTTTCTAATATCCTAACTCTATTAGAGAGTATTCTATCTTCTGGTTCAAACTCTACTTCGTTTTTCCAGTTTTGTTTCTTTGCTTTTAAACACTCAACACATGCTTGCTTTAGACATGCGTTACAGGTGGCTCTATTATCTTGACTTGGATAATATATGCAAAAGGCGCACTTTATATTATAATCACCTTTTCCTCTAATCCAATCATGCTCACAATTTGTTTGATTCATCATTTCTATTTTTAAACCTGCTAGTTCATCTACTAAATCCATTTCATCGTCGCTTGTTTTATATTCGACTTCAATGTTTTCTATTTCATCAGTTTCTATGATAGAGTATATTGATTCATCATCTTTTATTTCATCATCACACATCAATATGTTCTCATTCACGCTGTCTACTATAAATACCTTTTCTTGCTCTTCAAGTTTACTAGAATATCTTTTCTGATCTTTATTGGGACAGGTTTTACTTAGATGGTCTGGTGAATTGCATATAAAACATCTGCATGTTTTATCGTAATTCTTCCTAGGATTATATCTCCTTACATTTCTTTTGTGCAAGAATGGTGGTCTATTATCAGATCTTCGTAGGAAATATCTTCTCTTTGTTCTAGGATTATTATATCTTCTTTGAGGTTTATGAAATTTTTTATTTCTAGACCTTTCTTCTCCATACGTTAAAGGTATTTGAACTATTTTATCACAAAAATTATAATCTGAATGCTTCATAGATCTTTGAGCTTGTATATTAGTGCATATTTTCTTTAATTGTTTAAAGACAAAGGTTATGGCTTGAGATATATTAATTGTTTGTCCCTGCGTATCTTTTTTGTATTCTTCAAATATCATGCTGCCTAAGGGGTCAGGTAATTTATTAAAATATCTTTCAACTACTCCTGGATTAAATCCTTGCTTCGCAGTGGTAGCATTGTATAGGTAATGCTGTGAGAATTCTTTTATACCTTTCCAATTTGTCAAAGTTAGCTTTTCTATTTCCCTTAGCCTTTCATTTTGTAAGGCAGTGCTTCCCAATTCTGGGTCTTCTGCTATAATAATATGTGATATTATATTCGCAAAATTATACGGATTATTTCCTGCTCTTTTTAGTTCGTCATATTTATTAGGGTACGCTTCTACCCATTGTTCCCATAAGACTTTTACTGATTCTCCTAAAAACGTTTCTAAGTATGTTAACATGTCTTCTACTTTATTTCCTATGTTATGTCTATTTTGTATGTATTTTTGAACTATTAAGCCTTTCCAAATGCTTATAATATTTGGCCAATCAATAGGATCATGTGCAGCCAAATTTAATATTGCTCCATCACTTTTATCATTTTGAAACTTTACGGCCTTTTCAAAATTTTTTCTTTTGGGACCCATATATGCATATTGTCCTGGGATATAGTTATACGAGAAATCTTCTCTTTCAGGTGGCCATGTTCCTGATGCTCTAGTGGGTCTTTCTTTTTCTCCTTCACTTTTCATAGTGTCTTCTCCAAATCTTTTCCTTTTAGTGGAACCTGATGCTATATCCATAGCTTCCATAGCATTCTCTAAATTATGTAGCCCGACATCATCTAATGAGTCTATAAAACTGTTATAGTCTTCAGCATCATTTCTGGCTTGTAATTCATCGTATAATTCATTTGCTAATACTTCTTCTTCTTCATAGCTTTCTATTAATAATTTTTCATTCATACTCCACTGCTCTTCTTCACTCATTGGTTTATGACTATCTATAAACTTTTCTTTGTTGTTATGTTCTACTACTTGGTTTTTATTACAACACGCTGTTTTGTCTTCTTTAATCTTTTTAGATTGATTAATTGCTTGTGGCCTTTCTTCGTAAATATCTTTGTTCTTTTTCAACTTTTGTAGTCTTGCCAATTCTCTGTAAAAATAAAGTTCTTTATCTCTTATTTTAGGCCATTCGCTTAACATAGAGGTACTATATTCTGTATTTATTTGCTTTAGCTTATCTTCATAATATCTTATTTCAGTGTCTATATCAGGCTTTTCCATAAATTCTGAGACACTATGCCTTCTGCTATTTTCAATTTCTTGTTCTGACACTACCGAGTCTGTGTCATCTAATGATCTTGACTTATAATTCATAAATCTAATGCTAGTTTTTCCTTTATTATTTTCATAGCTAAAATAATCTTCAGGTTGCTTTAGAGTCTTTTTCTCTATTAAATCACTTATATTCCATTCTTCTCCTGCCCTTTCTTCAGAACTTATTTTTAAAGGACTCATAAAATTTATTCCTTTTGATTGCATGCTTTCAATTACATTATTTACATTTACCTTGTATTTAGTCCTGCTGCTATTTGTTAACCTTCCTATAAATTCTATGCTTACCATTAAGTTTGTTCCTTTAAAATCTTCATATCCTTTAGTCTGAAAACCAAAACTCATTTTTTCTATAAATTCTTTAATAGGCATAATTAAATCAGGAGCTATATAGGTTATTAAGCTATTCTCGTTCATGTCTCCTTCTAAGAATCCTAATGCAGCTTTATTAATTGTGTCCCATCTTTTGTCTAACAGAGTTATTAAAACTTTAGTTCCTAATTTCTTTCTTGTCATACCTTTAACTCCAATAATATACATACCTTGATGAATATATTTGTAGCCTGAATATCTTAAACTATTCTCGAATTGCTTACTTACAATTCTTAATTCTACTGGCTTCGCTAAAACACTTAATTCTACTTCTCTTGATAGTCTATATAAACCACTTCTGCTTTCAAATATTCCCATTTGATATATTTGCTGCGGTCGTATTTTTCTTAAAGTATCCTTCTGATATCTTTCTAAGTCTTTGTCAACATCGATGACCTCTTCAAGATTCTCTATATCTTCTCTTTTGCCTTTAAACCTATCCATTAAAGTTAGAGGTTTTGCATCTTTATTAACTAGCTGGAGGGATTGGTCTCCTCTGCACATACTCTTAGATAGGTCCATTGATCTGAATTTATTGCTGTGGTGGAAGAAACTATTCCTGTGGAAGCTAGCACGAGCTCTCTTCCAGTGCTTTCACTGTTAACTTTATCTAATATTTGAGTTAACCTTTCAAGTATGATATTATTTTGTTTTATTATCTCTTTACAGTCTTCTTTCTGCGACTCTTCCTGATCTTTGGTGACTCCTCTGAATAATAACCTCTTATTTAATAACGAAAATTCTTCTTTAATATAGTCTGTATTTTGACAATATTTATGCTGTTCAGACTTTCCTTCTTCAAGTATTTGTAAAACTAAATTTACTTTATTCTTCTCAATAGAGTGTGCTTCTTCGAGCTGTTTATATTCTTTGAATAATCTTTCAAACTTTATATCTAGCTCGTCTTGCCTCTTTCCCCAAGTTATATAAAGGTTATGCACTAAATCTACAAGTAAATTTAATTGACTATTTGAAGTATGCCAACTATGTTCTTCCGTGGAATTTAACCTGCACCTTATATTAATATTTTCCTTTGTATTAATTAATTTTCCACTATTCACCTCTGAATTTAAAAACTTTACCTTCTCAATTATAACCGGATCTGATACCACTATTCACCGGATACTCACGGACACAGCGCGCCTGCACACACAGGGAGCTTGTATTCAGCGATATTCGCGCGGGGATTCGGTACTATTCAAAATACGGGTACTATTGAAATTCGTGTTACTATTCAAATTCAGTTTACTATTCAAATTCGGGTTACTATTCACAGCCCACTGCTACAGTGGCTGTCCACTTACTCTTGGCTAGTGGCTATTGCACTTGGGTGGTGTGTATGCCACTACCAAATATTTCCCGTGCGAGATTCCTTCGGTGGATATTGATCTTTGATTAGTATTGCGCTAATTCGGGTCTTTGTTCTATTCAGGATCTTAAAATTTGGCTGGCGAGGCCAGGCAGACGGCCAAAACGTACAGGCAGTCAGGTGTAAAAATCCTACTCGGTACTCACCATATGTCTAACCAGCTTGCTTCAGGAGCGGCTAAGCTTTCCCCGGAATAAACCTAGTCAGGCGCATACGAGACGGGTTCCTATCGTCTCCCCAGGCAGTTCCACCCGAAGGGAACACTTCTCCGCGGTCACAAGGGTGTTTCATAGGTATTTCACCAATAATTTGAATATCTTCTAATCTTTGCACAATCCTTTCTATATCATTTTTTGACTTTATGTCTCTATACCAATTTGGCGCAAACGATTGCAAACCAATGCATTCTATATTGAAGTTTTCTATGTAATATTCTTCTAAGATTGTACTAAGTTCATAACTTTTATGTTCTTCAGGAAAACCTTCGATAATATGAGTTTCAAGAGATCCCACATCAATGTTGCAAGTTTGTTGGGTTTGGGTTTTACCATACTTTCGAACTTCAGAAATATATGGTAAATTATCTTGGTGTGGAATGAATGTAATTCCTAGTTCATGTATGATTGTGGTTTGTACAGATTGTTGTAAAAACCTTAGTCCAATTATCATGTCATCATTTATCATGGACAAATCTCTTATAGTGATTTCATCTATTATGTATCTTGTACCATTTATGTATGCTTCAATGTTATAAGCTAATTGATTATGAATCTTTCTTATGCCTGACATGTCTGTGGATGTTTCTGCTTTACTATCTTCTATAGTATGTACTATTTCAGGGCATCTGATAAAATATTTGTCATGAATAATATTTTTAGTGCATCCCGTATCTACTAATGCTAATACTTTATAAGTAACATTATGGCTTAATTTTATTTTTACTGGAATTCTTATTCCTAATATCTCCTTGAATGGTAGTTTAACTATATATTTAGTTCCAAAGCTTGTTAAGGCATCTTTTAATTGAATCATTTTACTATTCTTATTGTCTTTTATTGTTAGATTTTGTTCTTGGCATTCAATGTTCTCAACATTCGTATCTTCTTCTTTAGTTTTACTATCAAGTATATCTCTTAAATTTTCTAACTCTTCTTCTAATTTATTAATTCTATTTTCTAATATCCTAACTCTACTAGAGAGTATTCTATCTTCTGGTTCAAACTCTACTTCGTTTTTCCAGTTTTGTTTCTTTGCTTTTAAACACTCAACACATGCTTGCTTTAGACATGCGTTACAGGTGGCTCTATTATCTTGACTTGGATAATATATGCAAAAGGCGCACTTTATATTATAATCACCTTTTCCTCTAATCCAATCATGCTCACAATTTGTTTGATTCATCATTTCTATTTTTAAACCTGCTAGTTCATCTACTAAATCCATTTCATCGTCGCTTGTTTCATATTCGACTTCAATGTTTTCTATTTCATCAGTTTCTATGATAGAGTATATTGATTCATCATCTTTTATTTCATCATCACACATCAATATGTTCTCATTCACGCTGTCTACTATAAATACCTTTTCTTGCTCTTCAAGTTTACTAGAATATCTTTTCTGATCTTTATTGGGACAGGTTTTACTTAGATGGTCTGGTGAATTGCATATAAAACATCTGCATGTTTTATCGTAATTCTTCCTAGGATTATATCTCCTTACATTTCTTTTGTGCAAGAATGGTGGTCTATTATCAGATCTTCGTAGGAAATATCTTCTCTTTGTTCTAGGATTATTATATCTTCTTTGAGGTTTATGAAATTTTTTATTTCTAGACCTTTCTTCTCCATACGTTAAAGGTATTTGAACTATTTTATCACAAAAATTATAATCTGAATGCTTCATAGATCTTTGAGCTTGTATATTAGTGCATATTTTCTTTAATTGTTTAAAGACAAAGGTTATGGCTTGAGATATATTAATTGTTTGTCCCTGCGTATCTTTTTTGTATTCTTCAAATATCATGCTGCCTAAGGGGTCAGGTAATTTATTAAAATATCTTTCAACTACTCCTGGATTAAATCCTTGCTTCGCAGTGGTAGCATTGTATAGGTAATGCTGTGAGAATTCTTTTATACCTTTCCAATTTGTCAAAGTTAGCTTTTCTATTTCCCTTAGCCTTTCATTTTGTAAGGCAGTGCTTCCCAATTCTGGGTCTTCTGCTATAATAATATGTGATATTATATTCGCAAAATTATACGGATTATTTCCTGCTCTTTTTAGTTCGTCATATTTATTAGGGTACGCTTCTACCCATTGTTCCCATAAGACTTTTACTGATTCTCCTAAAAACGTTTCTAAGTATGTTAACATGTCTTCTACTTTATTTCCTATGTTATGTCTATTTTGTATGTATTTTTGAACTATTAAGCCTTTCCAGATGCTTATAATATTTGGCCAATCAATAGGATCATGTGCAGCCAAATTTAATATTGCTCCATCACTTTTATCATTTTGAAACTTTACGGCCTTTTCAAAATTTTTTCTTTTGGGACCCATATATACATATTGTCCTGGGATATAGTTATACGAGAAATCTTCTCTTTCAGGTGGCCATGTTCCTGATGCTCTAGTGGGTCTTTCTTTTTCTCCTTCACTTTTCATAGTGTCTTCTCCAAATCTTTTCCTTTTAGTGGAACCTGATGCTATATCCATAGCTTCCATAGCATTCTCTAAATTATGTAGCCCGACATCATCTAATGAGTCTATAAAACTGTTATAGTCTTCAGCATCATTTCTGGCTTGTAATTCATCGTATAATTCTTTTGCTAATACTTCTTCTTCTTCATAGCTTTCTATTAATAATTTTTCATTCATACTCCACTGCTCTTCTTCACTCATTGGTTTATGACTATCTATAAACTTTTCTTTGTTGTTATGTTCTACTACTTGGTTTTTATTACAACACGCTGTTTTGTCTTCTTTAATCTTTTTAGATTGATTAATTGCTTGTGGCCTTTCTTCGTAAATATCTTTGTTCTTTTTCAACTTTTGTAGTCTTGCCAATTCTCTGTAAAAATAAAGTTCTTTATCTCTTATTTTAGGCCATTCGCTTAACATAGAGGTACTATATTCTGTATTTATTTGCTTTAGCTTATCTTCATAATATCTTATTTCAGTGTCTATATCAGGCTTTTCCATAAATTCTGAGACACTATGCCTTCTGCTATTTTCAATTTCTTGTTCTGACACTACCGAGTCTGTGTCATCTAATGATCTTGACTTATAATTCATAAATCTAATGCTAGTTTTTCCTTTATTATTTTCATAGCTAATATAATCTTCAGGTTGCTTTAGAGTCTTTTTCTCTATTAAATCACTTATATTCCATTCTTCTCCTGCCCTTTCTTCAGAACTTATTTTTAAAGGACTCATAAAATTTATTCCTTTTGATTGCATGCTTTCAATTACATTATTTACATTTACCTTGTATTTAGTCCTGCTGCTATTTGTTAACCTTCCTATAAATTCTATGCTTACCATTAAGTTTGTTCCTTTAAAATCTTCATATCCTTTAGTCTGAAAACCAAAACTCATTTTTTCTATAAATTCTTTAATAGGCATAATTAAATCAGGAGCTATATAGGTTATTAAGCTATTCTCGTTCATGTCTCCTTCTAAGAATCCTAATGCAGCTTTATTAATTGTGTCCCATCTTTTGTCTACAGAGTTATTAAAACTTTAGTTCCTAATTTCTTTCTTGTCATACCTTTAACTCCAATAATATACATACCTTGATGAATATATTTGTAGCCTGAATATCTTAAACTATTCTCGAATTGCTTACTTACAATTCTTAATTCTACTGGCTTCGCTAAAACACTTAATTCTACTTCTCTTGATAGTCTATATAAACCACTTCTGCTTTCAAATATTCCCATTTGATATATTTGCTGCGGTCGTATTTTTCTTAAAGTATCCTTCTGATATCTTTCTAAGTCTTTGTCAACATCGATGACCTCTTCAAGATTCTCTATATCTTCTCTTTTGCCTTTAAACCTATCCATTAAAGTTAGAGGTTTTGCATCTTTATTAACTAGCTGGAGGGATTGGTCTCCTCTGCACATACTCTTAGATAGGTCCATTGATCTGAATTTATTGCTGTGGTGGAAGAAACTATTCCTGTGGAAGCTAGCACGAGCTCTCTTCCAGTGCTTTCACTGTTAACTTTATCTAATATTTGAGTTAACCTTTCAAGTATGATATTATTTTGTTTTATTATCTCTTTACAGTCTTCTTTCTGCGACTCTTCCTGATCTTTGGTGACTCCTCTGAATAATAACCTCTTATTTAATAACGAAAATTCTTCTTTAATATAGTCTGTATTTTGACAATATTTATGCTGTTCAGACTTTCCTTCTTCAAGTATTTGTAAAACTAAATTTACTTTATTCTTCTCAATAGAGTGTGCTTCTTCGAGCTGTTTATATTCTTTGAATAATCTTTCAAACTTTATATCTAGCTCGTCTTGCCTCTTTCCCCAAGTTATATAAAGGTTATGCACTAAATCTACAAGTAAATTTAATTGACTATTTGAAGTATGCCAACTATGTTCTTCCGTGGAATTTAACCTGCACCTTATATTAATATTTTCCTTTGTATTAATTAATTTTCCACTATTCACCTCTGAATTTAAAAACTTTACCTTCTCAATTATAACCGGCTCTGATACCACTATTCACCGGATACTCACGGACACAGCGCGCCTGCACACACAGGGAGCTTGTATTCAGCGATATTCGCGCGGGGATTCGGTACTATTCAAATACGGGTACTATTGAAATTCGTGTTACTATTCAAATTCAGTTTACTATTCAAATTCGGGTTACTATTCACAGCCCACTGCTACAGTGGCTGTCCACTTACTCTTGGCTAGTGGCTATTGCACTTGGGTGGTGTGTATGCCACTACCAAATATTTCCCGTGCGAGATTCCTTCGGTGGATATTGATCTTTGATTAGTATTGCGCTAATTCGGGTCTTTGTTCTATTCAGGATCTTAAAATTTGGCTGGCGAGGCCAGGCAGACGGCCAAAACGTACAGGCAGTCAGGTGTAAAAATCCTACTCGGTACTCACCATATGTCTAACCAGCTTGCTTCAGGAGCGGCTAAGCTTTCCCCGGAATAAACCTAGTCAGGCGCATACGAGACGGGTTCCTATCGTCTCCCCAGGCAGTTCCACCCGAAGGGAACACTTCTCCGCGGTCAACAAGGGTCTCTCTGCCACACTCCGGGCTAGACCAGAACACCGCAACAGAGGTTTCTCCTACAGGGTCCCTAGCATAGGAACGCTTCCCGTACGAGCAAGACTAAGGATAGCAGGGGATTTTCAAAGCATAACTCACTTCATTTCCACAAGCACAGCTTACATATGGCTTTCCCTTTCGGGAACCCCAAACACTTAAACAAACACGAGCAGTACGATTACCTTACAGGCGGGATATTACACTGGATGTACACACTCTATGTTACAGGTAGTGGAATTCTACTAGATGGAGGGAGAGTGCTCTCGCGCTCTGGAGGATGGCAGTAGAGTGGCGGTCTGATGGATCGATGCGTGGGGGTGTGTCCCTTTCGTCTGCCGAGAACCTCCTTTTATAGTCGGGCGAGAGAAGACCTCCTTCTGTTTATTTAGTACACGTAACCTCCGTCTTCCTGTATCAAGGACACCAGGTGTTTTTCTTTTTTCCTGTATCAAGGACACCAGGTGTTTTCGCTTTCTTCTGCTCCTTGTCTGCTAGTTCTTCTGGAGCCAAACGACTTGCTCTATCTTTTCAAAAGGGTCATCAAATATTGGCCAGGCATGCACAGCATAGCCATGTCTGCCATCATTCCTTCAAGATTTTCTTTTCGTACATTATCAGCCCAAATCTCCATGCATCCGTTATAATATATGTATGCGCAAATATATTGATCTAAGTGGCATATCCACTTCTGCATGCATATTTGCCTAGCAATTCGATTAATTGAGCACGCTTCATGTCTTAACTTTTTCCTATTCATATTAATATTAATATTGGTTCTCACCACGCTTCTGCTTTGAGAGTACACTCTCAATATTATTGGAGAACATCTTCTAAGAATATTGAACTTTGCTGCCCTTTATATATTAATTGGATTCAGATTCTGGCTTTTGCCCATGTCCGGCAATATCCAACATATCTTCGTCTAAAAATGAATTAGTCACTTTTCATCATATGACTTCTTTATTTCTTCAAATTTTTCATCTATATCTTTCTTAAGCTCTTCTAAAATTTCCTTCTTTATTTCTTTCTTCCATTCTGGAGCTATTGATTCAAATTTCTCTTCGAGCTTCCATTCAATATATTCACCATCTAGAGGGTCTACTCCTTTGATAAACATTCTTTGTAGGTGGGTTTCTTGGAGGTACTGCTTTCTTCTTTAACCTTTGTACCCACTGATTCTTTGACCTTTGTTATGACTGGAACCTCAGAAGCTTTATTATTCATCAATCTATAACTTTGAATGTATTCTTTTGCAGCTGGCTCTATGTAATAATTTGCTCCAATATGCAACCTGCTTTGGCAAGTGCTTCATCTATATCAAAGTATTTAGCAAATGATGGAGTTCTTTCGAGTACTTCAATTCTTGCTTTAGGATGATAATTTGCTCAAAGATGTATATATTCCAGGCCTTTTCCATTATATAAGATATACAAAGGCTTTTGCTCAATCTTCGCAGGACATTCGGCTGTTGGCATCATTCCATTAATCATATGAAAATATTCAGAAGGCTGTTTAATATTGCCAGAAATATCCTTTATCTTCTTTCTTATTATTGTATTGGAACCAGAAATTGTCCAACAAACATTGCTGAACTTCATCTACAATAATATGATCTTTGGGCTTGAATTTGAAAGTATTCTGGGGGAAAACCCTTAATTTATTATCTGTCCCAAAGGAATATGATTCAACTTCTGGAAAATTCATCATTCTCTTCATTCCTGCAAAATAGATGAGCGCGAGAACAAGTCAGGTAACTTGTTGTCTTTTCCCTTTATATGCTCAAAATTAACTTTGTAACCATTTCCAGTAATAATATCTTCAAATAAAACCCATCTTCTAGTCGAGCTTTTCTTACTATTAATCTGATTATAGTATCGACATATTGCTTCACAGTCAGTTCTAACTGTAAATTCTTTGATCCAAGATATAAACGAAACGCATTTATTGCAGAATTACTGCTAGGATTTCTCTATCAGTATTATTCACGGTCTTTAACTTATAACTTCCTGAAGCATATCTGCATATTTTTTCCTCTGTCTTGGAAGAATATTTATTAGGCCTTTGTTTTAATATTGGCACCCCAACCTTCTTTAGACGCATCAGTTTCTATAATAAAATAGTTATCATCTAGAGGTAGCTCTAAGGGCTGTAAATTTTTCACCTTTTCTTTAATTGCCTTTACTAATTTTATATCTTCAGATTAAATATTTCTGACCATTCTTCCTTAGCTTTGCATATAAGGGCCCAGCAAGCTTTGCTAATTATCTATATAATTTCTAGCATAGTTTACAATTCCCAAAATTGTTTGCAGAACTTTCTTATCATTCATGGCATCGGGAAACTGCAATATTTTCTTTGCAATGTGTTCTTGCAAGTAAATTTTTTCCTTCTCCTATTTCATGACCAAGAAATTAATTCTTTCTTTGCATATTTCCAGTTTCTTTTAGATAATATTAAACCATTTTGTTCTAACCTTTCTAAAAAATACTTCTAAGTGGGCAATATGCTCTTTATAATTTTTAGAAATACTAAAAGGTCATCAATATAAACTAATATAAATCTTGGTTTTCATGAAATATTCTGCATCTTCGTTAAATAATGCGGGTGCATTCTTTAATCCTAATGGCATTACAAGCCATTCAAATGTCCTTGAGGACATGTGATGCAGTCCATTCATTGATTCTTCTGCCATTTTTAACTTGCCAAAATCCTGCCTTAAGTCAAATTTAGAAAAATATTTACTTCCTTGTATTCTATTGATCCATTCTTGCTTATTTGGAATATTAAAGCATCTTCTATAGTATTGTCATTAATCTTTATAATTAATAACCATTCTAGACTTTCCTCTAACCTCAGTCAGCATGATTTCTAACTATAAATGCAGCAGATCTGTGCGGACTTCTGCTTTCTCTTATTGCTTTTAACTTAACAGCTCTTCAATATGCATTTTAAAATCTCTTCTATATCTTTTGGAGTTGCTTCAATTGGAGCTGTTTTTATTATATAGTCTGGGTTTATTACATTGATTTTGCATACTATAAACCATTTTTCTGTATTGAGATATAAAATAGTAAAGGCAATTAAAGAAAAGGTGAAAAATTTACAGCCCTTAGAGCTACCTCTAGATGATAACTATTTTATTATAGAAACTGATGCGTCTAAGAAGGTTGGGGTGCAATATTAAAACAAAGGCCTAATAAATATTCTTCCAAGACAGAGGAAAAAATATGCAGATATGCTTCAGGAAGTTATAAGGTAAAGACCGTGAATAATACTGATAGAGAAATCCTAGCAGTAATTTCTGCAATAAATCGTTTCGTTATATCTTGGATTCAAAGAATTTACAGTTTAGAACTGACTGTGAAGCAATATGCGATACTATAATCAGATTAATAGTAAGAAAAGCTCGACTAGAAGATGGGTTTTATTTGAAGATATTATTACTGGAAATGGTTACAAAGTTAATTTTGAGCATATAAAGGGAAAAGACAACAAGTTACCTGACTTGTTCTCGCGCTCATCTATTTTGCAGAATGAGAGATGAATTTTCCAGAAGTTGAATCATATTCCTTTGGGACAGATAATAAATTAAGGGTTTTCCCCAGAATACTTTCAAATTCAAGCCCAAAGATCATTATGTAGATGAAGTTCAGCAATGTTTGTTGGACAATTTCTGGTTCCAATACAATAATAAGAAAGAAGATAAAGGATATTTTGGCAATATTAAACAGCCTTTCTGAATATTTTCATATGATTAATGGAATGATGCCAACAGCCGAATGTCCTGCGAAGATTGAGCAAAAGCCTTTGTATATCTTATATAATGGGAAAAGGCCTGGAATATATACATCTTTTGAGCAAATTATCATCCTAAAGCAAGAATTGAAGTACTCGAAAGAAACTCCATCATTTGCTAAATACTTTGATATAGATGAAGCACTTGCCAAAGCAAGGTTGCATATTGGAGCAAATTATTACAGAGCCAGCTGCAAAAGAATACATTCAAAGTTATAGATTGATGAATAATAAGCTTCTGAGGTTCCAGTCATAACAAAGGTCAAAGAATCAGTGGGTACAAAGGTTAAAGAAGAAAGCAGTACCTCCAAGAAACCCACCTACAAAGAATGTTTAATCAAAGGAGTAGACCCTCTAGATGGTGAATATATTGAATGGAAGCTCGAAGAGAAATTTGAATCAATAGCTCCAGAATGGAAGAAAGAAATAAAGAAGGAAATTTTAGAAGAGCTTAAGAAAGATATAGATGAAAAATTTGAAGAAATAAAGAAGTCCTATGATGAAAGTGGACTAATTCATTTTTAGACGAAGATATGTTGGATATTGCCGGACATGGGCAAAAGCCAGAATCTGAATCCAATTAATATATAAAGGGCAGCAAAGTTCAATATTCTTAGAAGATGTTCTCCAATAATATTGAGAGTGTACTCTCAAAGCAGAAGCGTGGTGAGAACCAATATTAATATTAATATGAATAGGAAAAAAGTTAAGAAATGAAGCGTGCTCAATTAATCGAATTGCTAGGCAAATATGCATGCAGAAGTGGATATGCCACTTAGATCAATATATTGCGCATACATATGTTATAACGGATGCATGGAGATTTGGGCTGATAATGTACGAAAAGAAAATCTTGAAGGAATGATGGCAGACATGGCTATGCTGTGCATGCCTGGCCAATATTTGATGACCCTTTTGAAAAGATAGAGCAAGTCGTTTGGCTCCAGAAGAACTAGCAGACAAGGAGCAGAAGAAAGCGAAACACCTGGTGTCCTTGATACAGGAAAAAAAAAACACCTGGTGTCCTTGATACAGGAAGACGGAGGTTACGTGTACTAAATAAACAGAAGGAGGTCTTCTCTCGCCCGACTATAAAAGGAGGTTCTCGGCAGACGAAAGGGACACACCCCCACGCATCGATCCATCAGACCGCCACTCTACTGCCATCCTCCAGAGCGCGAGAGCACTCTCCCTCCATCTAGTAGAATTCCACTACCTGTAACATAGAGTGTGTACATCCAGTGTAATATCCCGCCTGTAAGGTAATCGTACTGCTCGTGTTTGTTTAAGTGTTTGGGGGTTCCCGAAAGGGAAAGCCATATGTAAGCTGTGCTTGTGGAAATGAAGTGAGTTATGCTTTGAAAATCCCCTGCTATCCTTAGTCTTGCTCGTACGGGAAGCGTTCCTATGCTAGGGACCCTGTAGGAGAAACCTCTGTTGCGGTGTTCTGGTCTAGCCCGGAGTGTGGCAGAGAGACCCTTGTGACCGCGGAGAAGTGTTCCCTTCGGGTGGAACTGCCTGGGGAGACGATAGGAACCCGTCTCGTATGCGCCTGACTAGGTTTATCCGGGGAAAGCTTAGCCGCTCCTGAAGCAAGCTGGTTAGACATATGGTGAGTACCGAGTAGGATTTTTACACCTGACTGCCTGTACGTTTTGGCCGTCTGCCTGGCCTCGCCAGCCAAATTTTAAGATCCTGAATAGAACAAAGACCCGAATTAGCGCAATACTAATCAAAGATCAATATCCACCGAAGGAATCTCGCACGGGAAATATTTGGTAGTGGCATACACACCACCCAAGTGCAATAGCCACTAGCCAAGAGTAAGTGGACAGCCACTGTAGCAGTGGGCTGTGAATAGTAACCCGAATTTGAATAGTAAACTGAATTTGAATAGTAACACGAATTTCAATAGTACCCGTATTTTGAATAGTACCGAATCCCCGCGCGAATATCGCTGAATACAAGCTCCCTGTGTGTGCAGGCGCGCTGTGTCCGTGAGTATCCGGTGAATAGTGGTATCAGAGCCGGTTATAATTGAGAAGGTAAAGTTTTTAAATTCAGAGGTGAATAGTGGAAAATTAATTAATACAAAGGAAATATTAATATAAGGTGCAGGTTAAATTCCACGGAAGAACATAGTTGGCATACTTCAAATAGTCAATTAAATTTACTTGTAGATTTAGTGCATAACCTTTATATAACTTGGGGAAAGAGGCAAGACGAGCTAGATATAAAGTTTGAAAGATTATTCAAAGAATATAAACAGCTCGAAGAAGCACACTCTATTGAGAAGAATAAAGTAAATTTAGTTTTACAAATACTTGAAGAAGGAAAGTCTGAACAGCATAAATATTGTCAAAATACAGACTATATTAAAGAAGAATTTTCGTTATTAAATAAGAGGTTATTATTCAGAGGAGTCACCAAAGATCAGGAAGAGTCGCAGAAAGAAGACTGTAAAGAGATAATAAAAACAAATAATATCATACTTGAAAGGTTAACTCAAATATTAGATAAAGTTAACAGTGAAAGCACTGGAAGAGAGCTCGTGCTAGCTTCCACAGGAATAGTTTTTTCTCACCACAGCAATAAATTCAGATCAATGGACCTATCTAAGAGTATGTGCAGAGGAGACCAATCCCTCCAGCTAGTTAATAAAGATGCAAAACCTCTAACTTTAATGGATAGGTTTAAAGGCAAAAGAGAAGATATAGAGAATCTTGAAGAGGTCATCGATGTTGACAAAGACTTAGAAAGATATCAGAAGGATACTTTAAGAAAAATACGACCGCAGGCAAATATATCAAATGGGAATATTTGAAAGCAGAAGTGGTTTATATAGACTATCAAGAGAAGTAGAATTAAGTGTTTTAGCGAAGCCAGTAGAATTAAGAATTGTAAGTAAGCAATTCGAGAATAGTTTAAGATATTCAGGCTACAAATATATTCATCAAGGTATGTATATTATTGGAGTTAAAGGTATGACAAGAAAGAAATTAGGAACTAAAGTTTTAATAACTCTGTTAGACAAAAGATGGGACACAATTAATAAAGCTGCATTAGGATTCTTAGAAGGAGACATGAACGAGAATAGCTTAATAACCTATATAGCTCCTGATTTAATTATGCCTATTAAAGAATTTATAGAAAAAATGAGTTTTGGTTTTCAGACTAAAGGATATGAAGATTTTAAAGGAACAAACTTAATGGTAAGCATAGAATTTATAGGAAGGTTAACAAATAGCAGCAGGACTAAATACAAGGTAAATGTAAATAATGTAATTGAAAGCATGCAATCAAAAGGAATAAATTTTATGAGTCCTTTAAAAATAAGTTCTGAAGAAAGGGCAGGAGAAGAATGGAATATAAGTGATTTAATAGAGAAAAAGACTCTAAAGCAACCTGAAGATTATATTAGCTATGAAAATAATAAAGGAAAAACTAGCATTAGATTTATGAATTATAAGTCAAGATCATTAGATGACACAGACTCGGTAGTGTCAGAACAAGAAATTGAAAATAGCAGAAGGCATAGTGTCTCAGAATTTATGGAAAAGCCTGATATAGACACTGAAATAAGATATTATGAAGATAAGCTAAAGCAAATAAATACAAATATATACCTCTATGTTAAGCGAATGGCCTAAAATAAGAGATAAAGAACTTTATTTTTACAGAGAATTGGCAAGACTACAAAAGTTGAAAAAGAACAAAGATATTTACGAAGAAAGGCCACAAGCAATTAATCAATCTAAAAAGATTAAAGAAGACAAAACAGCGTGTTGTAATAAAAACCAAGTAGTAGAACATAACAACAAAGAAAAGTTTATAGATAGTCATAACCAATGAGTGAAGAAGAGCAGTGGAGTATGAATGAAAAATTATTAATAGAAAGCTATGAAGAAGAGAAGTATTAGCAAAAGAATTATACGATGAATTACAAGCCAGAAATGATGCTGAAGACTATAACAGTTTTATAGACTCATTAGATGATGTCGGGCTACATAATTTAGAGAATGCTATGGAAGCTATGGATATAGCATCAGGTTCCACTAAAAGGAAAAGATTTGGAGAAGACACTATGAAAAGTGAAGGAGAAAAAGAAAGACCCACTAGAGCATCAGGAACATGGCCACCTGAAAGAGAAGATTTCTCGTATAAACTATATCCCAGGACAATGCATATGGGTCCCAAAAGAAAAAATTTTGAAAAGGCCGTAAAGTTTTCAAAATGATAAAAGTGATGGAGCAATATTAAATTTGGCTGCACATGATCCTATTGATTGGCCAAATAATTTAAGCATCTGGAAAGGCTTAATAGTTCAAAAATACATACAAAATAGACATAACATAGGAAATAAAGTAGAAGACATGTTAACATACTTAGA